>OV884040.1:16322500-16835000 GCA_930367265.1 Catocala fraxini | reverse complement strand
TTAATACGCACATAATTTCGAAAAGTCATATAACTTCCGAAAGTCAGAGGTGCGCGACGTAGGTTCGAACCCGAGACCCTCTGCATTGCAGTCTGTTGGTCTCCCCACTGAGCTATCGCTGCTTATCCCCTGCTTATTACCCTGGCAATTCATACCGGAATAAAAAGTACCACATGCTAATTTTGGACTTCACTTGTCTGTATGCCAAGTTCCATCCAAAGCCGTTAAAATTTTATTGTTTGTGTGATGGTGTAAGAAATAAACAAACATTTTTACAAGTTCTAACATACATAATTAAGTAATTTCACTAGCTTTTGGCCGTGGTTTCGTTCGCTTGGGCAGAGTACCTTTTCTTAAATTGAAATTTTCTGATTATCGGTCGAGTAGTTAAGGCCTGAAAGTGTAACAAACAAATAAACTTACAATCGCACTTATAATATTAGTCAGGATAGTGTATACGAATGTATAGGATTTATTTTATTTGTTTAACTTTTGAAATGTGTACGGAAACCAATCAAGTCATTAAAAATACATCACAATTGTATTAGAAAACATTCCTCTAACTCGAACCCATCACATACATATGCCGCACTAGGGGTGAGGAGACTACTATTACCACAGTACCATCCGTACAGTCAAAATGACAATACTTTTAGACTATTGATTTGTTATAGGCAAAATTGAAATAAAAAAGAATGCCTATAACAGTATATTCTTGAACTATTTCAACAACGTAGTTGTTTGATACAGTAATTTCAAATTTAAATTAAATATTAAACGAATATAGAGAACTTAAACGGAACATAAATGTATCACCTTAAGGGAATTTAAAATTGCAGGTCACTTGTTTTATAGCCTGCCAAAATGTTTGTGGGGTTTTCTGTTAAAAGTTATCAGCAATAACACTTAGTTTAACCTGGGAATTAAACTCAGGATTTCATGCTGGGTAGTCGCATTCACTTCGTCGTTGATGATGTATACTACTTGCCATCAATCTGCGCCACTATTAATAATAATAACATTTAGTGAACCGACGGGCGTGTATGAGGAATGTAATGAAAGTGAATGAAGCCAGAGAAGTGTGTCAGGATCGTAGCAAATGGAAATCCGTAGTCTCTGCCTACCCCTCTGGGAAACAGGCGTGAATCTATGTATGTATGTATGTACATTTAGTGGAAAATAAACATTTATGCAGTCGTTGAGCCTAATTAAAACATTAATCAAATACCTACAAAACCGAAACAGAAAAGCAACTAAGCCAAATAATTAAATTGTCCTAATTTATTTACGAGTGCACAATTATTTGATGAACTGTAATGCCCGTATCATTATCTCTCTTACTTCAAAGCATTCCACAAATAATGGTAACTACATAAATAAAATCATAAATTACACAGCAGGCAAGCCGTAGCCTTGCCGACGCCGCGGCGCTGAACGCTGCGAGCTCAAATCCCACTCAGAGTTATTATTTGTGTGATTAACGTAATGTTCTTAGTCTGTGTGTTATTTTTGTACGTATATGAGACAAATGTGTTCCAGAACAGTAACCCTAAGAATCAAAACCTATTGACTACTACTTCTGCTACCAGTATTAACCCTAGGATTTGATACCGGTTGCAGGGAAAATAATTTCGTTTAGGCCAATTTTTCAATGGGATGTAAGCTTACCTAATAAAGCATTTGACGGTTATCCTAGAAAAAATCTGTTTTTTGCGTGTTTTCCTTCTATTTTTTGAGACAAACAAACGTAACACAAAACACACCCAGACTCGAAACAACACGCACTCAAATTGTTGATCCCGGTGGGATTCGAACCACTCGGCGTAATGGCTGTGGTGAGGTTACCATTTAAACCACTACGTCACCGGTGCAGTCACAGTGTATCTACGAAATATAAATTAAAACCTTACTCATATGAACAACGCAGCCTTAAGATTCAGACAGAAAAGATTTCCCGCTAAAGTCACAATAACGAAACCTACATGATAGCATGTAGGTTTCATTTCTGTGACTTTAGCGTAAATAGAATAGTCAGACTATAATAGTATAGTCTGTATAATTTACACTTAGATATTATATTATACAATCTTGTTCAGCCGTTTTAAGCGCTTTACTGCCTTTCTGCTACATTGGGCTGAACTACATATATATGTACTTAAGTAATCCTTGTGAAATATGTATGCGGTAATATGCATTTTTAATAGGTCTGCGAACGCATTCTAATGTGGAGCGTTAACTGAAGCTATCACGAAGCGAGAAAATTAAATTATGAGGTATAATTTTAAGTTTTGTAAAACTCGGAGTCACATTGATTTCATAAGATAGATATGTAAATTTGAGAAGGGGGCGTGTCTAACAGTGGTAGTTTATATATAGATCTAACATTATTAATGTTATCCTTTATTCAAACAAATTTTCGTGTATTGACTAAGTAATTTCTATTCATCAATCAGCTGGCAACCAGAGGTAATAAAAAAGCTTTGTATCTAGACGCTGGGTCTAAGAAATGGGCAACAGATTAATAATAATTTAGATTACAACAAAAATATTACATGAGCTCATTCGGTCTGCAAAGTCGAGAACATGTATTTGCCTGCAAAGTGATTGCAATAACGCTATATGAATTTGTTAAAATCTTGTGTGTCTGTCAGTTTCTTAAGCGCTTAATCTTGCAAAATGTCTACTTTACAAGTAATGTATCAATAAAGATGTTTTTTTTTTACTTTTATCTTTGGAACCTGTTTATAGCTTACAATTAATTATGTTTATCCTAAAAGAAAAATCTTATTGTACGTAGTGATTTAGATTAAATATCTTTTTCCCTTGTTTTTTTAAAGAGACGAGGAAATGTAGTTCTAAATAAATAACACGGTTTTTTTTTTAACTTTTATTTTTTGTTTTTGTCTAAATGATTCAAGAGAAGATGATAATTCCACAAATTAAAAGGACAAGGACCGTCGAAGATTATTGAAATACATATTATAAATATGTTAAAACATAAGTACCTAGTAATGGACACAAATAAAAGTAAACAAAATTTGAATTACCGTTCGATAAATACGAGTCCAAAAGTTTTGGGTTACATAAACTTTTCCAATTTAAACTTTCACATAATGACGACATTTTTAGGGATATTGGAGTTGTAATTTTTTAAATAAACTGTTTTCATTTTATTTTCTTTATTTTATTGACATGATGCTTGAAAAATATGCGTCACACTCTCGTAATTCTGCGGTGTTATTCTTTCAGAGATTAATTTTTGCATTATTAAACAGCGAGCTTAGCTGCCTAGTAGGAGACCATTGGACTACCACGCAGAGGTCTGTCGACTTCAATACCAATCTTTGACTTTTCGAAGTTATGTGCTTATTAAATAGTTAATTATCGCGTGGTTTAACGTCGATGGGAAACATCGTAAGGAAATCTGCATGTCTGAGAGTTCTCCATAATGTTTTCGAAGAGATGTGAAGTCTGCCAACCCACACTGGACCAGGATGGTCCATGGCCTAACCCTTCTCTGACTGAGAAGAGGCCTCTGTCCAGCAGTGGGACAGTTTAATACAGGACTGATATTATTATACTAATTTATGAGAAAATAAAGCTAAATCTCTTGTTGTGCTACCTTTATCAATAAATACCAACTTCCATTCTAATTAGAAATCAATGTTTCTATTAACTAAAGCTAAGTATTAATGGTTCAGTTAATTTAGTCACTAAGGGATTTTTGTGCTAGTTCAAGCTTATCGCGGATAGTAATCTGTTTGTTTGCGAATCAAGTGAACACATCAATATGCTATATTTTACTAGAAGCACCATTAACAAATTGATTAATTAAAATACATCCCTCTAAAAAATAACTATGTATTTTTTAAAAGGTTCAATCCATATGATGTAAATAAGTTATTCCAGTCATTCCTCGATTGACTTAAATTTAGTAATTTTATGTTCTTTTGTCCCGAAGATCTCACGGGAATGAAAACTTTAAAATATCAGTCTGAGTGATCATAGCGAACCATGACTAGATTCATCTAGAGCCATATATTATACAACGTATTCATTTGCCACTCATGTATGTTAGATGTGATGATAATGTTAAATAATTGAATACAACTGTATATAAATTATAGGCGCGTAATTTAGTCCTAATCACAAAATAGCCGCTGGATAATTTGTGATTTATCTGGTGACGCGCAAATTCATTGACTTAATGGACAGTACGATGCTCATGTTACCGATGTGCTATTATTGATGAAAAATCGAATCATTGCAATATTTTAGCAATTCGTAAATTTGGAACATTGGCAGCGGTAGAAAGAAGAAAGGAAGAAATCTTTATTGCTATATAGCTTTCAGGTGGGCACATGTGTATAAAGATTTAAAAAAATAACAATAATAATGTTAAAATGGAAGAAATAAAAAAATACAGTAACGTAGAATACTCAATAAACATCTTGAGACACGTGCCTCCCACAGCTGCAGCAATCAGGACTCCAGTTCAGCATTTGCCTGGTCCCAAGAACCAGGCACTGGTCTTCCACTGGAGCCTGTCATTGTGACGTACGGAAGCTAATAAGTATGGAGTCAATTATTGGATTTATCTCTATAATGTGCCCGGTGAACCGTAATAGGCTTACCTCTACATGGCACCTAAAAATTTTTGTGGCTAAATGTGGCTGTAGTACACCTCTGCCTACCTCTTCATGTTACTATGTAGGTACTAGGTATGTATGGCAATTATTAGAATGCATTTATAGTAGACATTATTTTACAAGCCAAGCATTCTAGTTGACGCTAGTATCACTTCAAAGAAAAGTTATGATCCAGTGTTGCAATTGAAACTCCGTAAGGAGAGATTCAAAATTATCAGTATACATTTACTTTTGTGTAATTAATTTGGCAGTCGGCATTATTCAAAATATTATAAATAAGAGCTATATTTGTTTCCTTAATTAAATATAAATTACATTTTAATGAAACCAGAAGCGTGGTGTTAATATAAATAATATGTTACAACGTTGTGCTGACGCGTGAAAACGGTATTATCGCTGACCAATAGAATAAATTTATGTACAGGGCTGACACGTATAATTTAAACTTGGAATAATTGTTAGCTTTTATGTATGGTTCTTAAATAATATGGGGTATGTCCAGTAACTTTTCTCTCACTGTATGTGTGTATGTATGTGTTTCTGGGTATGTTGGTCTGTCTATATGTGCGTTCGTGTGTGTGCGCATCTGCCTGTATGTGTGTATGAGCTAGTGAGTGTATGTGTGTGTATGTGTGAGTGTATGTTTGTGTCTATTTAGCACCTATATTTTATTTATATACACTGCTATGATGCGGTCCCTGATAAAAATCCGTTGCTGCTGATGAACAATTTATAATTTTTATTATTTAGTCTGTAAAGTCTGTAAGTCTGAAAGATGGTAATGATGATAATAATGGACCTCCTGGTAAGGTCCATTATTATCATCATTACCATCTTTCTTTTACCCCGGTGAGTCCGACATAACCTCTTCGCTCGCCCCCGGGGAGGGTTAAGCGACAAAGCATTCCCGCACGTAAAAAAAAAGAAGTAACAGTACTATTGCTGGATGAAAGATATCCTATATCTTTTTCTGTTCCCCTAACAAGGTGTATGCGAAATTTTAAGTTAAGGCGTGAAAGCGTAACAAACAAACAAACTAACATTTGCATATTAGGAATTATATTAGGAAGTTAGGATTACGTTTTACCGTTGTACCAACCCTATGGATATTTGTGCACAATACAAAACAGTTCTGTACTCCGCAGCAGTAATGATGCCACGAATAATTCAATGCTTAATTCGATTGCGTGCGCTTAACTCATATTGAATTTAAGCGCGTTTATCTATGGTATTCATTTGTGCTAAAAAGGTACGACTATGGAGTATGTCTGGTAAGCGTAAAAACTTTTTTGTTTTGAAGTTTTTAATGGGTTTGATGTTTTGGATTGATATCATTATGCTTTTTCTGTTTAATATTTTCTTACGTTACATACGCGAATGTTATTTATTAAAATTAAACATCTTAATACGGATTTTATCGCGTTGTTTATATACACGTTTATTACATAATTTTGAAAATATTACTGTACTAATAAACCTTTTTTTACTATTTCAGCTATTTAAAATTATTTTAACTATGTAGATTTAAATTTAAACTTCCCCCGATGTCTCGGTTGCTTTTCAGCAGCCATGCTGAAAATTCCAATTGAGAATTTCTAAATGACAAATTTCTAAAGATAAAGTTAAAAATATAGTATAACTTGTTTCCGTAGGAAACTGCACATAAGATATATCATTTACCTATCGTGATAGCGCAGTGATAGTGATTGCGACTGCCATGCATGAGGTCCCGGATTCGATTCTTGGGTTTAGAAACCCTATTGGGTTTTGATGTCAAGAAAACGTCTGGCTCCCTATATATTATAAAACTCAGACTAACTCTACAAGAATATAAGTGAAGCTATGTATATGTGTGTCTTCTCCCTAGCCTTTATTATTCCCAAGTTACTTAGGGTCGGCTTTTCTAGCCTAACCGGATTTGACTGGATATCAGTTTTTACACGGAGCGGCTGCCACCTGACCTCCGCAACCCGAAGGCTAACGATGCCCTAAGGCTAGACCAGTGTCAGGATATTAGAGGGTACTGACTTTCCCAATAACGACTGCCATAGATGTTTATGGCAGCCGAGACCGACGGCTTAACGTGCTCTCCGAGGCACAAAGCAGGCGATAATTGTCAATCAATACACACATAATTTCGAAACGTCATATAACTTCCGAAAGTCAGAGGTGCGCGACGTGGGTTAGAACACAAGACCTCTCTCTGCATTGCAGTCTGTTGGTCTCTCCACTGAGCTATCGCTGCTTATATGTGTGTGTGGCTTATAAGCTATGTATATGTGTGTATGAAGTAAAAATTTACATTAAATTGTAAATGTAAATGTGTTGTTACTACATTTACAAAATAATAAGACCAGAATTTTTGTTGACAGCATTTTCTTTGACAGCATTTTATTTGACAGCTATAATTAGGTTTATGCCGTAACTAATTAAGAAGTGACGTATTAATTAAACAAACTGTCAGTTCGAAATGTTAATAAAATTTCTTCTAGCTTTGTTTCCAATTTGCAGACAGTTACCGTAACTAGTGAAAATTACTTATACTTTGATATAAATAAGCAAGCTAAATTAACTGAGACTTTAGTAATAATTTGACAATCTACTGATATTTCGTTAATTATTGTTATAATTTTTCATAATTTAATATGAAATTAGAAAATAAGGCCTCTAATTTAGTTATAGCTGTATTATTAAAAAGCTTGTTGACTTTGTATTAGCTGTATACTACAAAAAAGAACTTCGAATATCCATAACATGTATGATCTTACATTCGAATGTTAATTAATTCGTCGGCACTGATTACAATTCAAATGACAGACGAATATTCGAAACTTGGTAATCGGTAAGATTTAATTGATTGATTGTCTATTTGTTATTATTTCGTGCGATAGTGATGAACCTTCTTAGTCCATCTCGTAATATTATGTGCCCTCGTGCCCATCATACTGTATGATGAGTTTCAAAATGCTCTAAGGACTTGCCTATTCGTACGCCTAACTTAGTCAACACCACTAGGTTTATGTATATGTTTGGCACAAACAAAGGTAAAATAGGATAAAAAATATAAGTGTATTTAAGTATCAGACATAATATTTGTATGTATGTAAGAACATCAAGAAGTTATCGCACGCTATACATGCGAAATGAAATAGCAAACTTTGCTGAAGTTCCTATCATCAATCATTTCTTTATGTATTATATAACAGCCAACTTCTAAACATAAATCAGAATCACTTGAAAGAAAAATATAAATAAGGAAACCTGAAATGTATTTAACTTATCTATGGAACGGTCTTTGAACTATGGAAATAATTATAAAAATATATTATGGCACGTAAGACTAGTCTTTATAGGTAATATACACATACCTAGTATGTGTTAGGTAAAATTTTGGTAAATATTAATACATCAAATTGACAAATGAGGCCAGAATACCTTTCGAATATACTGATGATAATGGAGTTCCTATGAAAAATAGCTTTAAACTGAAACGAATTAAGGTAGCTGATAGATATTATAAAGACTGTCACATTATAATATAAATGATTCGATAACGCACAAGTGTTAGTCCTGATAATGCAAGCGATCATAGGCTACTGGACTTTTTCCGTGGTTTCGCTCGCGTAAATGTAGGTTAGGTTAGCTTAGTAACAGTACTTGTTTCTGCATGAAAGGTACCCTATTTAATTTTCTGTTCCCCAGGCAACGTGTATGCGAAATTTTATGATAATCGGTCGAGTAGTTTAGGTGTGAAAGCGTAACAAATAAACAAACAAACTCACATTCGAATACTAGTTATGAGGATTAGGATAGCAAACGCTTGCCATCAGGTTTGTACTGTGCCCTTTTATATAAAATAAATCTGGTTTATTGCTAAGGCCTGAAATCTATTACGCGTGATAGATGAGAAAGTGTTATGCCAAACTAATGATATTAGGAGCATTCATTTACGAAGAATACGTTAGGCTTTCATGAGTAACCGAATTAGCGTCGTTGCGTCGTACATTGCGGTCCTTGGTCGGATATAATCAACATCAACAATACCGCGTAATGTTTGCGTTGTATTTCGAGTTATCTGTCCTTCCTAATTATTCTCGTAGATACCAGCAAATTGATTGGATAGTACTTAACCATAGTGCAAGAAGTGCTTGACGTTCAGCATATTCACTGATTGAGGCAACCACATAAGGTAAGTTCGTTGATTTTGCTTATTTTGTTGCAAATAAATGTAAAAACGCGAAACAGTTTTCATTTGAAAATTTTTGGAGACGTCTATAATAAAATTATTTGTGACTCAAACGTAACTCGTGTGCGCGACTCTTCTAAACAGTTTAGGAATCTAAACGTAGTATAGTTTTTCTGGTATTATAAGTTGACAGGCTGGCATCAGTCTATGTATTTATGTATAAGATTTATGTCGAAATATTTAACTGTAAATATTGAATGCCTAAAGCCATACCTGAGGCCATGCCTGAGGCCGTGATATGAAAAGGTTATGTAAAAAAGATAACTGTATTCTTGATTTAATTTTGTACATTAAATAAACAAACTTAATTTCGAGCTTTAAAAGGTAGGTTATATTAGTGAATCGTATCCGAAAATTTATTAACTTAAATAAACATTGACAACACAAGGGTTTTATTCCAAACATAATGTATAAAACTCAATGCCTACGATACCAAATACTGCTGAATAATTTACATTGTGGTCGAAACAAACCTTAAGAGATCGTGGGGCAACATCTGTGGCGGCGCTTATATTGATCAAAATTGTGTACTAGACAGACGCTGGGAAGTTATTTAGGTTTAGTAAACGAGATAAATGCGTATGAACAACATCTGCATTGACGTCATCTATACCAGTCAAAAGACACACTGTGACTATCACAATATTGTTAGATATTTTGCCGTGACGAATCTGTCTGTATGGAAGCGCAGTGGTTTTTGTTGTCGCCTCGGCACTACCAATGCATCGAGTAATATGGTTTTGATAGTTATCTCGGGTCTGAGTACATTATGTTCGGTAGATATATTTGTAAAGACCACCTCGGTATATAGTTGCAAACCCTAAGGTAAAGTATGGATTTTCTCTCTGGCTGTTGTTGGAATGTTGATAAAAATACCCGCGACACAGGAATTATGTAATACAATATGAAGTATTCTTCTCTCTCATGCACAGATAATAAAAATGAACATGCCTGTTATATTTTATATATTTATTTGGTCTAAGGGTTCAGACGTTAAAGCTTTACTATAACTGCATCCGGCTTCAGCAGTTTTTTTACGCGATTTCATACACGGTTCTCATTTACAAACCTGTGGGAGCTATTTTTTTTTTAATGAAACTTATTCGCGATTTCTTGGAGTAAATAGTTCAGTCGAGGCATGAACCTTGTATCTAATAATACTAAGTACTAGATATCCACAACAGTAGACAAATATTTTAACCTTTTACTAGGAGGACGAACTTAGAAAGTCTCTATTGTTTTACGTATTAGTAAAGTCAATCAAGTAATCCGTTTATTTCATTAAGACAAGAACAAAACACTTTCAACGCAAATCCTTAAGTTGTTAACACAATAATATTTAGGCAATAAAAAAGTAAACGAAAATCCCGTAAAACTCTTATTACGATAACGTTTTTATCGCTTCGTAGAAACGGTGAAGTTTGTCACGTTTACAAATTAATTTGATCCGGGAACTCTTTGTAATGTTGTCAGAGGATTTCTTTTACAAGTTTTGTATTTTGTACTGACGATGTGATTAAAGCCTTCACCTGGAAGTTTTAAAATAAAGAACATAATAGCTATATGTGTTGCAATTACGTCTTTTTTAGCTTGCCTTATTAAATAATTATATATACAGGTAATGTGTGTACATTTATATAGATACCTACTTGATTTGTAGGTTAGATTAGAAACACTATTTTTATCTGAATTAAACGTATATATGTCCTTTTCTGTTCCCCTGACAACGTGTATGCGAAATTTCATGATGATTGATCGAGTAGTTAAGTTTTTCACAAGCGTAACAAACAAACATATAAACAAACTCACATTTGCATTTATAATATTAGTTAGGATTTTAATTATAGACGAATATATTTTCAGTTGGATTATACATATATTTTAATGATTTGAATCTATTTGAATGAAACGGAACTCTATTTTTTTAAAACTGCTTTGTTCTGTGAGAATTTGCCCTCAGATACTATCGTTTTTCTATTACGTTTAACATTGCAGAAGTTTTCAAAAAAATTATCTACAGTGGGATGTTTTCTCGACATAGACAATGCATATAATAACGTTGACGTGAAAAGTTTAATTAGAATTATAGATAACATTGGGATTGGGTCAAAGTTATGTAATTATCTGTGGAACTTTCTTAAGGAGAGAAACCTTAAAATCAGTATTGATAATACAATTATCTGTCAAACTACAGGTCGCGGGTTACCTCAAGGCGATCCTTTATCTCCTATATTATTTAATATTATTACTATGAATATTTGTAAATCCATTAGTTCAAACAATATATATATTTCCCAATATGCCGATGATTTTGTTGTTTATTCTGTTGGTAATAACATAAAAGATATTTCATGTAATTTACAAATGGCCTTAGATAAACTGTTTGATTTGCTTAGAGAGATTGGGTTAGACATTTCGGCTACAAAAAGTAATGTATGTGTTTTTCAAACTAGTTTTTTTCTAGAATCACCAAAACTAAAAATCAATAAAATTCCATTAAAAATAGTTGATAGTGTTAAATACCTGGGGCTATGGTTCGACCGAGGACTTAGATGGAGCAAACATATCAATGAGATTAAACAGAAAATCTCATCATATATAAACATATTTAAAGTATTGTCAGGTAATGGTTGGGGTATACATCCAATACATCTAAGACGTTTATACATTGGTCTAGTTAGAAGTAGATTAGATTACGCCAGTCATCTGTATAGTTCAAGTTGTACCACACACCTAAATAAATTAGTAATAGTTCAGAATCAGTTTTTGCGAATAGTGGGCGGTTTTGTTAGAAGTACTCCTGTGCACGCTATGGAAAGTGAGCTTTATGTTCAACCATTACATGTACGTAGGTATTTTTTGGCTACAAAATACTGGCTTAAGATGCAATCCATTGGAGACAACGAGATAGCTGATTTAATTAGACATCTTTATGACCTTATGCCTACTTCTAACTGGAGTCGTAGAAATGTCCCTGTGATCCTTTTGTCCTTAGAACATTTTAAAGCAATACCTTTTAATATTAGTAAGGAGCTTGAATTTTTTAGTTTTGATACCTGGATGAGTAATGTGAATTTAACAAATGTGGTGAGACCTTTCATCGAAGTAATAGACAAATCTAAGCATCACTACGATGCTATAGATCTTTATAATATATGTTTCGAGTTTATAAATAAGAATTACTTTGGTTATTACAGCATTTTCACAGACGGCTCAAAGGGTAAACAATATGCTGGAGCTGCATTTTTAGACCCTCAAACAAATAGTTTCATTAGACTTAAAATTAAAACACCACATATCTGCATCATGGCTGTAGAATTAATAGCTATCGCAGAAGCTGTTTCGTACATTAAATCACTCAAGGCAGGGAATTATGTCATTTTTACAGACTCTAGAAGTGCACTTCAACACTTGGTTCGATGTACTTCTACTGTTCGCGGTATGCCAATAGCCTATGAAATTTTAAAATCACTAATAACGTTACAATGTAATGGTAAAATTATATTCCTTCAGTGGATTCCCTCTCATATTGGTTTGGGGGGTAATACTACTGTTGACAATTTGGCGAGACAGGCAACATATTTAGGGCTCTCAGTGACTTATTTACCGTATTTTAAAGATCTTTTACCTACCGCCAGAGAGAATGCTTTTAAAATTTGGAAAGAGTACTTTGATGAGAGGTCCCGTACTGCAGGTATATGGTATAAAACTTTACAAACAAACCCTTGTCGTTTTGTTTGGTTTGCGAGTTCCAGTTTAATAAGACAAGATGTTATAACTGCCTTGCGGATCCGATCCGGACACATGCCACTGAACAGTTTCATGTATATGATGAAAAAGAAACCTTCACCTAACTGCTCTAGATGTAACATCAGAGAAGATGTGTATCACGTTTTAGTGGAGTGTGCACGGAACGAGATTGAGCGGAAACAGTTTGAGGCAGATGAGTCCTGTTGTTTAAGATCTATTGGACTCTGTAACAGCATCTTGTCTGCTCCTTTATCAGAGCGGGCGATATGCTTGTATAAAATTGTAAACAGGGCACTAAAAGTTAGATCATAATACTACCTATGGCAATTTTTTTGTGTTATAGATTCATTTTATTGTTTTTGTTTATTGTATCATTGTATCTTCCTACGGAGGCGACATGATCACCAAGTGATCAAGCCTCTTAATATCAAAAACAAAGAAAAAAAAAAAAAACATTCCAGAAATTGACAGCTAAAACGTGTTAATGGCGTGGTGATTAAACTTACGGATAGCACATTTGAATCTACCGTATGATATTATTTCTATGCCGGCAGCTATTTATTTGTTACAAAATCCAACTAGTATATTAATTGATGGAATTGTTACAGAATCACGCGTAAACCTCCGAACGAATTTGGATAAAGTTTGCAGACAGATAGACCATATCCTGGATAATGAAATAGCCTATGCGCTACATATGATTTTATTTTTACCCGGTATGCATTTTCGTAAAATTCACTCCAATGAAGCCGTGGGCAGAAACTAGTAAAATATAAAGTAAAGTAAAGTAAAATAGTCTGGTATTTTTTATTAATGTCGTGTTATACAAATACAAATAATCTTAAGATGAGAAATGTAAAGAACAAACTTTTTAATTACACAACTACTTTTTTGATCAAAACTCCTAAAAGAACACAGGCGCGTGTATCCTTTTGAGGGTAGTGTTAATTAAAATATTGTTGTATCCAAAAGAGCGAGAAGCATAATTATTAAACCTTTTACTTTTAGCATACAAATAACTTTCTACAAAATGTATGGTACTACCCTAAGGAAAATACCTTAAATTGATATATACTTTACATAAAAATTTAATAGGAAATATATATCTTCTTACTAAAATATTATAATAATAAAGTGGCAATGATAATTAAATGTCAAAATTAAGATAAGTTAGAGAAAGAGATTGGTGAAAATCCTTGAACTAAGTAAAGTGAAATGTGAAAAGAAGCCAGAGAAGATCAAGATGTCTGTGGCTTCATTCAAAGCCAGAGAAGTGTGTCAGGATCGTAGCAAATGGAAATCCGTAGTCTCTGCCTTCCCCTCTGGGAAACAGGCGTGAATCTATGTATGTATGTATGTTAAACTGAGTAACTTAAACCAGCTTTTATTTTAATGTATTAACGTGCCAACATTGTAGACGTTAAATCTATTCGTCATAGAGGAACAGTGTGGATATCAAAGGACATTAAACAGCTGAGGAAAGAATACAAATTATTACTTACCAGATAAATAAACGTGGTATGTCAATAAATATATATTGCATGCAGTGTCATCATACATTTTTGTATAATAGTTATAATATATTGAATAGCAGTCTATATTAAAATTAGGTCGATATGAAGATCCTCCTTTAGATTTTTAAAATAATAATTTTAATATATTTTAGCAATCTAAACTAGAAATGTATATTATAAAGTAAGAATGGCAAACTAATAAAATCCTGCTTTTATAGAATGGATACATTATCCTATGCTTTATTTTTTTATTGCTCCCTGACTAAGGCTGTATTATTATTGCTGAGTTTTATTTTGCATTTACCAGTTTTTTGTAACTAAGGGGGTTCGCTTTATTTTATTTAAACATGATACTGTCAAATCAATTCACAATTCTATGTGAGCTATGTTTTTCAGAGTGCTACGATACGTTGACCATATTGCTAAGAAACCTTATCTTATCTTATTTTATGTGGGGGCCAGTCAGTGCAGACCGGCGACGCTTCGACCCAGTGGGATCTTTTGTATCGACACTCTCCCAATAACGACTGCCATAGATGTTCATGGCAGCCGGGACCGACGGCTTAACGTGCTCTCCGAGGCACGGAGCAGGCGATAATTGTCAGTCAATACGCACATAATTTCGAAAAGTCATATAACTTCCGAAAGTCAGATGTGCGCGACGTGGGTTCGAACCCGAGACCCTCTGCATTGCAGCCTGTTGGTCTCCTCACTGAGCTATCGCTGCTCTTTCTTTAAATGTTTTTTTGAGATTAGAGTACAGTTTAATTATACAACATATGAGCTGCATGTAAGATAGTAAACATTTATTTAAAGCTTCTTGATAGGTACCTACAGCTGCTTTATGATAGAACCTGTGACATAAAAAGCGTAATACTTTAAACAGAACCTCAACATTTATATATACAACCTATGATACATCGTAGAGTGTACCCTTCAATATTTATTTATATATGTAGTAAGCATAAGTAGACTTTATCGCAAGATGTCACCGAAGTTTTACCGCAGGTTTAAATCAGAGCTCAGACATCTTTTTTCGGTTTCAGACGCCATCAATACCCACACCTTGGCTGTCTCGCTGACTTAGCCATTAGTTTTTTACTGTTGCCTCAATTTAACATAGAAATATGTCAAAAGTTATTATTATATAATTTTATAGTTATTATTATAGAGTCTTTTGCGAATGCGAATACTTTTACTCCTTTTCAATTACTTACTTCAGATTATTATATTATAAAAGATAATTTTATTATTTGACAATTATTAAACTAGATCTTCACTTCATTTTGAAGAATTTTCTTACAAGAATTGGCTTTCAGAACTGTTTAAATAAATATACTTAATTGTACGTCATATTTCTATTATCATAGAACGGTCCCCGTTCAACGAGTAAGTAAGCCTAAATTATGGTTAAACGTTACAACAAATTTAGTCAGACGTTATGCATAGCGTATGTATGTATACGTATGTATGCTCATGCTTATATCCCCAAAGGTGTAGTCAGAAGTGCATTATATCATTACTTCGTCAGCTATGGTCGTAGATCCCACGTAATAAAGGATGATTAGCCTATTTCCTTCTAGCGGGCACAGTTGCACTTACTGAGATTTACAATCAGCCTGCATTGTCATTTTATTAGCTTGCCTTAGTTTAACATATATGGTATACTATTAAAAATGATCGAGTGAAATTGTTAAGAGATGGCATATATTTTATCTGGTGGTAACTAAAATAAAACTCTTCGAGAAAGGAAAACCAATGCGAAGTTTTATCATTACATCGATTTATAGTTTATTAATTTTCATGCACCCTCATTATCTCTTTATATAACTTAAAACTACATACATACCTATATATCTTTAAAGTAAGCTAGATGTTAAAAGACTGACTCTCCATACCAACTAACAAATATGGTTATGATGGCCAGCTGAACCGAGCCTTTACAGGCTTTCGAGACATGTTTGAATATCCATAGTTTCTATTCATTTGGTTATACCAAATAAAAGTCAGTATAAAAGTATCAGTTATGTAATATTCTGATTTGTGTCTTAAATTCAATTACCTACTATAAATGTGAATTCTGTACGGAAATTAGCAAGATTTGGCTTTAGTCCAGCGTTCTCGTTGCCTCACAGATAATACTCGTTAACTTGACTCAGCACTTTCTATATGTGCTAATTGTCGGCGACGGTCTAGCTATTACACCAGTATTAATCCTGCGTTCAGTATCTGTGAAATTTATATTTCTCTCTTATTTAATTCATTTGCATGTGATTATGTGTCCGTTTAACCTGTGTTTCTGTGTGCAATAAAATTATTGATAATTGTAGAAGTTAGATTTATGTTCAACATTTTCTACTAACATAAATCATACTTGATCTAAGGTGATATTGCGTCATATAAATATGCGTATATGAAGCACTTAAGATGTATAACTATACGATAGGTGATGCATAGCATCGGCTTAGATGCGAAGTCCAGAAGCAAATTTTCAATCCTTGATATAGGACTTGGAATAGCTTAGCTGGCTAAGCAAAGACACGGTTTGTCGAGTCGTATACCTCCAAGGATTGTCTTTTCCCTCGTTTATAATGACAGTCGATGGATGTATATCCATTAGGTTAGTTGGAGTTAAATTAATTAATATTAAATTAAGAAGATGGATGAGAAACGATTGCATGTAGCAGAGATGAGAATGTTACGATAGATGTGCGGAGTGACGAGAATGGACAGAATTAGCAATGAATACGTAAGAGGTAGTCTGAAAGTAGTGCCTATAGATGAGAAGGTGAAAGGAAATCGTTTGGCTTGGTATGGACATGTTATGCGAAGAGATGATACGTATGTAGGTAAGCAAGTGATGGATATGAGGGTAGAGGGACGATAAGGGAGAGGAAGGCCAAGGAAAAGATGGATAGACTGTGTGAGGATGGATATGAAAGGAAAAGGGGTAAATGATCAGATGACGGGTGACAGAGAAGTATGGAAGCGAAGGACATACTGCGCCGACCCCAAATAAATTGGGACCAGGGCAAGAGAATGATGTGTTGGAGTTAAATTAATTAAACTTATTGTCAGTGAGATATACATAATCTCACTGACAATAAGTTTAATTAATTCCATGCAATATCACCATAATGTTACAAGGATTAACATAATTAGATTGCATTAACCTCTAAACACAAAACAACACGGAAATACCAATTACAGCGAAGCTGAAATCAGAACATGAGGACTGATTTTGCGAATTTGGAATATTCCATACACAAACGGCCGATGTATTTGGTTCAATTCTGTTTCAACTCGATCGAAACGCAAATATTATTATTATGCTTCTAGAATTTGTGTTTGGTAGATAAGTTAAGTTTTGCCGAAATACATTTGTGATACAAATTCCAATATCGTTTTGTATAAAATTGTAGTTATGTATTTGAAATGTCTAGGGAAAATATCCAATTACTAAAATGCCAATAATAACCTAGTACTTATTCTCTAGTATTTTCATAGGAATCTTTTTTAAATAAAACGTTATTCTTACAACGAAATTACTTTACATAAAATGTTTTTATTTTAGATTTGTTTGTAAAAGGACTCTTAGTAAAAACATGAAGACGAGATACGGGCTTTTTTTCTCCGACGAGGTAGATAAGATTAGTAGAATAAAAATATAAAATACAAATAGCGTATATCATTTTAATGAGACGCTATTAACCCATTCTTGACCACTGTGTTTGGGAACAGTTATGAAATAAAAAAGATATATGTAGCCACCCACTTATTTTATCGTTGTTCGTTTAAGATTGTGTTAGTTTCGCATAATAATCAAGACTACCTATATGTTTATAAATAATAATATAATAATATAATAATAATAATATAATATAATATAATATAATATTCTATCACATACACACAACACCATCTAGCCCAAACTAAGCAGAGCTTGTACTATGGGTACTAGACAATGGATAAACATACATATATACTTTTTTTTTTGTAAATACATACATATTATACATAGAAACACCCAGACCAAGACAAACATCCATGTTCATGCACACAAATGTTTGACTTGTGCGGGAATCGAACCCACGACCTCAGGCGTGGCAGTCGGTTACACTAACCACTACGCCATCGAGTCGTCAATATTCCTTTTTTCAAGTGTTAAAGTTTGTTATTGTTACGATAGCGGAGGTATCTCAGGTACTGGGTGTCCAGGTCCTCTCGCTGCCGGAAATGGTTCTGTCCATGGTCCGGAGCGAGGGTGCATGGGAGGCCGCCGTCGCCTTCTGCGAGGCAGTGATGTCCGCGAAGGAGGCGGCGGAACGGGAGAGGGAGCTGGTCTCTCCCCACCCAAACCGCAGGAGACGTCCAGGGCGCCGCCGTAGGGCGCGCACAGACCTCCAGCCACCCTAGGGGGCGGCCTGCGGGCGGTGGACTTGGGCAGTCTGCCGCCCGAGCAGCACAGGCCCGAGGGAGGGGCGTAAGCACCCCGCGCGCCCCCCTCAGTGGAGGGGAGGGCTGTACCATCTAGTCCTCCCCCAAACAGCTGGGGCTCGCCTCGCTACGTGGCGGGCCAAGACCTGTCGGTGTCACGGTGAATACTAGCGTGAATCCCGTGGCACCGACACCGGTACGTGGGTAACGTCGTCAGGGGTTTAGTGGGTATGGGGCCGGCCTCACTGGCTCGAGTCCCACACACCCGCGCCCTCTGCCCGGGCGCGGACGGTGCGTAAACGCATTCCCCTGACGTAAAAAAAAAAAAAAAAAAAAAAAAAAAAAAAAAAAAAAAAAGGTATCTCAGGTACTCTTTTTACTATTTGATAACATTGGTAATTAATTCGTTTATTATTGCTTCCGTTATCATAAGATAACCAAATTAACTAGCACATAAAAGTATTCTGATGCAGTTAGTTTACCAACATAAGAATATATATGTAGTTACCTAAACATAGATGTACCAATATTGGCACAATGGCTACATGTGTATTAAATATATTTTCTTTTTTACAGAATCAAAATAAGCCGCAATCAATATTTTAGTAGCAGCAATAGTTTTAGGGGTTTTAGAAGAAGCCCTTAACACCTTAGCTGAAAATAGTGACAACGATTTAGAATATGATTTGGCCATAATTCCACCTGAGCCAAGCATTGTTACTGATGAAGAAGAGGGTGACGATGGTATAGCGCCTCGTTGTTTACCTATCGACGTCTCTGGCAATATTGAGGTATCTGTTCGTGATATTGATACACTCTCGTCATCCGAAGATAGCAGTGATGATAAACCTTTGGCTGCTAAAAGGCAACGAATCAGTTCGGCCCAATCAGTGCTATCTACTACTTTTGTACGCCAACGTTCATTCGATGTTCCATTATGGCGAAAATGTTCACCGACTTATGCTACAAACTGACAGCTTTTAGAGAATGAATCTCTTGTCAAGCAAGAATTGATAGATTTGTCACCAGTTCAATAATTTTAAAAACTATTTGATAATGAAGTACACACAATAATTGTCGACTTTAGCAACTTGTATGCTAGCCAAAATAATCGTAACAATATTTGCGCATTAGCAACCAACCATGGCTTTCATAAACCAGTATGAACCGAAAAAATATGGTGTACATAATAAAAAGAGAAGGTTGCATATTCCGCACGTATTTCAAAATTACAATAAAGTATGGGCGCATAAATGAATTAGATCAATCTATACAGGATTGGCATCAACGGCAAGAAGTGGTGGTGGGTACCTAACATTGTTGAACGTATTATTTTTTTTATAGATATCTGACGCACTAGGTATAATTTTTATGTCATCACACAGATTAAAACAACTGATACAAATCACCCAACTCAGAACATTTATTTGTGGATTAAACAAATTTTTGTCCCGTGTGGGTATTAAATCGACAACATTCGGCTCTGTGGCAGTGGCTATATGATCTCCTAAACCACGACGGCATCCGAGAAGTTTAGTAATCAGGTAGTAGTAAAACGTGTCATGAAACTGTTTTACTAAAGAAATGTGCTCCACTTTACTTTAATTTAATATTAAATATAAACGGCTTAGGGGTTTTCTAATGGGTATAATTTCACAGTCCTTTTTCCAATCATTTTATTCAAAAGATTGATTATCCGGTCCCACAGTTACATCGTAGCCATAAAATTAGAAATTGGCTGTGACGAATTGAGTTATGCCGAATGGATCTGAATAAACTTATTAAAATATAGATAACTTCAATTTTCTGTTTTCGAATAAAGCCTGGGCAATTTTTGATAAATTAGGTCATAAGAAATAGGTCTATGGATACTAACACGTGTAAATGTAGGTTAGATTAGATTAGAAACAGTACTTTTTCCTAGGTCAAAGGTATCTTATGTCCTTTTCTGTTCTCCTGACAACGTGTATGCAAAATTGTATGATGATCGGTCGAGTAGACAAAGCATGAAAGCGTAATAAATAAACAAACTCACATTCGCATTTGTTATATTAGTAACGCCTAGTTTCTGCCCGCGGCTACACTCACGAGTAGCTACGGTAAAGGAAAATGTTTAATGCGACGGTATTACATTCTTTGCTTTGTTAAAAGAAAACCATTAAATGAACACAAACAAAACTAATCAGTGTATACATCTTTTATAATTAAATCAGATAGAACTTCTGCACTCTCATCTCATTCAGATCGTACGCGATCGTCTTAATATATGCGACATCACGACATTCCGCCCGCAGTGAACAAATGCTTCATTAATTAAAATACTCGACACGAAAGAATGTGCACCGCAACGAGTGAGTTTGAATGAATGGTAGGGTGCTAATAAGATGTCAATGTGATTGTTCAGCCATAGGCCTTTGTAAAATGAGAGATGTATCCCTTCTGGTAAAGCTTTTACGGCGAGTCTTTTTCATACATTGAGTACATCAAATTTAAATTGATATGCTATACTGAAGAAAACTGCTAGCAATATATATTGCAATTATTATAAAGACTCGCGAGGTCGCTCCGTGGTCCAAATTCGACCGTAATTCAGTAAATTTTAATTGATCTTAGTAATTTTTATAAATGCTGGCGTCCTGTATAATCATTAGATATAAAAAATATTATATATCTCCATGTGTGCAAGAGATATTTACTGCTTATGTATTAATCTAAAGATGGCTATGCTAAGTATGAAGGTTAGCAGTTAGCAACCACCTTTTCATATCAATACAATTTTGCTCTAGAAAACTACTCATTTTCACTTATCATATTTTAATGTAATATACAACAGCGTTATCTGAATTATTTACCAGTATGAAAATAGTTCTTATTTTTACTTTACTAACATTTTATTGTCTACAAAACAATAACAATTATATTATTTATTATTAAGGTTATTATAATAAATAGGTCGGTATTATTTTCATATTTTAAAAGTGACATTTTGGACATATTTTCTATGTTAATGTCGCCTTCACGTAGTTTACCCAAAGGTATTTCTAATTATCATTCTTTAAGGACGTCGTAAATCGTTTTATCGGTTCTCAAATAACCTTTCAAGCCGAGTTTTATAAGAAGCGTAATAAAATCTTAAATGACGCCCTAAGGGAATGGTTTCTATTTGGCAAGTTTCCAAAGCTGTCTGTATGATGATATGAGTGGCCCATAGATAGCAATTGCGAGTCTTGAAACAATGTTGTAATGTATCTAACATACGCATCTAAAATATTTATGTACGAAAATAAATATATTATATACTGGCTGACTGTTAGTCTAATAACAGTTAAGTAACAGAGGTGAGAAGTGGTGCAAAGGTCCGTTGATCCAGGACATAAAGATTTTTTACATTAAAAGACAACTCCTTCACTAGGAACAATTCTTGTCTCGCAGGGAACTTAACCATCGTTACCCAGACTCGGAACAAATATTATTTCAGTTACTGAAGCTCAGTAACTTAATAAACTAACTAACCTATATATTTTGATGTTAGTAAGTTTTACTTTGTGACCTAAAGTAATAAGCGATTTTTGACTTTGAACGCATTTTTAAATCACGATGATGTGATGTTAATTTCTGTTCAAGTACTTACAGTAATTGATTCTGCTGTTACTGCTGTGGTATGTGTGACAGTATAAATAAAATACAAAATATTTATTTATTTACATAAAACGTTGATTACTATTACTTATGTCATATACCTATTTATCACTGCGATTCAATCACTGCAGCACTTTACTAAAAAAAATTGTGTGCTCGATACATTTTGGTACTCATAATATCTAACAGCGAGATCAAATATCCGATAAGATAAAAGAAAGAGGCAACGTTGAAAAGTTCGATACATCAACAAACAAATTAAATGAGAGACACGTATACGTTTTGAGCAATAGGCATTGCAGTATTTATTTTCTTGGGTAGATAAGGTATTTGCACTTTATTTTATTAACATAGATAGTCTCTTAAAGTTGTGTCTGGCCGGTTTCCCGCTGTAACTCAATAGGTGAAAGACTGATTTTAATTTATGGTTACTATAATTTCGTCAAGCTTACTTTAATTAGTTGTTATACGGTATATTGACGTATTTTATTAATACCTAGCAACAAGTAAGATTAGTGGCGCCTAAGTTTAATTGAGTTTCTATAGATCACCGAAATATTTTCTTTTTTTTATCGCTGGAAATGTGCAAATCACATTCCCTATCGCCGATTTTGGGGCGGGCGATATGTCGGGATCCAGCCCATAAGATGAAAATTTGGGTTGAACCGACTAAAACCACCGCGGTGTTCCTTACACCTTTATGGCGGGGTCGCGCGGATCGCTCTCGCATTCAAATCGCGACCCCGTCAAAGGTTTGACCCGCCGATGGACGTGGCGGGTCCCACACAACCATCACACAAACACACAAATTGGGGGACCAGGTCCCCGACAACAAAGCGGGGACCTAGTCCCCCTTCCGACATCAAGAGGCGTGCGCGAAATACGAACGCCGCCTACTCGAACCTGCGCTGAGCGGGGGATAGACGGCCCCAATGGGTCCACTGCCCGCAGGCTTCTATTCAGAGTGGTCGTATCGAAATTAAATTGTAAAAATGCTTTTTAAGATGATTTAAGAATACTTTCAAACAAATATTACAAAATACGTAGATAACATTATACGTCAATTAATGTATTTATTAATAATAATAAATTTATTTAATTACACAAATATTACAAAACACAAAAAATAATTGTTATTGTACATAATTAATATTACGAGTATACTCTAAACTGTTTATATCGCGTTTTATTTATTAGATGTCAATTATTGCACTGTTATAGACATATATAAAATTATATATATAATAATAATATATTATAATAATAATATATTAAAAACAAAACCTTTGTTGATTTTATTTGCTATGTGCATTGAATTTATAATACATTACAATAAATTGTGACAAACAATTATTTAGGCATGTAATAATGTGTTGGCGTAAAGGTATGCATCCAGAATTGCAAATATTATTTGCCTGACAAGTTTTAACGCATTATGAGAAACACCGAACCCGTCTATCTCGTTTACGATCAAATAATAATAATAAAAATATTCTACCACATACACACAACACCATCTAGGCCAAACTAAGCAGAGCTTGTACTATGGGTACTAGACAATGGATAAACCTACATATATACTTTTTTTTTGTAAATACATACATATTATACATAGAAACACCCAGACCAAGACAAACATATATGTTCATGCACACTAATGTTTGACTTGTGCGGGAATCGAACCCGCGACCTCAGGCGTGGCAGTCGGTTACATTAACCACTACGCCATCGGGGGCGAGGATAGGGCCTATTGTTTTATTCATAGACACCGTGTCAACAGATCTCGAAATTGATAGTCATGAGTCAAACTAAAGGGCAGTTTGAGAAAGTTTTCGGCACCCACGTTTCGTTCAGAATATTAAATGTTAGACGGGTATCCTCACAGGCCCAACGTTTTCGATTGACCTTTTTTGCTTTAGTATAAACAGTAGGTACAACCTACTTCTTGTGAAATCAACTAATGCTTGTCAGTGACATTGCCGTTATATTATCCTGTGTCGAAATGAATTATTGTAGGTTATGAAATTTGGCAGAGAATTCATAGTATTGCTACTGATACAATAATTGTTGATGCACGATATTTTCTACTCAATATCAAATAGCAATTAGAATAAACTAGCATCAAATTTGATTATAAAATGTATGAGCAATGAATTTTTTTTGCATTTAGGTTTGTGACAAGTGGAGAGGTACTGAAGATTTCTCGTTATCTTCTTACGTAGCTACTACTATGTTTGAAAGAATTATGTACTAGTAGGTACGGTCGGCCAAAAAGGTGGTGTACCAGTTTTGTTTTAGTTTCCTAGTCATCGAAAATTACAACAAGGTTCATACTAAAAAGATAACACTGAAAGAGATGCATAATAATGTCGTAAACCTAATTGATAAGTATTCATACGTCATAGGTCACTTATAAATGCATGACATTTTAACCTTTATTATAAATGGATAAGAGATTAATTTCTACAAAGAAAATTTAAATGTTTCTAAACAAAAGTAATAAAAACTACATAGTGCAGACCGGTGACACTTCGACCCAGTGGGATCTTTTGTGTCGACACTCTCCCAATAACGACTACCATAGATATTCATAGCAGCCGGGACCGACGGATTAATGTGCTCTTCGAGGCACAGAGCAGGCGATAATTGTCAATCAATACGCACATAATTTCGAAAAGTCATATAACCTCCGAAAGTCAGAGGTGCGCGACGTGGGTTCGAACCCGAGACCCTCTGCATTGCAGTCTGTTGGTCTCCCCATTGAGCTTTCGCTGCTATACTATTTAAATAGACAAACATATTCTATTTGATAAAGAAAACTGACAATTGACATTTTTTGAAATATATTTTAGTAATTTCTATTATTTTCCTTCAGAAAATCGATAATTTTCTGTGTTATGTTTTACTTAACTGCATATAAATATCATCTTCAATGCCTGCTAACTTGACCATTGCTAAAAAAGGGCACAAATAATTGCCCAATTTAATGAGGGATGCAGTATTAGTGGGATATCGAGGAATTTAAATATATCGAGACGTAGTGTTTTGGATTCGTCGTGAAGGAGAGGAAGGAAGTTTATTACTTCACAGAAGAAGTGGTCGCCGGCCTGCTCTCTCCAATAACGACAGAGAATTTATGAGACGGGAATATAAAATCAATGGTTTTAAACCGACAAATCATTTTGCGGAGATGTTCGATGTAAGTGCTCAAACAATAAGGAATCATCTACATTGCATGGGGTTGCACTACAGGCATTACGCCAAGAAAATATATTTGACGGATGCTCATAGACTTGCTCGTCTGAACTTCGCCAGAGAGCACTTAGAGTTTGATTGGTCTAATACAGTGTTTTGTGATGGAAAAACGTTCAAATCAAGTCAGCAAGGACGTCTACACCTTTGGCGATATAATTCAACACGGTATAGAGATGATCATGTAATCCCAAATAGAGAATCAGGTCGAATTTCCTTAAATATTTGGGGCTGGATGGTGTAGGAGAATTGTGCTCTCTACCTCCTCGAGCGACGGCTGTAAATTATATCGACGTGCTTCAAAATGCAATGCTACCGACAGTCCGTAATGTTTACCCGGAGATCGAAGTGCCACAATTTGATTTTGTTCAAGATAATAATAATAATAATATAATATAATATTCTATAACATACACACAACACCATCTAGCCCAAACTAAGCAGAGCTTGTACTATGGGTACTAGACAATGGATAAACATACACATTTTTTTTTTTTTTTGTAAATACATACATATTATATATAGAAACACCCAGACCAAGACAAACATCCATGTTCATGCACACAAAAGATAATTGTTCAATTCATAATGCGAGGATCGTAAGAGCCTGGTTTCGTTCGCACACTGACGTAAGGGTAATTCCGTGGCCCTCAAGATCACCGGACCTAAACCCGATAGAAAATCTTTGGAGCCTTGTGGTCCAAAGATGGTGGCATCAAACTAAAAGAACCAAACAAGCTCTTATTAGTCACTGTAATTCAATCTGGGAGGAAATGCGGAGAACCGATATTTGCTTATGGCTTGTTGGTTCAATGATGTCTCGTCTTTTAGAGCATAAAAGCCAATGGCGGTTACACCCATTTCAGATTTTTTTATTGTTCCAACCTCTTCTAAATTTGACAATATGATTATGTTTATAACCATAATAATGATAATCATTTATGTTTTTATTTATGCTTATGTTTTTTCATATTAAGTATTTTTATTGTGATTGTG
Organism: Catocala fraxini; assembly: GCA_930367265.1. Lineage (NCBI taxonomy): Eukaryota > Metazoa > Arthropoda > Insecta > Lepidoptera > Erebidae > Catocala > Catocala fraxini. The sequence goes on along the minus strand of OV884040.1, from coordinate 16,808,517 downwards.
ACAATTTAATAAAAGGATACATCTATTTTTAGCTTTTCTTTCTGACAATATAATAAAAACTAATCCCGAAATAAACTTATTTATTGAACGCATATTGTAATTACAAATTTACATAATTTGTAAATTTCGACAGGTGGACTCGCCTTGTGTCAGAACATTACAATTACAAATTTGTCATCGGAATCTCAGGTGTTTTCTACATATATTATGTTAACGTTTATTAAACAGCATTTGTAATGATAATATTTGTAATGTTTTTACTTGTAAAATTCTTACATAATTGTAAGGTTTATTAAACAGCACTTGTCATAAAACTTAACAAATATATCACGTATTTACAGAATTGTCGGATTATAATGTTTACTATCCAGTGCCCTGAGGAAAACAATTTAATTACATATCATTACCCCGCCATTGATTTTATGACGTCATTGGTTCCATCAAGTTCAAACTAAGAACAGCTGTCATGTAACATACAGTAATCATCGTTATCAATAATCAGATAAAGATGGTAATAGAAGTTGTCAGATCGATCTGCAAGCGAAACTAATCTTTATCACCTATGAATCTGCAAGCGGCATTCAACCTTAGGGTGATACACCACTTTCTTGGCCGACCGTACATAAAATATTTTTATTTTAGAAATTGGTTAACGTAATCTTATGTCTAAAATAATAAAAAATATATTATCTAAGCGTATTTGTTAGTAATAATTATGTACTAAATTTGTCAATTTCACGAGTAATTTGATTATTTTTGTTAGCTTAGCAAGCCAAGATCAAGGCTTTTGATTAATTATGCTCGCTGCGGAAATGACATTATATTTTAGGCATCATAGTAAAATTGAAAAACATGAATGAGTAGTATTAATCAATATTGTCAGCCATTGATAAAATGCTATTAGACGTTTTGACAAATTTTATTCTGGCCAGAAATATTATTATTATCCCGTGTGGAATTCCAACCTCCAACATTCGGCGTAGTGGCAGAGACCACCTTAGATCACTACACCATTCGTTCAAAGGTTTATGCGTGATTTAGTAAGAAACATTCAAAACCCTGTACAAATATAAGCAGGATCTGGTTGATAGCATTCATTGTAGGTTCTATGTCACCAAGCAAACATTAAATAAAACTCTTATAACAACAAAACGTCAATCACATATTACGACATTCGAATATGAAATTATAAACCTCGTTCATACATGTATTGTGTATGTGATTATAGTTATATGTCACCAATGTTCTATGTACTCATGGGACCTCTCAAGTAAAAGGCCGAATGATTAAGTACCTCGTTTATTGTCTTATATAATATGTATTACCGAAACCAATGCGATAACGTGACGGCCTCAGCCGTGCCAAACTTGTATTACATACTATGTACTTAAGTGCTAATCCACATATACATAGGATTGTAAAGCAATAATCAAAGGGAAAAAAATAATTCAATTTGATTTAGCATACCAAGTGAATTTCATATCGCCACTGAATATCGTCTCGAATTTATAATTTGATCGCACCTCATGCAAAGTACTCGTGCGAGTGTGGGCTAAGCGTGTTATGAATGGAACATAAATCCATTTTTATTTCTATGGTATAAAGAATTTGAACTTCGTGCGAAGATAAAGAACATTGTTAGGCTTTTGAAATTGTTGGCGGATACTCTTACATAATTATTACTATTTAAGTAAACATGTGTTTTAAATGTATCGAAATATACCTAGTTAAATAATTATAGTTACAAGTACAAAATAATAGCAGCAAAAGCTTGGTAATAAATGGTATCAACCATGGTCACGGGAAGATGCTCGGTTATGGATTTAGTGAGTCGCCCGTAGGTTCATAATTTATAGGTTTATAAGTTTAAAATAAACCACAATAAACTCCATATGAATTAGTTTAATTTCAATATTTCCCTTTATTTAACAAAAACATTTAAGAAAAAGCAGGCTGCCCTGATATATTTCTATATCGCCTTTTAATGGAAAACTTGTGTTGGTATTGTATAGGTTTGACCCCTTTCTACTGTACATTTAACGGCACTTCTAACAACGATTACTCAGATTCAATTTCTGAAAGGGCAAGAAAAGGTTTTTTAATGCGGTCAATTTATTTAAATTCTTCAAATAGCAGCTCACCTGCGAGTGTGACAAACATGATTTCGCACCAAAGCTTTATTTGGGTAAGGCTTTTATATTTAAGGATATATGAACCTCCATATACTAAAATTCAGCTTTTGTATGTTTGTAACTCGAAAAGCTTGTAACTCGCTATATTATGGATTCACCTCAATTTGAAATAGGTAAGAATCATGCAGTTTTATTTAAAGAATTAAATAAAGTACAACGCGAGGTCGAATATTTTTTTAAAGGAAGATAGAATTAAAAACCGTTTCCTATAAAATTACTTCACAAAAGGTTTTTTGTTTACATTTAATTTCACAATTAATTTAATTCAATAAGCCTATACTCAATGTGCCTTTGTCTACACTTCAGTTAACAAATTGTTGTTTTCAGGCGTTAATTAATTTAATCATTAGACAATTTAATTACTACACACATAACACAATAGCAGTACACTGTGTGTCGGCTAATAAGTTACGACATCGTTAATTAGTCGCTTGTTAAAGCCGGCTACTCACATACCTGCCGCAGGGGCAATCTTTGAATTGGACCCTTAATTGCCTACTTAATTGCGAGGGGTATGGCCAATTTTTAGATTGGGCCTGCGGCGGGGCGGCAGTAGCGCAAGACCTTCCTAGCTCCCTATTCCTAGCAGGGCGGTAGATAAAACCTACCGCCCTGCTAGGTTGCGGCATGTGTAGTAAGATTGGGGCAATTCCAGTCAGTTCATTGGCGATAACCGCGTGGAATGCACGCGTCACAATCTATACTCTTCCGTTACTGAGTGACTGACAGAAACAGCCGAAACCACGTAACGCAAGAAGCTGAAATTTGGTATGTATATTCCTTGGAGAGTGTAGGGTAGCACTAAGAGAGGATTTTTGGAAATTCCACCCCAAAGGGGGTGAAAGGGGTGAAACCCGATATTGACACGGGAACAGGACTTACGCGGGTGAAACCGCGGGAAAACTACTAGTGGACAATAAAGAGCGTGAAGTTTGGACACGGGTAATAGACGTATACAAAGACCGGCCCCACATGCGGGATAAAAAAAACAAACAATATTTTAACAGAGACATGCGAAATCAAACTTTCCAATTAATGTTCGAAATATATCGCGAAGTCGCAAATAATAGCAACATTACAAATTTCAAAAGAAAGTTTGGAAACATGCGTACATCTTACGCACGGGAGTTAAAAAAGTTCTTAAACCAAATTTTCACCCAGTATCTCCTCTTTCTTTTTTTTTCAGTAGTACTACAGAAAGAGCCATGTCTATACCAATCCTTTGGTGTTTCGACAATACTGGAGCCAATCTCATGGACGTGCGTTCAGCGGGACGTTCACTTACACACTGAACGGCAGGCTTGTGTGTAGAGAACAGCCGAAATTGCTCCGACCGCCGTGCGAGCGGTATTGCCCCTGCAGCAGGTGTGTGAGTAGCCGGCTTTACCGTACATATCAGCGTTTACAAGTGTGATAAATTGCTAATCCTTTGTAATGTAAGTACATATATGAAGACTTTATAACACTTTTACCAGCCAGGGACCCGAGACCTCGATTGCACGCAAACTTATTACTATTAAATTACAGTCTCAATGTTTTCACAGATAATTTTAATTATATAAAAAATTAATTATATAAAATTATATAAAAATGTTAGAGTGAGCGAGATGAAGGCAACTGGAAAAAACACAAAGCTCCAAGACAAAGGATCGCCAAGATATTTGCATCTGACTGCAAGGATGTCGTAGTGGTTTAGGTTGGGTTCGGTCGCCTCGCTATTGCCACTATAACACTGAGTGATGTGGTTCGAATCCCACACGGGAAAATAATGTCTGTCTCACAAATTATTGTTCCGAGTCTGGGTATTCTGTGTCCGATGTTTTAATGTTTTTAAAGTTTTCTGTGACACAGAAAATATTCCTAATGTGAATGATGACTGCTTAAAATAGAAAAATTGCCGGAATATTCCCGATTTAAATTATATTATGATTTAAATTTTCTGTCGGCAATCTAAAAATTACAATAAATACAAGGAAAGTGGTCAAGTAGCCGAAAAAAATATACTCTGTATTCGAAACAGTGCTTTAATTTTGTAGTTAATCAATATTGAGTAAAGACATTTTCACTTCACTATAGCCAATTCATAAAGCTAAAATTGATGGCAATAATTCCAACTTCACCACTAAATACTCAAATTCAGTATGACATGTTATCTAAAAAAGATCCCACTGGGTCGAGGTGTCGCCGGTCTGCACTGACTGGCCCCCGTAACAAGATAAGATCTAAAAACAAATAATTCTATGTATTAGTTCTGAACTTACCAATTCCGGAATGGTGACTATTATCGAAACCAGTATCGTGGTAGTAAGTATAAGTGCAGGTTATTCAGTCAAATCAGCTATTGAAATCAAAGGACATTCAAGAGTCGCTATTAAAGGGATCAGAACTATAAACAGATGTATTGAATTTATGTAAATGCATAAATAAGTCTATAATACATACATAAATAATATCACAGCTATATCTTCAAAGGAGTAGGTAGAGGTGAGTGCACCTCTTACGCACATATGTAGCTAGGTATGATTTTAGGTTCTACGTAATAAGAAACTTATTGCTCACTGTTCCAGATTCTGTGCTGCTACTAAAAATTTCTTGACAGAAAAACTCGATGATTTTTCTGACATGAAATTCTAAAAAGAGCTACAGTGTCGAACCGATGAGTTTCTATAGTATATACTATTGTTGTGTCACCAAGGCAGTCTGTGATTTGGTGTTTTACTACTAAGATGCAAATAAGCAACCCAACTTATAGCTGTTTTCGTTTATTGACATTTGCTACAGTTACATTTGTAGCAGTTTCAATTACGCATTGCTGACTTTTAATAAAAGTCTTTATACTGTTTTTAAAGAAGCTAATGATGCGCTGTCTTGCTTAATATAAAAGTCCTCTCATGACCGTTTGACGCAATTCATTGTTTTCTATTTATAAACATATCTACTAGTTTTTGCCCACGGCTTTGCTCGCATTAATATTTCCAATATTTTTTCATCCATCGAGAACAGTTCTTGTTCTTAATTAAAGATACCCTATTCAATTCCATACCCCTGATAACGTGTATACAAATTTCATGATGATTGAGTAGTTAAGGGTGAAAACGTAACAAACAAACATAGTCACATTCGCATTTATAATATTAAGTTAGAAGTTTCATTTACTTTATAAATTATTTATTCTAGAATATTTGGATAAACAATGTCTTAATAACATCGCTGTTTCACTGTGACATCTGCCTCATTACAGAGATATCAACGGTATTTTCATTATTAAACTGACGTATCTATGTTGTGTTTCCTTATAATAAGAAGTCAGATACAGAGTTTGTCTTCGCCATATTTAATATTCAGAATAATTTTCTTTGATGTTAACATTTATTACATTTTCATGAATCCATGGCCACAGTGAATATTTACAAACCCATTAAGGCGTTTAATAACAGAATCAAAAATTATCACATGCTAGGCTTAAGCTTTATAAATAAACTACCTTTGCCCGCAACATCATACGAGTGTAATTTGGAAGTAGTTGCCAATCTATGTATAATTTTTTTCTTTGCATGTGGAAAGTTGATCTAGATTACGATGACATAAATCAAACCTATTCTTGGCGGCGGCGTTACTTAGAATACTAATCTTAATATATTGTCTGTATTGCGGAAGACATTAAAATATTCAACGGGTAAACAGGGCAGCGGCAACACGCCCAATTAAACTACCACGCCATCTGTGTAGTCTTCTTAAAATAAACATCCTTTGAAAATTTTCTTTTGATCTGCTACGAATAATTATTTACTTTAAGGCGCTACATTTTGAACCATTCGATTGCTAGCGATTTTCATTGCCACTCGTTAATACTCCTTAGTAGCCAATATTAGTTAACTTTAATTTCTAACAGGAGCGTAATTCAACATTACTTAATTAAATATCTGGAGAAAGTAGAGTATCACATTTCTACGAGTTCTATTGACCCTGAGTCTATTGAACTGGTAGAATTACCTTTTATAAACTGACTACTATTTATACATTGAATACTAAGATCGTCTTTCAGTTAATTAAAATAATATTTTATGTACTACGTTATGTACTACACTTTTGTATACTACGTTAGCTTTGATTGGTACTCGCGATGTCAGAAATTTTCGATATGGTCGTTTTTAATGCAACTCGCGATGTCAGAAACTTTTTTTGTGTTCGTTAGTTTGTAAAATGTACATCTCTACATATTATAAAACGAAGTCTTCCGCCGCGTTTGTCTGCCTGTTCGTGATAAACTCAAAAAGAACTAGACAGAGTGATTAATAAGGAAGGTTTAGGTTAGGTTAGGTTAGGTCATAATGCTGGCGCGCCTGCAACTGTGTGCCCCCGACGGGTACGTGGGCGCGCGGCGCCGCCCAGTCACACTCAGCGTCCCGGTGGCGAGGACCAACTTACTTAAATTTGCTCCCTTGTCGCGCGCCATACGAATTATTAACGTAATGGCTACATATATAGATATTTATAACTGTAGACTGCCGAAATTCACAGAAGTAGCGCAAACTTGCATTATTTCTGGCATATAATTAATTAATATTCAATATATATTTATAATATATTTTTAATTCGTATTAAGTAATTAGTAATTATATACAATCATTCATTATTCTTAATTAGTTATAAGCTTACAATATTGTCTTGGGAGTTGTTCCTGTAAAAATAATGTAAATGAATCTAAATAAATAAATAAATAAATAAATAAATAAATAATTTGTTAAGATTTTGTACTACCCATGCTAACCCGCGGCGGGTCACTAGTAATTTAAGTTTATTTCACGGAAACCTCTAGCAAGTACATATATAGTTATATTTTTAATAATTTAAATTACTCATATTTGTACTGAAACTTGTTTTCAGGGGTACAGAAAAGGACATACACATTTTAACCAAAAAAGGTACTGTATCCGAGCGGGCGAAGCCGTGGGCAAAATCTAGTAATTTATACATAGAATTTTGTTATAACTAAGTTTGTTAATTAATGTTTTCTAGTTACGATATCTGACTTTCATAAATCACTTCATTTATTAGAGTTGTAAATAAAAGCGTCTCAACTAAAACTCTTACAGTTTAAATGTAAATATAAAGAAAATGTCATTGCTTTTTTTACATTTTCTTAAAGCGCAATGCACGTCATTTAATGTGGTGGATGAGTTTTATAAACGATGACTGCGCTGCAATTTCCACAAGTTCTTCGGAGTGAACGATTTTCATAATAATTTTGTATCTCCGGACGGAAATATCAATGTTGTACTTCAAAACGATTTCCCGCAAAACTGTTTTGATGATGTAATTTTTTTGTGAAATGGTTTCCTACATTTTTTATTTGTTACTTTTTAGTTGTTTCTTTAAATACATGTTGTAAGCTTGTAATGGAACGAAAATACTTACGATTAACTTTACAATTACGATTACTTTATATATACAACGAAAATGTGTATCTGGACGCTTAATGAATCATTATAAGTAATTAAAATCTTGAATGTAAGGAATTCATTTGAAATCTTATAATTAAATCTAAATCCTTAGAAGTAAAATCACTTAAAACTGTATTTTTGTACGTCAGCAAATAGGTCTAAGCACGATAAGTGTTATTTGATATATTGCGAGCCCGAATACCTATTTGTGCCAATTCTTTATTTACGAGTTGCCTGTTTTTCGCGAACAGATAGTAATACGATTTGAAGTGTATTACGAGAAAACGTTTCAGAAAGGAAACAATAAAATAATGAAGGTATATTGTTTCTCTTTTATTTATCAACAACTGTTCATTGACTTGTTGTTTGATTAGTTATTGTATCAATTTCCTAAAAAGTATCTTACAATGTATACCTAACTTTTTAATTTGTCCTGACGTGCAATATTGACTACGCGGATAGCGTAGTGATTTAAGTGGTCGCCTCGCCGCTACCACTGCTTTAAGTGTTGTGGGTTCGAATCCCATATGGGACAAAAATTTGTGTGATTCACAAATTTTTGTTAAACCATTATCTTGGCGTCGTTGGTGTAGCGGTAGTCACTAGTTGGGCTTAATTCCCAGGAATAGCGTGTGAGATATCCTTATTGAACAAAAATAACAATTTAAATATTATAAGAAATTTGAATTCAAATAAGTTACAGTAAAAATTTAACGAATATTCTAAAATGAAAGAACATTAAGCCCCAATCATAAAAACTTTCATGCTGGACTCTAATAATACCTAGGCTACAAATTTTAACCGAGAGAACTTAATTCTTTTTTAACATTGTTGATTTATGAGCGTTTCATGTAGATGCCCGAAAACTTTTGTATTGAAAACAGACAGCTTTTTAAAGAGGTTGTAATGTTTTGGAAGCACAAATGTTGAAGTACATTTATTTTCTGAAAATAAGTAGGTAACAACTTTAAGATCGCTCCATACTTATTTGCCGATTTTTCTACATTATGATTTTATATTACTTCTTACTTTCACATTTCATTTAGCGTGAGCATTGTGCATGAGGTCTCGGGTTCGAATCGGGCCAACAAAAAGTTATTGGGTTTTTCTGTTAAGAAATCTCAATAGCAGTCCGGAGTTAGGTAGTTAGTTGTGTTAGACATCCCCGTGCGTCGGAAAGCACGTAAAGCCGTTGGTCCTGCGCCTGATCTCTCTCCGGTCGTGTCGGATTACCGTCCCATCTAGGAATCGGATACAGTCAAAATGTCTTATTTATATCTTTTTTACACAGATAAACTTTCATGAGTGTTATAATTTTAAGGGCCGATTTTCAATCGCCAGGTAATAATTATGGCGGTCTATACAAAAGCTGTCAAAAAGTCAAACAGATAAAATTTATCTGCGATTGGAAAATTGGCACTCAGATGAAAAAATTATTGCAAATAACAGTAAGTTATTTTAAAACAAAACGTTGGTGTTAGAAGCAAGTTTTAACAAGTATTTACTCGAATGCAAAACGGCTAACTGCAAACATGATTTCAGACGCGATGCTCGAGAGAGCACTCTCTGCTGAGAGTAGAATGGATCACTTGTTTCCCAAGAGAAGTCCTGACGTACTCAGCGAGGAGTGATCTGGTTATCTCTCGTGTTTGTGTGAACAATAATATGTTTGAAGTACACTGTGTGTTGTTTTGCGATATATAACTAAAGCTTTAAGTCCGTTGCAATACGGCATATTGTACCGTAGCAAAGAATAGATATTAGAATATATAGGTACTTATTTTCATAGACCGATATTTGTGTGTAAGCACTCATATATGGTATCTTTTTGCTTTGTTATCTCGTTTTATTCTAGCAGGTCAATTAAATGTATGTTTAACTAATTTAATATCACCGTTATGTATTCGTTTTCACACTATTAGTGTGATAATGAACAACCTATCATCACTAGATATTATAAAAATAAAATGATGATTCATCCTTTACCTCTGTTATAAAACTTTATAACAGAGTTATTAAAAGGTAATTATTTGAAAGAAGTGTTACTATTAGCAATATCAAGAAAAGGTATCATACGTGACGTAACGTAACAACTTCATATTGTAGAAGTACATATATGTACTAACAAAGCTCAGTAATTAACGCGATAAGCGGCACGTACCGTAATTGAACACAATTATGTCTTATATTATTATAATACATAGCATCGCCATTGCTTTAAAAGATTTGCTACAATTCCTTAAAAGTTTTATATGTAGGTAACATTGTAAGTCACAAACGATAGGTAAACTTTAAATGTTATGTTCTTTGTTTTTCACGATCAGTTGAAAGTATAAAACAGAATCCAGCGGAAACCTTGTTCGTGTGCCTACGATAAACGTTGCAAACATTTTTATGTACGTTTCAGTTGCTTTGTTTATATGTATGTATACATACTTGAATAAATTATGCAAAGTTACAGTTATTAAATTAAATATGTTATTATTTATTGCTTATAATACTACTGCCACTGCGCCGAGTGTTGTGGTTTCGATTCTCAGATGGGACAATAAATATTGTGACCAACAAATAGTTGTGCCGAGTCTGGAGTTTTCTATGTATCTGTGATTTAAATGTTTGTAAAGTTCCCCGCGATACAGGAATTCGTCATAGTGTGCGAATTGTCTTTTAAAAATAAAACAACACTATTTTTGCGACCTCGAATCTTCAATTTTTATTAAGTACGGACATACTTGCCTTACTAAGTAACTTATACATAGAAACAATAAATACTACTACTTAATATTGTCTTCTGTTTACGCGAATATTATTCATTGAAATTAAACTACTATATACGGATTTTATCGCGTTGTTCATTTGACACATTATTACATAATTTTGAAAATTGTTACACTACTACTACTATTAAACTTTACTAATTTTTAAGCTAATTAAATTATTATTAAAACTATTTAGATTTAATTTAATTTTACACTTTCCCCGACGTTTCGGTTGCTTTTCAGCAGCCATGGTCACGGGGAGACTAAGATGGTAGTTGTCTCAATGTTCCAGTCAGTACTTAATTATTCATTTTATATCTCAGTCAGCTTTCTTAACATTTTTTTATCTGATGTTCTTTGAGAGCACAATTGCTTTGTTCTTAAATTATTTTCATAATTCATTCGGATAAACTCTCTTCAAGTAAGTAGTTTCATGGTTCTAATGTACTTCGCTGCACAATCACGAGGCAGATGGAAAAGCGACTAAAATGGTTGTTTATTTTCTTAAGTATGATATTATATTCTAAGATCACATTGGTTTATGTAATTCTCACTTTTTGAATCAGTGGCTCAATAGCGGGCAATGCTTAGTAGACTAAAATAAATAATAGTGAACTCAAGAAATTCTGGCATAAAACCTCTTCTACACAAAGACTGCAGTTGTAATTGGCCCACATATTTTATTTTACTAATCATAATAATGTTCAGATTAAAAAGTTAATTTTAAATACTACACGCAACACACGGATAATATTTGTCGTCTAATTACGGACGGACATAATAACAATTGAATCTCCACATTATCTACTTAAGCAAGTACTATGAAGAAGGTGATTATTAGGGAAGTACATCTGAATCCCATCTAACCCGGTAACTGGCAACAGAAAATTCAAACATTATTGCAAGTATATTTTTTTTTTATTCTCGTGAATGCTATATAATAGATAAACAAATTATTTTACGTATAATATTATATTAAGTGGCATACTTCAATCAACATAAGTATCTGCTCAACAGAGTACTTGTTTATTTTACGTAATGCCTACTAATATTGATGTCTCGATATTCTAATACTTTTAGACGTTAGTGTTAACCATGCTTCTTCTGTAAATATTTACAATGGACACACAATTTCAACCAATCGATTTCAAATGGTTTTCAGTTTAAATTTTATAGTGATTGTCCAACGAATAAGCGAAATCGACTGCCATGTTGTTAAAAGGTTAGTGGGTATCAATGTTTTAAAATGGGATGTTGATAAAAGCTATCTTTTGATTGATCTCATTGAACGTAATTATGTATATTGTTCGTTAATTCACAAATTTCTGCCTGTACAATAACTAATTAATCTATTGAGTGGCATCGGTACACCGGCATCCAGTTAAAATAGGTTTTCAATTATGTCTGGCATTCAAACATTTGACAGGTAAATATAGTATTTAAGTGTGTAATAATTGTAAGAGTTCTGCAATCTTACATCTACCATTCCTTTCTCTTCATACCACCATTAATTCCTTCCACCTAGGGTCAGCAACGCGTGAGTTTTAGGAATTGTAAGCAATCATAGGTAACGGTAATCGCTTACCATCAGGCAGACTCTATGCTTGCTTTATGAAGTTATTTATCTACGGAAAATGTTGATGGGGAAATTGGACTGGCAGCCGGAAAGGTAAGGTTAGGTAAGGTATAAACTTTCTCTGAGTATATTGGACACATTCTAAAGAAACCTTAGGTAAAGCGTATCCTAAATGATATTATATACTAAATGTCACATTTAGTATATATTTTATTTTTTTCGCTATCGCTGCGCCACTGAGTTTGTTTCCACTTAAGCCTCACAATATTTGCATGTGCTTTGCATGTAGGTTCGGTGTCTGATATATCAAGACATTCTCAAGAGCAACACAGAGTCTGGAACTGTGTCCTGTTTATGATAAGGCCCGCTTCCCTATTTGAGGGGACCTAAAACCATAGCTGTCGAAATATGGGTGACTGTTACATTACGGGGATATATGCGTGAGTATATCGATTTCAACTCGAACTCAGTTGTTTTTGGGTGTAGCGAATAGACAGGTGGGTAAATATTCAAATAACCGTAGCTTTGGTTGTGAAGGCTTCTAAATAAAACTGTGAACACATGTGAATTTATATTTTCTTTTACTTGTTGTCACGTTCAGCAACTCAAGGGCGTAGATCAATCTTTTTTAAACAAACAAAAGAGATATTTTGTATTTCTTTATTAATGTATTTTTTTTATAAAAGGTGTTGTGTTTATTGAGAAAGTAAAAAGAAAGAGGGAAAATATATTGTGATGCACAAACAGTTTTAATGCCTGTACGTGAGAGCACTCTGAAACTACAACTCACCGTGAAACTACACCAAACAAGAAAAGTTTCAATTGATGTTATTAGAAACAATGTCTGCGGCAAAAGTAATACGGCTGAATGCTTTATATTTGCCAACTTTAATGTTATATTTTGTTGTTGATATCAATTTCAGAACGTCAGTTTATTTATCCCCAAACTGAAAAACGAGAGTTAAGGAAATATCTTTTGTCTCATTATGATGTCTAGGAAAAATATTTCGTAACAAAAAACCAAAATATTTTGTTTAGTACAGCGCCATATTATTGAAAATATTTTCAGTATTTGAATAGAATCAAGTCCTAGTTATGTCTATAAACGTACGAACATTGACTGCACGGATGGTGTAGCAGATTAAAATAGTTGCCTTGCCACTGACACTGCGGGTGCGATTGTAGTGAGTTCGATCCCGGCAAGAAAAGTGCGACAGTAGTCTTAAAAAGTTAGTGAAAGTAATAATAATGTACTCTAGACCAAATTTCAGTTACGGCGGCCAATCTTAATGGAGACTGGTCATCTACGCAGGAGATATTATAGAGCATAAGTGTGTGCGCAAACATAAGTGCACGCTTTGTTTCCGGGACGATAACTCGGGTGCGTCTCTTAACGTATTAACTCATTTGGTCTAATTTCATTTTATTATCGTTCATAAGATATAATCAACGTGAGATATACCAACTGTTTATAATTTCTTTACATATAACATTTATTTATTCTAAAACTTAATTAGTATAACGTTGTTTGATATAACGTTTATGTAATCGAAAATCATTTGGTCTAACGTTTAATATGTATATTGTTTATTTAATCGAAAATCATTAGGTCTAACGTTTAATATATATAAAAAACGTCATTATGGTTAACACCCCGACTCAGAGTACCCCGACTCGGAAAGGTTAGGTTAGGTTACTTTTTTTAAACCACCCAGAAATAGGAGCACCGCCAAGCGGGGCTCCGTCGACCTATCTTATCGCAGGTGGTAATCAGTTACTAGTTATGTTTAATATCTACTTAGGTTACTATTATCTATAACTACGATAGAACTTACAAAGAAAAATACTTTTAAATATTTATTTAAAAAAATACAAAGTTATTGTTTTTTCAAACTTAAATTAGAAGCCACAGCTCGTAAAAATTCACACTCTGAATATTCGTTTTGCCGCTGCAGTATATTGTTAATTTAGACCAAATAAGTTTTATATCTTTTGAGTGGTATATGAAACGATTTTATATTTAATGTATGTTATGTCAAACGATGTTATATTTAATGTAAGTTATGCTTATAAAAATTAGTTATTTTAAAATTATATCAATCGTTTATTATATTAACTAATCGCTATATTAAATAAAATTATGTTATATGTTGTTAATATTAGAGATTTTGTTGTTATATCATCTATTACTTACCCCGATAACCCGATGTGCCTGGTGACAGCTCAGGCGCAGGACCAACGGCTTTACGTGCTTTCCGAGGCACGAGTTGTCTAACACCGCCAACATCCTAACACCGGGGTGATATTGAGATTTCTTAAAAGACAAACCCAACAACTTTTTATTGGTCTGACACGAGATTTTAACCCGAGACCTCATGCTTAGCAAGCGCATTCAATACCGCTGCGCCACCGAGGCAGTTAAAAAGAAAGAATTGAAAGTAAGGAACTACATATTTTCAATCTATTCCTAGTACTCTGTGGCTCTGATCGTTATGGTTTCTATATAATAAGTATCTCCTTTAGGCGGTAGCATAGCATAGCAAGAGCAGCAAGGTATTTCGTCACCGTGGACATGTGCAATCTAATGTTCTCTTTTATTTCAACCACTTCACTTTAGGTAGGTAGAAGAGACCTTCGCTTTGTTTAGATTTCACTTCATCTTTTCCAGCTTGTGTCTATGTCAATCACAATGAAATAGTGTATTATTTGCCGTATTTGTTTCTTTTGACACTGTTGCATTTTTTTAGGCGTAAATAATATAATCAATCATAGTTAGTTGGTTAGTTGGACGTGTGTTATCCGCACTTAGCCCCACAATTGGGCCATTGTGCGTAAGTAGCCGACGCGAAATATTGTTCGGTTAATCATACCACCTCAGCTCCGTCCAGAAAGATAATAGGTGACTGATGTTGCGCAGTACCTCCTTCATCGTTTCTGGACTGTTTAGGAGTTTCGCCCGTTGGTTGCTCACGCTTTTACAATGTAGGAGCATGTGAGCCGATGTCTCCTCGGTCTCCACGCAGCCTCTACATAAGGGACTGTCAGTGATGCCGATGTTGAACACGTGTTTGTTAAGTGAGCAGTGGCCCGTTATTATACCCACTAGGTGGCATAGGTTTTTCCTTGTGGAACATAGCGTAGATATAGCAGTCTGCATGACAGATGTTTGTCTAACAATCAATCATATGACATCTTGAAAGGTTTCTAATATAAAATTATTATTTGCCTGACAATTCGAACAATATGAATGTTAATCGACAATCACCCATAACTACTACGATTCCAAATCTTGCAAATGTTTATCAACGTACGTAGCCATAATATAGACAGAAATAACAAAATTAACACGCAATTCGGCCTTTGAATTTCCATAGCGTAATATTGTTTAGTACAGCTAATTACAATAACAACACTGCATTATCTTCATTAATTATTCACATACATACACCCGGCCAATGACGTCACATAATAACCGTACAGCTGTGCGCGTTATTGGCTCGTGTTAAAATAATTTATGATGATAATATAATGCTTTTATCTTTTAACTGTATTCCCGTATCATAATTTATGAAAATGAATAATGTAACGTGGAGATCTAATTACGCATTGTGTTTGTTTTAGAGTCTTATTAAAAAATAATTATATACATTTGTATAAGTTATCTTTATCAACGCAAACACGCCTCTATTTCATTTATTATAAAAAAGGCGAACGAAATTAAAAATAAGTATAAATGTTCTTTATTTCCTGCATAGCAGTGCATCCTACCATGTGGGACTAAAACCATATAATATGATAAAATGTAGGTCTAATACACCCTTGCTTATCCTTTTAGGGATATATATCTCTAAAGGGTAAAAATCACAAACACACATTTATGCCTATAGAGGCAGGAATGTGTGTTTGTGCTTATTCCAAAAATAAGTCATGTATGTATCTTATGTGGGAGCCAGTCAGTGCAGACCGGCGACACTTCGACCCAGTGGGATCTTTTGTGTCGACACTCTCCCAATAACGACTGCCATAGATATTCATGGCAACCGGAACCGACGGCTTAACGTGCTCTCCGAGGCACGGAGCACGCGATAATTGTCAATCAATACGCACATAATTTCGAAAAGTCATATAACTTCCGAAAGTCAGAGGTGCGCGACGTGGGTTCGAACCCGATACCCTCTGCATTGCAGTCTGTTGGTCTCCCCACTGAGCTATCACTGCTCAGTGCTGCAAAATAAGTCATAGTCATATTTATATAAAGTAGTTTTATTCGAAATCACCGGTTGCATAATATCCTCATTATTGTAGAATTATATGTTATGCGTCTGAGGCACAGCGATAGTAAATGCGACTCTCGTTATGAGGTCTTAAGCTCGATTCTCGGATCGAGTAATGTACACCTGGATATTTTAAATAAAATATTTATTAGCCACACGGTGTCTTGTACTCGAAGCGCTAGACTGCAACAGCTGCGCGAGCCTATTACGTAGAGTTTTAAGTATACTGTTGGCGAAAGCGACGAAATATTGATGTAAAACACCTCAGTCCGCTCAGGTAATACATGAGTTACTTTATTTGTATGTATGTAGAATTAGCTTCACCTTAGCAGAGCATCCTTATAGGTATATCCTGAGTCAGTAGGAGAGTTTACCATAATTAATAGTTTATGTATATCATGACCTCTATCTAGGAAAAACGTTAGATAGCGAACGAAAATAGCGCGAGGTTACCGTTGGCGGAATATAATTCACGACTATAGGTATATGTATGATAAATTATCATAAATATGGAGTTTTCTTTGAATTATTACCTAAGTTTTATAGATACAGTCGTAGATTATCTCGATGTAGCACAAATAAGCATTTCCTATTAGGCAGAATCGTACTCAACTTGAAACTTTCATTAAAACCTATCTTACCTACTCTAGAAATATGAATAAATTCTAAGACGTTTGCGAGTATCGGCAGTATACAGGTTGTCCCGAAAAAACGTATAATCCTAAAACACCTAATTGTAGAGCTAGGGGGTGGAGGGGACAAAGGTAAATACCTTTTTTTTAATATTATAATAAACAATAAGTATTTATTTTTCAAAGAAAGGTTACAGGTATGTCTATTTGATGCCCTAGACCCCACACTAGGATTCCCTTGTCGTGGGATATTTGTATTTACGTATGTATGAAAATAATTTCGTGGGCCTGGCTATCCCTACGACTAAGATTTGGGTTCGGTACTGTAATGGTCTAATAGACTATTACAGTACTGTATAACAATTATAATACCAATTATAAACAAACATAATTAACGTAGTAATTTTGTGTGATCTGTCACACAAAATTATTACGTTAACATGTTATACCTCATAGCCATTAGACCGCTGATTTGGTTGTGGTATCACACTTATAGTACTATTGGAACGTAATACATTCAGTTCCCGATGCAATACATGCTTACTTTTATTCGCACACACTTTACACACTGCTAACGCACACGCTACGAAAATGATGACAGCCATCACAGTAACCAAGACGGTCAATACTTCCAGCTTGTATTCCGTATGCGTTGTAGACGTTGTCGTTAGAAGAAGAGATTGTTAATTGTTAAATCGCATGTTTTGCCCCATTCTGGGCAATAACAATCTTTTCTTCTTTTTTCTCGACTGAGTACGTTTTACCCATATTGATACTGTTAATTTTATACTGATAATAAACACAATAAGAAGAAAAAATGGAGCGAGACTCAGTGGCGTAGCGTGAGTGTCAGCCGCTCGGGGCGGCAGTAAATATTGCCGCCCTCTTATTTAGGTATTTCAATTTAAAATACTATAGGTAATATACGGTAATTCTAAGGATTTTTCCGGCAATAACTGTCATAATTATCGAGTACAGTTCCAATATTTTCAAGATATTATTATTATTTATTATGAAATTTTGCCGCCCCCTACAAGTGTCATCCGGGGCGGGGCGCCTCTGCCGTCCCCACTTCGCTACGCCACTGGCGAGACTACGCGCGTTCTAATAAGAGCTAACAGATTGACAATATAGGTACATACAATTTGAATATGCAATCAAATAAAAATAAATATTTGTCTCAATCTTACAGCTTTACCGCGTACTAAAGCTATAATATAAATGCAGAATTTTTATGAGGGTTTATAGAATTTAGTCACATATCATAAAATTTATGGCACGAGAGGCAGATTATAGCACGAGAGACAGATATGACTGAAATCTATAAAAGCTTAATAGCACAAGCACAATAATTTTAAATGTCGCACTATTTACACAAATCTCTATAAAAAATCCTCATTATATAAATAGGTGATGAGCTATATACATATTGCGCATTGTGTATAAATATGAAAACATGTGGGTCAGACGGACCCTAGATTCTATAAAGTTTACGAGTATTGGAGTGGGTCCAAACACACATTGCGTACCAAACGCCTACACACTCTGTTCTTCATAAAAAGCTAGAACAATATAAAAAATATTCGAAACACTATCGTTAACAGTTAGGTGCTTATTTCGTAAAACATATTTTGAGTTATAATAATTTATTATACGTATTTTTATAAACCAGAATTCAATCTTCTATGTTTAAGTTCTATAAGTCTTTGGCTAAGCGAAAGTACCAACAATTAATAATTCTATTTTTGCAAATCTTTTGCGGCTATGTATTATTTTCCTTTATAGTAAATTTATTTATACAAATATAATTAATTAATTGCTATATAGTGGAAACTTTTTCCTTTGATTTTCTTTTAGAAATACATCTTCTGCAATCATAATAATTACTGTATCGCAAAGCATTCAAACAACGAGCACTAAGTACACCCAGACTCCGAATAACTATTTGCAGAACACACCATTTTTGACTTGTGTGGGGATAAAAACGATAGCACTCGGCGCAGTGGAAGTAGCGAGGCAATTACCACAAAATCTAGTATTATTTAAAACTTTCGTACCTATTTGCTTCTGCCATAATTATTTACAATATAGGTAATAATAGTTTCGTAACTAATTGTATCTGGCGACCAAAAGAAAACTCAGCATTAAGAACGAACACGAAAACGGTTTTAAGGAAATGGGAGAGAATTTATCGTTCTTGCCTTAGTTCGTAGTTACGTTGTATATGGCATTCATGTTTATAACTGCGTTTTTAACCAGACAAAAATGTTTCTTTCTTGTTTAAATAAATCTCTATTCTACCGAATATTTATTTTATTAAAACGGAATATAGACTTAAAAATATTGAGGTCTTCTATATGTGACTCGCCCCGGTTTCATACGGCTATATTTTATTATATTTCAAAGGGAATAGGCAGCGTTTTCGATGAAAGCTCCCAGTTGGCTTGACTTTTTGCGACATATCCAACAATTATCGTCATATTTCAACCTATTTACACAAAACCTTAACAAATTATACATCTAAACCGATCTCATGAATCATTCTGTCTATTCGTGAAAACCGCAAGAAAACTCAATGTCTGTTCGCGATAAATTCAAAAACTACTAACAGTTTTTGATTTTATCGCATACAGGCATACAGACGCGGTGGGGGTCTTTGTTTTATAATACGTAGTTCAAATATTCACAACAAAGATAGTTAATTTTTATTAAAAATAATATTACTTATTTAAGCAAATTTTGAAAAAAAAATTTTTCACATATCATGCTATACTTGATCGGAGTCACAACAGTTTGCACAGAGGCAGTGGTGAGGCGATCATTTAAACCACCACGCCATAAGTGCAGTCAAATTTTAGTATATTAAATATTACCTAAGATGAAGCGTCCCGTGTCAACAATATTCATACAATTATAAAAAGATAATGACTATAATACATAGTATCGGACCTATGTTACTTAGTAAGCTGATATTATACTGTCACAGTTTTCTATTGTTTCAAAAGAACGTTCAATCAATTGTTCAACGCAGCGTAGACATATTAGATACACAATTTTACTGACCAATGAACAATAAATATTAGTTAATTTTGAAATGAACGATATAACACATTTTGAACAAACATATAATAATATCTATTACTAGCTGACCTGGCAAACGTTGTTTAGGGATACCATAATCACCTAGCAGTATGAAAGATACTTTACGACCTATTCTCATACCTACCAAATATACATACATAAAGTGAAAGAGTGCGACCACAAACACCGTGACTTGAGATTTATATATAGGTATATACATACATATATATAGACTTAACCGATATTCTTGATAGATACGAAAATAATAATGTCTATATCTATAATGAAAATACCATTTCATCTGATATGTAGGCATAGAAATATGATAAAGCTAAAATAATATCAGCAAGGTACAACTTTACTGTCAATCCTTTAACTTAAGGTTACGGTTGCATTGTAATTGTAACGCTTCTGTACGCACCTTAATAAATCCAAGTGTCAAGAATCAATCCACATTAAAACCTTTTATCAAGTCTTTTACAACCCCTCATTTGTATAATTGATACGTAATTGCAATTAAGCTTTTATAGATTTCAGTCACATCTGCATCTCGTGCTATAAATTTTATGATACGTGACTAAATTCTTTAAGCCCTCATAAAAATCCTGCATTTATATTATAGCTTTAGTACGCGGTAAGGCTGCCAGATTGAGACAAATATTTAGTTTTATTTGACTGCCTATTCAAATTGTATGTATATTGTCAATCTTTTAGCTCTTATTAGAATGCGCGTAGTGTCGCTAGTGGCGTAGCGTAGTGGAGACGGCAGGGGCGGCCCGCCCCGGGCGGCACTTGTAGGGGGCGGCAAAATTTCATAATAAATAATAATAATATCTTGAAAATATTGGAATTGTACTCAATAATTATGACAGTTATTGCCGAAAAAATCTTTAGAATTACCGTATATTACCTATAGTATTTTAAATTGAAATACCTAAATAAGAGGGCGGCAATATTTACTGCCGCCCCGAGCGGCTAACACTTACGCTACGCCACTGAGTCTCGCTCCATTCTATCTAAAATCTGTAGTAATAAAGATTAGCAACGCACGCATTTCGTCTTTAGTGACCCGTGAAAATCTTCTAAATGGAATGTTCGCCGATAAACACGATGTTCCGAATCATCCGGCCTCGATGGCGTAGTGGTTAGTGTAACCGACTGCCACGCCTGAGGTCGCGGGTTCGATTCCCGCACAAGTCAAACATTTGTGTGCATGAACATGGATGTTTGTCTTGGTCTGGGTGTTTCTATGTATAATAAGTATGTATTTACAAAAAAAAAAGTATATACGTATGTTTATCCATTGTCTAGTACCCATAGTACAAGCTCTGCTTAGTTTGGGCTAGATGGTGTTGTGTGTATGTGGTAGAATATTATATTATTATATTATTATTATATTAATTAAGCGAACAACTTATAAATTAGATAGCAGGCTTAATGCTTGTTAATTGACTTTCGCCACATCTAGGCCTTTATTTAACGTTATCGATTTTACAAATTAATTCCTTTCCAGATATTGAGAAAAGAGTAAAACATGTAATTACTTATTATATTAACATAAGATATTTTTACTACCAAGAGACATTTACAATATGTTATAGAATTTGTTTCTCATTATAAGACTAATAATCTAATGTGTACTTACAAACGTTTTCCGTTCAAATTAAAATACTAATAATTACAATAAAACATTTTTACAAAACTGGTTTAGGCGTGTAAGTTATTGTAGTAACGTTGAGAAGATTTTTTGGATGTTTGTTACTCAAGTCTGCGTAAAACGTTGAAAGGCGCGGTCAAACAGCTGGTGTAAGCGGGACGTGCACGTGTCTCGTCATGTAGTAAACAACATGGTGAGACACGTGCACTATATGAGAGCGTTCACACAGCCAGCAGTAGAAAGAGTGCGGGACCGGCGCGGGAACGGCACGGGACCGGCGCGGGGCAGGCGCGGAACCGGGGGGTAAATTCACATTGGTACTGTAATGAGTGAGATCCAAACCAACTCAATCTCGGTACAGTACCAATACTTCATCCATTGGACTACCGACGCTTGTGTCATGTAACTATAGAAATATCAACTTGCTGTTAATGTTTCGGTGCCTGCTCTAATTTCTATTGATTAAAATACCTATTTCAAATGTCTTCATTGTATAAATACGGTGCCTTTAACTCGATTCTTTGGAATTGAAGTTGATAAGTTTGTATTATTTTCTACGTAATAATTACAATATATTAATAATGTCGCCAGAACAAATTCATCAACAAACTTCAAACAAATTAGAAAGTATTGTATCTACCAAAGTTCGAGCTCGAATGGTTTGTGTTCGAAACTGAAAAGGGTATAAAGTCTATCTATTAAGTACTAAAATCTAAAATTTAATTATTAGTTCAAAATTTCTATTTAAAAATTGTACATAACAATATTTTATTTACATAGTTGCTTCAAAGTACATAAGCTAAAATAAAGAAAACAAATCATTATGACTATTTTAAGTTGTTTGTGCATAATATGTCAGATGATTGCACGGATGCTGTGGTGAGTGGTTTAGATGCTCGTCTCTTTCCCTCTTTGTAAAGTCCCCATACAGGAAATTTGCCGTTTTATTATTAAAAAAGAAAGTAGGTAAGCAAATTATCTAAACGGTATTATTTTTAATGCAATATGCTGGCCAATAAAAGCCACCATATTATATAGAATACTACCAAGATTTTGCATATATGTAGCTATCCAAAAAATAATATTTGGAATGGCTGATGCATTCAAATGTCTTAGGGCTTGCCGGGCTTTATAAAATCACAGCCAGTGACATATTGCCCATTAGAAGTCCATTAACTATATGTCATAAATGTAAGACGCGGGCACTAAGATAATAGTCGGTTGCCCGCGGCTTCGCTCGTGTTATTGTAGCTTTTAGCAATAAACCTTCGGGAACAGTACTTTAAGGTACCCCATGTTCTTTTCTGTATCCCTGACAACGTGTATACATAATTTCATGATGATCCGTCGAGTAGTAAAAGCGTGAAAACATAACAACAAAGAAAATTTACATTCTCATTTATAATATTTGTTAGGATAATAAGCTCGTTCGTGATGGAATTGACTCTCGTACAATCAAAAAGGTTAATGTGTCATAACTTTAATTATTCAATGTAATGAGGGTCTCGTCTTTATTCATTCGGTAAGCTTTTATAAGACGAACTTGAATTAGGGCTTGTGCCTAGACCACAAGGGTAAGCTTAAGCCTTAGTGCTACCGCTGATCCTATTCCACGAATCAATTATTCACAAATGGATGGGTAATTGGGTATTCAGACATAAACTACTTCAAAATTCATGCAAATATCAGTTTCAATCAATTTTGCTATTCATGGAAAACCTCGAATGACCAATTAGTGATATTTATATGAAAATACAGAGAAAATTATTTTCTAAGTGTATATAGATGGCTAAATGCAAGCCTAAAAAGAATAGTGAAACGTACTCGAAACAGATCGGAGTTTGATAAACTGTAAACGTTATCATTAAATGTTTAAAATAAATTTTCCTACTCTAGAATCAAAACAGTATATTTCGAAAAAGAAAACTTATAATTATTGCACCATTGTATTATGTCGTTGATAAGTATCAAATTCGCACTTCACGAATTAAAAATAAAATAGGATTTTATTATGTGATGTATGCGCCTAGTATGTGTTGTTGTTTTCGTATGTAATTAATAACGGATAATTTCAAGACCTTACACTAAAAATAACCACAATCAGCCGTAGATAGCACATTTTCTTATAATTTTGTTTAAGATTTATGTTTACCAAAAGAACTAAATTATATAATATTTTCTCATATATATTTTAATAAATAAATTAGTAAAGTTGCATCGTTTAATCAATAAAGGGAGTTCTCACAGTTAGTTGTTATCCATTTAAATATGGCCCCATTAATAAAAAAGATCACGTGTTGCATCCGTCCCTTGGGCTAATAGCTAATTTGTTAAGTAAACAACTCGAACTCTATAGTAATGACGTATTTCACCATCGGCAGCCGATTCACCCACACAATTTGAAACCAAACTGGTCGCGTTCCAAGAGGTTTCTGAATTTCTCCTACAAGCAAACTGAAAATCAAAAATCTTTATTTCCATAAAAATTAAAATCAATCAATTAATATCATCATCATCCTCTTGCCCTGGTCCCAATTTATTTGAGATCGGCGCATTATGTCCTTCGCTTCCATACTTCTCTGTCACCCGTCATCTGATCATTTACCCCTTTTCCTTTCATATCCATCCTCACACAGTCCATCTATTTTTCCTTGGCCTTCCTCTCCCTTTTCGTGCCTCTACCCTCATATCCATTACTTGCTTACCTGCATACGTATCATCTCTTTGCATAACATGTATATAAAAAAAGTATATAAGTATGTTTATCCATTGTCTAGTACCCATAGTACAAGCTCTGCTTAGTTTGGGCTAGACGGTGTTGTGTGTATGTGGTAGAATATTATTATTATTATTATTATTATGTCCATACCAAGCCAAACGATTTCCTTTCACCTTCTCGTCTATGGGCACCACTTTCAGACTACCTCTTACGTATTCATTCCTAATTCTGTCTATTCTCGTCACTCCATACATCCATCGTAACATTCTCACATCTGCTATATGCAATCGTTTCTTAAATCAATCAATCAATTAATATATAAATAATAAATTATAATAAAAATAAAAGGTAATAAAACTCTAGCATTAAAACCGCCTATTCGAGGAGTAGAGCTCTCGAGACAAGAAACTGGCAAGAAACGTATAGCCACTATTTTCAATCGCCAATTGTTTACAATATGATTCTGAACAATATAATTCAATCTATTTAATGTTTTTCCTTGTAATATTATTATTGTGTGGTTATTATATTGGTTTATTACAATCAATTTAGTTTTCATTTTCCTAAAAGAGTACAGCTTAGATAGAGGTCTTCAAAATGTTCTATAGGAATATTGGTAACCGCTTACGATCAAGCTAGTCTTGTGAGTTTAGGTAATATTATAAGATAATATCAGCTCGGTATATAATCTGTAAGGCTTTACATATCTTGGAAAACATTATAAAGAGAGAGAGATAACCTATATTTACAAATGTACTAAAAAAGATAACATAATTAACATAATTACAAAAACACAAATAATTATAATACTAAATATTTACAAAAATGGTTTAGGCATCGTAGAATTCTTCAGCATCGCTGTCAACTGGTAACGTGCCCAGAAGACTGGCAGCATTGCCACGTTGAATGGCAATGCTGATTCTTTGGGCTAAGAAAAGACCAGCCTTCTGATCACGCGAAACGTCGATCAGGCGTTTTGCGATCTCCCTGTACAAAATACGAGCGCTCAGACCCCATGAACCTAGGGTTTCCACCCCAAACGGCTCAAAAATGTAATTTCCAACTAAATTACTATATTTGCGCCGTTTGAGGGTT
The DNA here is from genome assembly GCA_930367265.1 of Catocala fraxini. NCBI lineage: Eukaryota > Metazoa > Arthropoda > Insecta > Lepidoptera > Erebidae > Catocala > Catocala fraxini. The sequence continues at coordinate 16,783,088 of OV884040.1, read as the reverse complement.
TCCGCGGTTGCAGCAGCAGCGCCGGCACATCCCGCAGTACTTGGAATATGTGATGGCGCAAGGGTGTCAACGCATGTTGCGTCCCACACCAAAGGCCTGCCCATCTTCCAAGGCAACAATGACATTCCGTCTGGTCTCTTCCCATCGTCACGTACCAAGCCATTGGGTTCAAGTACAGCTGGAACGCCAGCAGTGACAAGAGCACGACGTATTATGTCATTAAGATTAGCGTGCCGAGAGATTCAACCAGCACTTCTGCTAGAGAGAGATAGACATGCAGGTGTCCTCGTGGAGGATGTTCGTCTTAGCTTGTTGTAAAACTGTATATTCGAATAGTTATGAAGTCTTATTTGTTTTTGTGTATTTGTTGATTGTTTTCGTGCTACCTTATCACATACTGAGACGCCTATATCTCCGAAGGGAAATATACACACTTATATTGACTACCTAACGGTGCTACATGCGCTGTTCAGCGCCGTCTATCACACACAGCAAGACTATTATTATTACTTACGTGTGTAGTAGATGCGCTTTATATAGTACTAGATTATGACCGCAGCTACGCTTGTGTAAATGTAAGTTATGTCTATAATGTTCCCGAGCGGGCAAGGCCGTGGACAAAGCTAATATTTTCATAACCATGCTATTTTCTAGCAAATATTCCGCATTGCGGTACGGCTGATTGTATTAGTTTTACGTAATTATACTCTAATGTATTACTACCGCTAGTAGCCAACATAAAACTAAACAACAGCAATCATATTATCTAAATGCGGCAATCAAGATGGTTTAAATAAAAATATTATGCAAACTTTTATATTTTATAAAATAAATGCATAGTTATGTTACATTATTAGGCTATTTTAAGTTTGATAACGAAATACAAAGGAATGAGATGTATTTAACAAAAATGGCAAAAATAGCATTTACTGAATCTAATAAGTATTTTATTGTCTTGAGTAAATATAGGTACCTACTCGAAAAACACACAATAGTTCCTATATACAAATTAATATGATGTATTGCTTTATTTTATGTATCAACGGAATAATGTTGGCCATTATTGCAGACAAACACTTTAGCGACACAGTGGGAGTATATGCGACTGCAGTGCATAAAGTTATGGATCTGATTCTCGGAATGACCAAAGTGTTATTAGGTTTTACAGACAAGACATTCTTACTAGCAGCAAGAATTGAAACGCTGCCTATTAAACGAAAAGAGGCTTGCCTTCTATAACGTGGAATTTAAAACCTTAATCGGCGAAATGTGAGTGTAATACATCTCTGTTTAGTCTTTTAGCGTGGCACTATGCATGTATGATTATCAAATACCAAATCTGGGCATATAACACCTAATTAAATTATATAGCTACTTTCATTAGTAATTAAAATATCTAAAGCTAGACTAAACTAACACAGATAGTCGCAAACATAAATGTCATGGTCATTAAGAACAGAATTAACGCTAGTGTAATAGCGCTAGACCGTCCCCGACAATTAGCACATATAGAAAGTGCTGCGTCAAGTTCACCAGTATTATCTGTGAGGAAACGAGAGCGCTGGACTAAAGCCAAATTTAGCTAGTCACCGAACAGAATAATTATTGTCATTATTGGCATTGTATATTAACATTAATTATATTAAACCCTAAATATAAAAATATAGAGACATTTTCTCTGTCCGGAAAAAACGTTACAAGCTTTGAATTAATAAAAACCAATCTCAAACAAAACTCTTTTTTGATAGGGACAAGTTTAAAGTATCATAAATTATATGTTTTTCTTGAACCTTGTACCTATATCTTTCTTCTTTCCAAAAAAAGAAATACTTTTTATCAATTTGGGTTACTAATTAGTAATATTCTTGTTAACCGCACCAGCTGAGCTAATATGTCTGTATTAAAAGTAGGTTCACGTCGGTAGTGTAATGATTGAAATTTGAATCTACGACTACTCGATTGCAAGTCCAAGGCTTCATCCATTTGGCTACCCCCAATTCTTCATTATTATTTTATTGGCCATGTTCTAAAAATTAAGTCTTTTATTGGAGCAAAAAGTGAGATCTAAGAGAGCAATACTCTCTTAGATCTCTCTCTTTTTAGAGTTCGAAAAAACTCTTACACTACAGCTTTGTCCGTCCGTCTGTCTTTCAACTCAAGAAACTTAAGAGCTAGAGACTCGCGATTAACGCCATTTGACTCAATATAGTCAATATACCTCTGAAATGACTATGACCTTTGACCTCTGACCTCAAGGTCACGTGATACCACCTTTCAACTCAAGAACCGTAAGAGCTAGAGACTCGCGGTTAAAGCCATTCGATTTAGCATAGTCGACATACCCCCAAAGCTGCTATGATCTTTGACCTTTGACCTCAAGGTCACATGATACCATCTCTCAACTCAAGAACCGTAAGATCTAGAGACTCACGATTAACGCGTTTCGACTCAAAATAGTCAATATATCCTTTAAATGACTATGACTTTTGACCTTTGACCTCAAGGTTACGTGATACCATCTTTTAACTCAAGAACCGTAAGAGCTAGAAACTCGCGATTAGCGTCATTCGACTCAGCATAGTCGATTAACCCTCAAATGACTATGACCGTTTCTCACTTGTTTATAGTTATTAATGATAAGACACAACACAGTTTGCTACAACAAAAGTTTATATATCTGTTTCAAAACGCAACGATTGCTCGAAGCAAGATCGAAGTTGAACGACATAATTAAACATCAATAAGTCATTCACTCGTCAAATGTCATGTATCTGAAGTATAAGATAAGTTCCGTGCATTTGATATGCTTAACTGAAAATTATGATATTTACTCTTTGGATAGCAAACCTTGCTGAGAGTTTTATATCAATAGTTCTAAATGGTCAAATTTAAAAGAAAGTGGAAGGCCCTCAAGTTCTGGTGCAAAATTACGGACAAACTGCGACACCAAAGTCTCCGCTGCAAATTGATGAAGTTGCTTGATCGTGTACTGTACTTTATAAGACCCTTTTACGTTCCTTTCGTTTTATTGAGATCGTGCTATTTGTCATACCTTTACCTACAACCTGTATCATTACGCACCTTTGTTCCGGCAAAAATTGATTTGAAGACACAGTTCTGCTGAAAGATACCTACTTAGTTTTTCTAAAGGAATTAGTTACAGTGGTTTAGAGAAACGCTCTTTATGCAATAACTAATTCCTGGCGGTTACATTTTATAGTGAATCTAGATATGATCAAAGCTAGTGTGTTTGTAGAATCAAAAGACTCGTTTGCACTGAGATGAATACTGCATAGGGTTTCCGGCAATTATATTTAATAAAATATACATATTATTTTTATTTTTATTTTTTTTATTTTGCTTAACAATTTGAAATAATGATTACTAGTTACATTCGCCTAATGCTCTACTAGATTTTAGCATATGATTTTGCTTATTTTATCAGAGATTTTATAGACAAAACTTCTAAATAATAGGGGTTAAAGTATGAAGTTGCCGTTGTATAGTAATAGATACTTTTAATTGACATAAAACCTTCACGGTGTAAGATTTTCGATTGAAACTTTTTCACATAAATCCTAAAAGTTTATTCTTTTAAAAAATATGTAACATTTGATTTGCGACTTTCAATTGTTTTTTTTATTCAGCTTAGACGGGAAAGATGGATTCTTAGAAATCCGAGTCATTTTTGAATACGTGTTCCGACGCGGAACTAACGCGGCAGAAACGGCTCGCAATATCAACGCTGCGTTTGGAGATGATACTGCTAATGAACGCACCGTGCCTTTTTGGTTTAAACGCTTTCGTAATGAAAACTTAGACTTGAAGAACGAACCACGTGGAAGACCACCCACACAGCTGAATAACGCTGAACTGAAGGAAATGATGGAAGCTGATCCGAGTCAAACTACCCAGGCATTAGCGGAATGGTTTAAGGTTCCCCTTCCTACAATATTGGCTCATTTGCATCAAATCAGAAAGATAAAAAATATGAAAAATGGGTGCCTCATGATTTGACTGATCTGCAGAAAGAAATGCGTGTTGAAACTTGTGTTGCCTTGTTGAACCGGTACAGAAATGAAGGAATATTGAATCGAATTGTGACATGTGACGAAAAGTGCATTCTTTACGATAACCGTAAGCGAAAAATGCAATGACTGACCCCAGGTCAAACGCCGCATCATTACCTTAAAACAAAGCTTACCAATAAAAAGGTAATGGTAACTGTTTGGTGATCTCTTCATGGTGTCATTCACTATAGCTTTCTCAGGACTGGTCAAGCAATAACAGCAGATGTTTAATATGCCGAATTTCCAACAATGATCGCGAAACTGGCAGTGAAACAGCTCCGACTCGTGAATCGTTCTTCACCATTATTGCTCAATGATAACGCAAGACCTCACACTGCACGAGAAACCGTTGTAACTCTACAGGAGCTGCAGTTAGAAACCATACGGCATCCTTCGTACTCGCCAGACCTTGTTCCAACGGACTACTATGTTTTTCGTGATATGTACAATTTTCTAAGTGATATAAAATGTTCTTCCCAGAAGGCAGTACAAAATGGTTTCACACAGTTGGTCGAATCTAAATCCCCAGAGTTCTATCGTAAAGGCATAAATAAACTTCCCTTTAGATAGCATTTATGTATAGATAATGAGGGTAAATAATAATAATATTCTATCACATACTCACGTAGTCTCTGCCTACCCCTCTGGGCAACAGGCGTGAATCTATGTATGTATGTAAACACACGACACTATCTAGCCCAAACTAAGCAGAGCTTGTACTATGGATACTAGACGATGGACTAAAATACGTATATACTGTTTTTTTTTGTAAATATGTACATATTATACATATAAACAACCAGACCAAGACAAACATAATATTTCGATTATATAGGTAAATATGGTACATCTTAGAAAAAAACGGGTTTCAATTTTTTTGTACAAATCGGTAATTTCATACTTTAACCCCTAATATCCCTATAACGTATAGGGAAAGTATACAGACATAAATAACATTGTACTTTTTAACAACAATGACTTGACGCCTAGTATGAGTGCAGGCTAGTATATTCCGTTCTATTTCCATTTTATTGTTAGTTGATTACGCAAAATATAAATACAGTATGCGAGATGATCTCTAACCACCTCGAGGTATCTGGGTGGTTCCTGGGTGTGGTGGGCTTCGTGAGCCTGCCCGCCAAGGGGACAGTAGAGTCAAAAATGTAGAAGTACCTAAAGGGTAGGTCTTTTCTTGTAATAGCCTGCCGTCTCATACGGCGGGCCGAAACCACGGCAGAGCCGCGATTGAACGTGAAAGTGATTCGCGTGGCCCCGCCGGCTATGGCTATGTCAAAGAACACCGTGGAAGGTTTAGTCGGTATTAGCGGGATTTTCCCCCGGTGAGCACGACATAACCTCTCCTTCAAACCGCGGAGAAGTATGCGTCAAAGCTTTACCCCACGTAAAAAAAAGATATAAAAACAGTAGTCGATTCAATCATATTGACAATTATTTTAAAAGATTTTTTTTATTATTATAGGGACATTGCCTCCGCATTCGTCGCATACAGTCAAGCGCAGTTTTGTGTTAATGGTGCGCGGCAGTTGTCTCCCCGCAATCACACAATCAGATCGTAGTTCAATATGTATTACCAAATTTTATTTGTAACTGGTACCAGTAAGTATATACTGATATCTATCAAGAACTATAGTTTGGTCATACGACAAGAATTATTCTGATTACCCTCCATAATCATTGACGTCAAATTTGGAACCATTATCTAGTTTAAGAAGATAGCATGCTCTGACTCCAGATATACTTAAGATAGAATAGAAGAAACCATTATAAGTCCATTATAAAAAATAATATACCAGCAGCTATTTTAGATAGAGCAATATTTTATAAGGTAACGTTCTCTACCATTTAATATGCAAAGATGTTTTTAATATAACGGCCCTAAATGGTGTCATCACTCTTCTGAAACTGACGTAAAAGCCCTCGGGGCATTTCGCAGGCTTAGGGCTATACCCATTTTATTGCTTCTAGTGACACAAATAAGCGAGTCGCTTGATGGGAAATGGTTACCGGCTTAACTGAGTATGTCAATGATATACTCAGCTAAGCCATTTCCTATCTGGAAAACGATAGGTTCTCTAAATTTAAGATTAACTCTACTCTAACCCTGTTTAGCTAGTTTAGCAATGATAACCGATGCAAGCCAGAAAATTTGAGCTGCCTCGGAAACTGCAACGAACTCAATCAGAAGTATAAAGCGACTGCTGTGCATAAGGTGACGCGTTAGATTTCTGACCGACCCAAAGTGCTATTGGGGTTTTCTGTTGAAATATGTTCAGTAGTAGCACGGTACTATGCCTGGTAGATGTCAATAGAGTCACAAATTATTACGGAGTAAACTATAGCTGTCATATACATACATCTGCCTACCCTTTCGGGGATAAAGGTCTGATATTATGTTGGTACGTATGTATAATTATACATGAAGCTGGAAATTTTATTCTACTGCCGTCCTTAGCAAAGACACAACAACGATTTTTTATAAATACAACATGGACATGGACATGATGTTAGTACCTATCTAATTTTATTCGTATTATTTTTAATTCATACTTTTTGACACAAAATCCACATGAAATGCAGCGGGATAAGTTATTTATTTGTAAATTGCTTAACATAATATTACCTACGTCTGTTTTTCAAAGCACTGCGCTACATATCATTACTCAATATTGATTAAATTGTATTTTTGCTGTTATCGTATACCGATAGGTTCATGACTCTTCTTTAAGGTGAAACCTTTCTCTTGTTACGATATATGTAGTGCTGTGTAATATAGGTATACCATATTAAAGTGGTGTAGTGTTCAAAGACTTGTACCAGTCGCTTGAGGCTTCGTAGGACAGATCAAAGCAACTGCACGTTGCAAATAATAATAACTTTTATGGCATGTTTGTAACTTTGATGTTATTTTAGACTTTACACAGTCAGCTTTTTGGAGCATTTTGCAGTCTGAATAAATTGTATCATGTTAACTTTTACAGTTGACAGTTTAGTTATAGAATATTGTTCAACTTCCATTTACAATAATGTGATAGCGGCTTTGTAGGTTCGAACACATTGTCAGCATACGGGGACCGCGCTGTCTAACCTTAAAGCATTATTACTGCATGTGCGTAAGAGACAAAGTTACTGACTCTCTAAAACAAAACTAAATTTTTTTAAAGCAGCTATTGTCTCTTCGGTAGATCGTTGGAATGCCACGTATAGGTCTCGAGTTTGATGCCAAGACGCGCATCTCTGACTTTGCAAAGGTCAGAGAGTCAAACATCGTGAGGGACCTTGTATGTCTAAGAGGTCTCCATAATGTAATGTCTGTCAATCCGCACTTGGCCTGCGTGATGGACTTTGGCCTTACCCTTCTCAGACTGAAAAGAGGCACGTGCCGAGCAGTGGGACAGTTTAATGCAGGTTTGATATTATTATTATTGCTCTCTTATTTTTGTGCATGTTTTAAGATACGGTGGCAAGCTATCAGGTACTTAAAATTCTGTAACAATAAAACATTTCGAAAGTTTTTTTTTATATTATCATTGTCTGTCAAGTACTTCGCTACATATGTTGGTTTTATTTCTTGTACTATATACTTTAACTAGAGTATTCACAAATTTAATATTGCTGTCATCAACATCCAAAACTTATACGAGATATAATATTCCTTGGCACAGAAACGCACAAGCTAAACTTTAAATTTATCGACGTCATCAACCCCTTCAATATCTCTTGCAGATATTACAAGACGTGTACAGAGGAGATATTTTAAATTATAGCCACTTACTTAATCCCTATGCTCGCTTAAAATAAAGATTTAGTACCTAGATATTTTAGTGGTTTCGACGCCTAATGACAGTTATAAGATTTATGATAATGGAATAAGTTTTCATCGGTTATATTTATAGCTTGAAATAAGTCTCATTTTATTTGCCAGACGCCACCATGAACCACCAAATGCAAAACATCTTTAATTACTTATAATTACTATCATCCAATATCAATGCTATACAATAGTAGTATCTTGTATCTTATGTGGGTGCCAGTCAGTGCAGACCGCTGACACTTCGACCCAGTGGGACCTTTTGTGTCGATACTCTCCTAATAACGACTGCCATAGATGTTCATAGCAGCCGGGACCGACGGCTCAACGTGCTCTCCGAGGCACGGAGCAGGCGATAATTGTCAATCAATACGCACATAATTTCGAAAGGTCATATAACTTCCGAAAGTCAGAGGTGTGCGACGTGAGTTCGAACTCGAGACCCTCTGTATCATCCATATACTAGTCTATTTATGTGCATTTATTTAAGGCCAAAAGCGGTAAATTAGTTATTTTCGTAAATAGAGTTGAAGGAGCTGAGAATAATATGGTTATAAATATTATGACCATGAGTTAGGGACTACAGTTTGTTTAATTCCCGCGTCTCTTTAAATTATTTTTATATCTTATATGTAGCAGCACGGCGTCTGAAACTGAATACGTTAGATGGTAACAGGCCTCGCCCTTATTGCCACATAGTACGTGAAACTCAAAAACATGGAAAATAGTGAAATATGGTTGTAACACCTCAGCCTATTCCTTCAGGTAATTAAGTCTTTGTTTGTATGTTATAAGTATAATATAATAATATTCTACCACATACACACAACACCATCTAGCCCAAACTAAGCAGAGCTTGTACTATGGGTACTAAACAATGGATAAACATACTTATATACTTTTTTAAGTACACTGTATGCAGACAGATTTGCAAAGCTGTTACATATTATGTGCCTATCCCTAAATCTGCTGGTGCATATTTCCCCAATCTACTTTCGCAATAGTAGCTGAGTGACGGCAACAGACACGAGACGCCGCAGCAGCACAACGTGAGGCATCGGACACCGGACATTGCACCCATTACACATGCCACTTTTGATCCAACTTCGATCGATTGTCGACATACCATAGTTATAATTATTTGTAATTTTTATCTTTAATAAATTGCACTAAGTAGATTTTGCATCTTTTTTGCAACCTCTAGCTATAGCTGTCGTATTTAATTATATTGTAACCTTTCAGCTTTATTTACTTTTGATTATATATATGATTATATACTCATTGTAATCACAAAAATTCATAAACTCGCGTTTATTAAGATAACAAGAGTGGGGTGCTAATGTAATTAATTGACGTAATTTCGTGTAATTTTCTGCTAATGGACTGTTTCTACGGAGGATATAGTTTATCGTGGACATTTCAATTTATCGACTTTAATTTTAAGCAGACATCTGTATATCCTCAAAGGTAGGCAGAGTTGTGTTATAATGTTGGATCCCAAATAGGCTTCGTGCTGGAGGTTTTTGTTCAAACATTCTTAATAGCAATTAAGAACGTTCGAACAAAAACTCCAATAAGCCATTTTTCAATTCATTAACACGGTGGAATCAATTACTAAAGACTGCGTGGTGTCATATTGATTTTATTTTAACTCTATTTATTTTATAGGTTTAAGATCAAGTTAATACTAACCTCACTTAAATAAGCTGAAAAGTTATTATTAAAACCCTAATTTAGTCTTGATTTCATATTTATACAAAAACATTAGATGGTGTTACTATATTTGTGTTCGTAATTTAGCTTAAAAAGCAAAATGTAAAATATCGTATGAAACCGGTGTAATCGTATTTTCTATATTTTCTAAGCATTGTTACACACTAAAGTTATCACTATAAAGTATATTGAATTTGAAGTTACCAATCAAGTTGATAAGAATGTATACGAAAATGTGTGAATATTTGTTACTCAAATTTGTGCAATCCATTGAATGGATTTGAATGCAAATTGAACACAGATAGACTATGTCCTAAATGAATGCATAGGATACGCTTTTTGTTGCGGTAATATATTAGTGTGAAAAAGTAGCTTAAGTTTTTTTTAGAACCAGTTAATAATAATATCTGTAAAACTAAAGTACTACTAGTAAACTTACAATTATTATTACTCAGTACTACCTACTACACCCTACAGCCACTACTACTTATAATAGCCTTATATAACTTAAATTCCAATGAGCAAATAGAACGAAAACTTCTGCTTAAAATAATTATGCAATATCTTCTATCGTACTACCTAGTAACTGACGAATGGGCAATTTTATTGTCAATCGAATAGTATATAAACTATCCTGATATTGCCTTTTATTAGTACACCGGTATTTTGAACAAAAAATTGTGTCACCGTTTAATCCGAGCGCTTCAACGATCACAGTGAAATTCTAAAACGGATTTTAATAGTTAAACTGTAAACTACTTTTTTTGTCGAAAATAAAAGCCTCCAATCGACGCACCATAGAATGTTGTAGAAAAAATTTTGACGAGTGGCTGTAACATTTTATATCGACACAAAAGGTTCGGTTTGTATTGTGAGATCCACAAATGGTTGCACCGAGTCTGGATATTCTTCGCATCCATTGTTTGAATGTTGGTTAAGTCCCCCGCAATACAGTAATTATTTCTAGTGCGGCAGTTCTTTTTTAAAGAAACACGAAATAATTTGCTTAAATTAATTCATAATTTTCTGATATAAGCGGTCGCCATCATGCCGCGCTGAGCGATATGTGTTTAAGTGACACATGAAAACACATATCACTCAGCTCAGAAAATTTGTGTGATGCACGAATGGTTATTTGGAGTCTGAATGTTCTTTATGTCCACTCTTTACATTGATTAATAAGCTTAAAACAAGGCACAATGGCTCGAGAGATGGCTTAATATGAATCTATCACGTTGTCAACATTTATTAGTATTCTAGCATACTGTAATCTTTTAGGCGAAGTTCTTTGTGTACCTAAATAATTTGTTTACTTAACGAAGTTCACCGACTTCACTGAGCGAAATCAGAATGCCTAAAGACGTCATAACAAAATTTTCCTTTAATAAGGAGTATTATTATTACTCCATAAGGAGTTTTCCTTCACCTTCATGACATCATTACATCTTTGTCAATATTGTGTCAAGGACTTACGTTAAGACGACTTTCCTCGTAAAAAGTTGTCTTCAGAAAATTACAAGTCTTCACAAACAGTAACTTGAATCCTTCTTAATAAGGTAAAAAGAAGCGCTAATAAAGAATTATTAAATATATTTTTTTTGTTCATATCGTACGGAATTAATTTGCGAAGTATTTAAATCCAATACATTATTAAATAGCCTATCTATTTAATAATTAGTACTTCATATACTAAAACTCAGTCAAACCTACCTATGTCCAAATGTAAACCTATTGCTATGTGCTGTTTGTTTCACAGGTCACCGCAAGTGAGCTACTGTATAAAATCGTTCAATAAATTACGATAAATAAGATCTCTCCTTTACCAAATTTAAAATGGGCTTCAAAAGTTCTGAAGTGCTAGCTTTATTCGTTGGTTGTCTCCGGTAACGAGCTATTAATGAAGAAATATCCATTTGTAATCAGACGTTACTTGTCGGCAATCAATTTCAAAATAATTGTTGGAAAGACAAACCTACCACTCACTTTGGGCCTCCATCGTTAAAATAGTAAGAGAAAATTACAAACATTTCTGTTGACGCACTCGAATTCAGTAGCTACATGACCTGTCTTTCAATCCTTCAAAACATATGCTGCAAATGACGCATGTCTCGCCTTTAGTTTGTATATTCTAAGGTCAGGTTAGCAGTAGTTGTAAACAATATAAATAAGAAAACGCAAAACAGTTCAGCACTTTCTTCTCCTCTGTTTGTCAAAAAATTACCTTTTGTATTTAGTTACGAGCTTAAGAATTATCACAACCTATAAAACTTTAAGTTACATAAAACAGTTAGTTATTTTATTGTTGCAAAATATAAATTCGTATATGTTTTTCTCAAATGTTCAATAAAACAACTAATTTATTTTATATAATTCATAGTAGTGAAAGCAACAATCATAATTTACAACTTAACTAATATTAACAAAACTAACCACTTATAAATAGAACAAAATGAAGAGTAACAAAATATGGGACTGTAAAAATTAATAAAAAAGGATGCCCGGTAATAATAATAATTAATTTTCAATAATAATTATAGTCGAATTTCGACGACCGGGCTAATAATTTATATAACAATGAAAATATAGGACGCTACAATTTATTAGAATGCACAACAACTTCTGATCATATATACATATACACTAAAACTCTGTGATGTATACATTATTGTTTCCCATCTGAGTAATCCCTATATAACATAGGTAAAGACAAAAAAGTTCAGTACCTACCTTTTCCACCTCTGTTCGACAAAGCATTTCCTTGCTTTTGATTTGTTTAGTACCTATTGATGAGCTTAAGTGTTATTAAAAACACAAAACATAATTTTTTTGGAAACAGTATTTTTTAAACAACCTTAGCTTTCCTTTTTTTTATAATGATTATGGTCGAATTTCGACCACTTTCTGAACACTATATATATTATTTATAAATTACTCTGCCATTATATAAATGCATACCGAAATAAAATTAGATCGACTAGCTTGACTACGGCATAGCTGTTCCAGTTTCTATTTCTACTCATTCATTTAACCTAGAGTGAGAAATCTAGGAACTGGTCTGGCTTCGGGTGTAATCAAAACGTTTAATCATTCATATTGTTTACTAGCGACACCTTAAGGTTTCAGAGTGTATTTGTTGTATTTGCGACACACAGACTAACTAGATTTCATTGCTGATTAAGGCAGTTCCTCATGGACGCGCAGCGGAAGCTAGATAATGCTATCCTAAATGCTTCTTTGATCTGGATCTGGATCTCTGATATCAGTGGATATAATCAAGTGTAATTTGCTTTCTTTTTCTTTTAATATATTTATTTTTATTATATTATAACTAATTGAAATCTTGTTCTGTTATAGTCTAATACTAATTAAAATATACAATTGTTATCTAATGACAATAATTTTATAATCATATTTATTATTTATTTTATAATTAAAACTAATAATTAATATGATATATATAGCAGCGACAGCTATAGCAGCGATAGCTCAGTGGGGAGACCAACAGACTGTAATGCAGAGGGTCTCGGGTTCGAACCCACGTCGCGCACCTCTGACTTTCGGAAGTTATATGACTTTTCGAAGTTATGTGCGTATTGATTGACAATTATCGCCTGCTCTGTAGTCGTTATTGGAAAGTCAGTGCCCTATAATATTCTGACACTAGCTTTAGGGTATCGTTAGCCTTCGGGTTGCGGAGGTCAGGTGGCAGCCGCTCCGTGTAAAAACTGATATCCAGTCAAATCCGGTTAGACCAGAAAAACCGACCCCAAGTGACTTGGGAATAATAAAGGCTAAAAGCGTTGTGGGTTCGATCTCCACACGAGACAAGAATGTTTGTGATCCACAAATAGTCGTTGTGAGTCTGGGTGTTCTTATATCTGTTGTTTGAATGTTTGTAAAATTCCCCGCGATACAGGAATTATTTCTAGGGCGGGAGTTGTGTGTTTTTTAAATAACAAAAGAAACAATAATATTACAATAAATAAGAATCAGATCGGATATAAGAACATCTACACACCAAACAACTATTAGTGGATCACAGTCATCATCTGTACCATGTGTGGATCAAATCATATCACAGCGTGACGGCGACATGACCGCTTTAATCACTATGCGTGCAGTCAACAATAAATAATCAAACATCCATCGAACATTCCTAAATATTTGATAGCTGTTTATCTTCCTGATATTTTAAGCGTTCAACGAATACTTATACACAAGTGTAAGAAATTATATCTAAAAGTAATACATTACCTTCAATCCTAACTAATATTATAAGTGGGAATGTGGGTTTGTTTTTTTGCTACGTTTACACGCCTTAACTACTCAACTAATCGTCATAAAATTTCGCTAATCCGTTGTCAGGGGTACAAAAAAGGATGTAGGGTACCTTTCATTCAGAAAAGTACTGTGCCCTTGGACTAAAGCTAGTTATAAATATTATCCTCAATTAGTATGTTTTGGGGAACGGTCACCGTGACCGTGTGTCAGTTACGTCCGCTGCTAATCAAGTTGGTACGGGGCGGTACCATGTAATCAACGCTTTGAAGATAGCACCGCATCTAACGCAAACATTACGCGGTACTAAGTACGGTCATTATTTTGTCACGACAAACACAGGCGATGGATGTTGCTGACTGAATTTGATACGTATCCTGGTGATTATACGTCTTGGTTGAAAGTCTAGTAGTATACGTGATAAATGGTTTTGTTTAATGTGTATTATATATTTATTAGCTCTCTTCACCAGTAGCCAAACATACCATGGATAGTAATCAATGGTATGTTTGCGTCCTATCGCATTCTCACGGTTCATTTGCCGGGTTGGCCTGTGCGATTGGGTTTTCTATTAAGACGTTCGTAGTGGCAGCGTGGAGTCTAGCAATGTGTCTGGTAGCTGGACTCGTTCCTTTTATGGCGCTGCAGGTATATTATAGGTGTAATACAGTCACCTTTTTTCTGAATAGGTTGACCTCCACCTATATGGCAGAGAAATACACATGTATGTAAGTAATAATTTCCAGTTCTGACTAAACTTGACTCTCAGGTACCTACTATTGAAATTAAACTACATTACCCGAATTTTATCACGTTTTATTTAAAATTAGATAATTTTGATACTATTACCACTATTTCAATTTACTATTTCAACCTTATTATTGTTGTTCTGACTATAGGAATCAGCGTCTAAACTAGCAAGATGTTATCGATGTGTTTAAAATACACGATGATCGAAATTTAAGCTATCTGTCTGTCGAATAATTAACGAAATATTTGTTACCAATTAACGTATATATAATATATGTAACATAATGTACTGTTGTTACTTAACTTATCAATTAGTAAGCCAAGCACAATGAAAAATGATATAAAAGTATATAAATAAAAACTAACACAACAATTACAGACCACTATACTGTCAATGAGTATGGATTCATTAACACAAATATTGATGATATAGTCCATCCATCTTTAATTGAGCGAAATTCGATGTAAAATGTTTAGTAAAGATATAAATCTATATATATTTTATTAAAAATTCTAAATCGAATTTAATAAATAGAATTTTAAAGACATCTCAGTCTTGATTATTCTTATAGCAGTTTATTCCTTGATGAAATGATTTAAGCTGGACTAGGATACCTATTCTAAAAACTGCTACCACAAAGTGGTTCAGTTTTACTCAAAGAGAAAACGTTCCAAGAAAGCATTAACGACGAGGAAAATTAACATAACAAAAGCAGCATTGCCTAGTATGCGCGGAAAAACCAAAAGTGTGCTGAGAAACGGCGATGTCGCACAGTGACGTCACAGACTCCAAACTCTTGCATGGATACCTTTGAAGGGAAAGTGATTTGATGTTTCAGTGTACCAAAAACATACGAACATATTATAAATGCCTTAACTTTGAAGACGGTTCAAAAAACACTTAGGTTTAAATAAATTAAAATATATCGCGTAAATGCAGCGCTTAAAATAGTCCCGATAAATAAAATCTCACTCGATTAATTATTAAAATACAAGCAACATTGAGCATTATTTTCTAAAATATAGGATTTAAATTACTAAATAATAATAAGTGGGGGTGAAAGTATCATTTTCAAGGGCATAAATACGGGGAAACCTGCTCCGGGTCTCCGTTGTCACGAGACCCGTGATGGTGAAACCGGCGCCGCATTTTACATTGCATTGATGATATTAGAGTATTTAGGGCAGACGCCGTTTTTCATCTATAGTTACCAATATACCGGTCCACCAAACACCCATACCCATAGCCCATATATTAGAATCCATACGTAGCAATAGTCCTACGCCTGCTTGGGCTAGTGCCGCTGTCGGTGATCCATCGCACTTTTGATTAAAACTTTCGAAGGACCTATTGCGAAAGCAGCACGTTGTACCTATGTCTCCATGTAAGCCTTCTAAAGGGCCAGGTATTTTTTTCTAATATAATATTATGTTAAAAATACTTGTGATAAGAGAAACATATTTCTTATATATACTTTGTGAACGTCTTTCTCTACGAATGTATATGTCAACTGTATATTGTACGTTAATTTTGTGTTAGGCTGTGTATATTTGTTTGCTCGGTGTCTATTTATGTTTATATTGCTCAATATTAAACTCACATCTTGTTAATTCTTGCCATAATTGTGTTTACTTACTTTATGAGCTAACAAGGTCTTATCCACCGATCATCACTATTACTTACGGAATATCTGAAGTGGTTAAAATGAAGAAACCGTTTGTCTACATCTTATAACCCAATCATCAACAAATGTGTGTAGATGTCGTTAGTGTTGTGTATGTCAAAGTGAAGTGCCGACAGTGAAAATATATGTAAATGAGGGTAGTTTCACCCGCATTTTACGGAGGTCCTGCTGAGTTCACTGTCAAGCCGGGACCACGATCAATCCAAGTCTGTCGAAACGTCGGTAAATAAATAAGTATTTATTATTTTTAAATAATAATTACCAAAGACCAGTTGTCTGATATATATTAAGAATGTGTACAAATCACGAAAGTCTAAGAAACTGTACATGATATATTATCTTTTTATTTTGTTTTGTTGTAACTTTTATTGTGTATTTGTTTGTTTCGCTAAGTATAATAAACAACAAAGAAGGTCGCAGAACGCACCGTCATCTGTCAAAAGTTTTGAAGTTTTAACCGAACTCTCAAGTTGTAAAACTTGTTGTGTTTGAACGTCTTCCTATGCCCCTGTCTTTCTAGACAATCAAATTAATCAGCACCGCATTCAATACTCACACACTCTGCGCCACTTAGGTAGTGTATTGACCCAATACACTTGAATATATTGATACTATCATAAAACCTTCTCTAACCTTAGTTCTTATTTTATTACGGTACAAATTTAGATTGGGTCGTCATTATGGAGGCACGTAAAAGCTCGAGAGTTTACTTGTAAATAATTTATGCAGACTTCCTGCTGCAGTAATCCAGTTGACGCTAAATGACTACTTTACCAAGAAGTACTTAGTGTTTTTTATAGGTAAACATTGAACTGGCCCGTAGTTGGTAATTTAGGAACGATTTTCTGGCACTCGGTGGCATTCAGTATTCAGTGGAGCTATTTAGTGTGGGCAAACATCGTCCTGAATTTACTGAGGAATTGCATCTCAAAATATACCTAATCCTTTTGATCAATATCGAGAAGGTGTTAGGCGAATTGTGATAGCAAGAATTCGGCAACAATACTCTATTTTGTTATTTGCCACGTTTCTTCTTAAGTAAAGCGAGTGAGTTGTACAATCATGATTATTGCTCGCCGGTAAATTAATAGAAGTATTTAAGTCATGAAATTTTGATTGAGACTTTCGAATTGCTTCCGTCCGTGAAGATGACTGATTTTGAACGTTTGAAAAATGCTCAGTAATGCATAAGTATAATAAACTTTATACTATTATGTATTATATAAAATCAATCACAGTGTAACCACAGATATTTAAGCTGCTTAATATTTATACTATTATTTGTGTTAATTATGTCAAAGAAAAGTGGTCAGATTCTTGAACCGCTCTTCAATTTATATTACACATAAATGATAGTGATCTTGATCTTTTGGAGATTTAGTCTTAAAGCATTCAGAAAACTGAAATATTTTCTACAACTTTGACAAGTTTATCAAAGGAATTTTATGAAATAGGTTTGTTGTATTCGACGTTCCTTTTCTTCACTGTTAAATGGAAGAATTTCAATGTATAACCTCTTTAGAGCAGTTTAACAATGAGGACCTTTCATTTTATACATATTCCACTACTAACTGATATTGAGGAATACTTGTAAAGGCTTTTCAGAATAATCTGTACCTGAAACATAAAGATGGTATTAGATATTTCGTTTTGGAATTTCCTTTCAAGCTAAATATTGCTTAGCTATTCCGATGCTAAAATTACCCTACATTAAATTAAAACGTTTTAGCAAACGATTTACCTTCCTAACACCTAGGCTTAACGGTTCCTTTGAGACTCCTAGATTAAGCGTTCTCGACGGTATAAGGATTACTATTTATGACACGTACCAAAAGTGATTTTGCCGCAACTTGCGGAATGTTTCATTTGAATAAAGACGCGCGGCTGAGTATATTTAAATAAAGTTAGAAAATATACTGGATGCTATTGAGGTGCTGATTAACTAGTATATTATCGATGTTAAAAAATAATCTGATTAGAAGCTCAATTTTTACACAGACACGGTGACGAACAATTATTGGTTTCATCCTACTAATATTATAAATATAATAGTTGTATGTTGTATGTATTCATTCACGAGCGAACTGTTAGATAGCTTAAGATGAAATTGGCACACAAATAGAGAAATATCACGATACATTTTGCCGTGGTAATCATGTATACAACAGGAGAACGATTATTGTTGACATTTCAAGTATAGAGGATCAGAGAGTACGGTTAACGACAAGTAGTTAACCTCTTTAGATTAGTTTTGCAGAATGACGAGATCATGTATATGCCAGTATCAGTTATTTTCTTATCATTTTATAGTGTTCTATAATAATGTGATGGGTATGTTACTATATACATGGTATAATTATTTAGTAACACTGAAAGTGACGCCACTCTTGGTTGGTAATGAATTTCAATGTCATGGGTGGAATCACATTAAGCCAATATAAATTTATCACTATAAGATACCGTGAAAGTTACCTTTACACGACCCACCTAATAATCCCTTGCATGAATGTAAGGATTCATTTTGAGACACATAAATAATTTATTCGTATTGTTTTGATATTGGATTTCTGATACATACTAAACTATTTTAACAACTATCACTGAAATGTTGTCCTAACGTACGTTTGCCACTAATGATAGAAGAGGAAAGAAGTACTAAGCCAACAATTTCACTGAGCAGACAGAGTATTCGCCATCAATGTCTAAAGAAGCCGGCATTCACCCTATTAATTGACCAGTTTGGCAATACAGAAGTTGTGCTACATTGTATTATTTGCCGATGACACATCACTTATTTTTAAAGTAGACCGTAAGGCACCAAATTTACAGAGTGTTAATTCTTCACTCGCGCAAGTCCTGGACAGGTTCACGGCGAATAATTTATTAATCAATTCTAAAAACAATTTTTTTAAGTTTACAGTACCTAATGTAAAGAGTCCTAGCATAAACGTTAATTTAAATAATGAAAATTTAAGTAACATTTGTACAATCCACAGTTTTCTTAGGCATAACTTTAGATGATAAAGTTCAGTGGGGCGCTCAAATATCGTGTCTTGCAGGGGGGAAGGGAACTAAGTGTTCAGCCACATTTGCGGTTAGGGAAGTAAGACAGCTTACTGATGTAGATACTGTGAGACTAGTATATTTTAGTTATTTTCACAGCGTCATGTCCTATGGCATACTGTTGTGGGGTAAGGCAGCTGACATTGAAACAATTTTAATTCTTTTAAAAAGCGTGCAGTACGCAGCATTTATAATTTAGGCCCACGAGTTACCCTTAAAGACGGTTTCAAAGAAATTGGTATACTTATCGTTGCGTCGCAATATATATTTACGAATATTATGTTTATAAAACATAATATTCACTTATATAATAAGAATAGTGATATTCACAACTTAAACACTAGAAATAAGCATAAGTTAGTAGGTCCGTATCATCGTTTACATAAAGTTCACAATTCATTTGCGGGACTCTGTATACGCTTTTTCAATAAACTACTGATTGATATTATAAATTCACCTTTACTCAAATTTAAAAGTGCTGTTAAAAGTCAGCTTATCCGAAAGAGCCATTATTCAATCAATGATTACTTAAATGATAAAAACTCATGGAACTAGTTGCTTGTTTCATACAGGATTCAAACAATATTACATATATTAATTATATAAGTCAATTTAGTTATGTGAAGGTACTTCGTGTTTATTTTGTGATGTTAAAGTATCTTTCTTTTCTTTTAAACAAGCGTTATAAGTATTAACGTATTTTGTTTTAACGGCATTTAGTCACGAACTACCATTTCATGTCACAAAGTGTAAGTGTATGCGTCCTCATGCCATACTACTATCTATTACAAATGGCTACCTACTGATAAATATTATTTCAAACCTCAAATGCTTCTTTCAAAATATTAGTAACTGGTTCTTTATTTTTAGAATTTAGTTTTATATCGACAGTGACATATGGCATAATGACTGCAACACCTGGTACATAAATGAGTTGTAAAATACTGAAATTATAAGTTGATGGCGATTTAAAAGAGTGGCCTTAAGTTTCTTGCAGGTATCTTCTCATCAACCTTTTGCCTGAACCTTGCAACTAACATAAATGTAAATTCAGTAAATGTAATAAACTCACTAACCCCTTTGACGTTCATAAGTGTTACTCTGTGACCTAAGTGAATAAATGATTTTTGACTTTAATATTGTCATATTGTCAAACTGGTTACCGATTTGGTTATATTGTTGCAATTACGATCTAACTGACCATATTTCCTCCAAAGTATTTTTGTTTGTAATATGGTTACAATAGGCTTTTGTATTTCAAACAAAAATATTTCAGATTATATGATGTAGAAACAAAGGATATTGTAATTTTCTTCCTGAAAAATAAAAGGTCGCTCTATGAATCCGCACAAACGCCTCTTCGAATAAGTCAAGCGTAGGGAAGGTAAAATAGTGACCATACATGTTTATTGTTCAACATTTGCATACTCCTTATTTGAGTTAGATGTTTAAAATTCAACGCTTGCTTTCCCTGGGGCAAAAATAACCAGAGAGGATATAAGAATAAAAAAAGTTACACCAACCTAAGCTAAACATTGAAGCTTGACAGATTTCAACAACATTTTTTCACCACGCGTGACTGAAATGAGTTATTTCACTTCTAAGCAAATGCAAATTGTGTCATGGTGTTACATATACAACTGTCGGCTTGTGCTACAAACACGCAATATTTGTGGCACACCGATGGTTTATGTGTAACGTTTAAGTATATAAATATATTTGAACGTGAGTTCCGCTGTACAAGAGATCCACTCACGACAGTTGGGAGGGTAAGTTGTTGTAAGTTTCATGTTTCATACCCTAACTTCCTAACCATTATAACTAATTTTATAAATGCGAGTGTGAGTTTGTTTGTTTGTTACACTTTTTATAATTTTCCATGCACGTTGTCCGGGGAACAGAAAAAGACATAGGGTAGATACCTTTCATCCAGGAAAAATACCGTTACTAACCTACCCTATATTTACGCGAGCGAAACCGCGGGCAAATATACAATATACCTTTTTTTCTTTTTTTTTTTTACGTGCGGGAATGCTTGATGCATGCCCCTCCGCGGGGGCGGGCGGAGGGGTTATGTCGGACTCGCCGGGGTAAAAGAAAGATGGTAAAGATGTTAAAGTACCTCCCGGAATACCGACTAAACCTACCACGGTGTTCCTCGACAAAACCACTATCGACGGGGCCGCGCGAATCACTTTCGCATGCGGTCGCGACCCCGCCGAGGTTTCGGCCCGCCGTATGAAACGGCAGGCCACTACGCAAAAGACCTACCCAAAGGCACTTCTCACAATAGTATCCCTACTGTAAATATAAAATATACCTGGAATACTTTTATTAACTTTCTTAATAATTTATATGAGATGAATTCACCGCCAAGCGGGGCCGGGTTTAGCTAGTAAGTAAATAAGTATTTTTACTTTCAAAAAAAAATAATTACACGTTTTACACAAATATTATAACACAGAATAAACAGAAAAGTATATATATAATGAAAATGAGAATACCTACCACTCAGGTTTATTGTTGGTTTGCGGCTTATACCTCAAACCAACCCTGATATTATTTGGTAACCTCAAGAGACGCTTGGACGTACATCATCTACCCGTAATAATATTTTACAAACACAAAAATATACGTAAGATATATATATAAATTATAATTGACGAATTTATTATTATTAGTATAATAAATTCTTATTTTAATTTATATAAATTAAAATAAGTATAACATATATAATAAATAAACTGGCGCAATAGCATAATGTATATAAATATAATATTCAATAATAACCTTCTAACAGTTGCCATTCACAAGGTTTAGTGATCCGGTATCAAATATTTTATCTCGCCCATATTGTTTCTAGCTTGCACATAATGGTGTCTCACTCGTCTGGCAACGCAAGGGTGGACGAGGAGCTCGCGTGATTCATTTGGCCGCCGCGCCACATCAACACTGAGGTCGCGTCACCAAAACATTGTGCAATAATAAAGGACCGCGTCCTACAGATGGAATTATATTGTACAAAGCCAACAACTCGAGTAAACGACCACTGCAATGTCAACCCAGCACCTAATTAATACAGGTATGCAATAAAATAATAATTGATATAAATTATTATTGTGGTACATAATATTAAATTGTATTAGTGCTGATTTACTATCTACTTATGCGTATGTTTTTGCTTCAGGCTCTACGTCAAAAACCCTCACAATGTTCAGCTCCCCCCTCAAGCCCGATGATATTGCTATGACAACATCTCAACCATGCCACCTTATGTGCCGTAGCCTGGAAGATATATGTATAATGAGACTGTAATATCTAAAGGATCGTAACAACAGTCCTCGTCTGCGTGTATACGCACCGTTCCTACTTTTCTGTAAACGTATGTATAAACTTTGCATATTTAGGTATAAGACCGTGAACAGCAGTAGGCAAGGGCCTCTTTTCTGCTTGAAAAAGGGTTCGGCATTCTCCAAGGCGCTGGCCTAGTGTGGTATGGCAGATCTAGCACATCTTTGAGAGAAATATGTAGAACTCTCAGGCATTTGTAGGTTTCATCACAGTATTTTCCTTCTTCATGAAAACGAGAAATTATAAACTATTTGACACTCATATAACTTGGATAAGTTCGTGGTCTTGATATCGATTCTAATGCTGGCCTTAGAATATCAAGACCTCTGCGTGGCAATCCAACGATTTTCTCTGCAATACTTAAGTGAGTAAGGCGGCCATAGCCTAATTATCTTAGTTTATTTAATACTAGTTTTTATCTACGGCTTTTGCTCGTTTTGGAAAAGTCCTTTTTCTGAATGAAAGCTACCGTATGGACTTTTCTGTATCTCTGAGAACATGCAAGGTAAATTTCATGATGATCTGTTGAGTAGTTTATGCGTAAAAACGTAACAAATAATTTCAATATTAGTTATAATTGTAGTAAATTATTTCTTCCATGGCACAGCAATTATAGTAGACGTGACAGTTGTGCTATAAAACCACAGTACAACAGTCGGTTTGATGTCTAGTATTCTTAGATATTCATGTATGTAATGTAAATTCTAAGTAGCAGCATTGATGCCGGAGCTGTGCTCGGTAGACGATAAAAGGCTTGACATATATTACGTGGGACCCAAAGCCATATTAAATTCTGTAGTAATAACTCTACATTTAATATTAACAAAATATTTGTTTATAGTACAATGTTCCGTCGGAATACGTTGACG
This sequence comes from Catocala fraxini, assembly GCA_930367265.1. NCBI lineage: Eukaryota > Metazoa > Arthropoda > Insecta > Lepidoptera > Erebidae > Catocala > Catocala fraxini. The sequence goes on along the minus strand of OV884040.1, from coordinate 16,759,480 downwards.
GCGTCGTTGATACCGCGCTAATTTACGATGTCATAACTTACTCGCTGACACTCACTGTGACGCTGTTTTGTAATTTGTTGGTTTAAATTAACCATCTCGTTGCAAACATTGGAGGATGGAGGTCAACGTTTCAGAAAGAACAGAATAATATAAAAACTACTTTAAACAAACATTTATGCATTATTTGCCTTATTAAGGTTTGAATACGATTCTGCTTTAGGGATATTGCATCATAGTTATGGTGGACTATCGCTAAGTAGAATCTTCAGAAGCCAGGTTCCAGTTTCTACAGAATGAAATTTAATTAAATGTAGCATATAGCCTTTTTAAGCTGAATGTTAAACAACCAAGCTGAGAAAATTCTTTTAAAAGCCGTTCAGAAGATTTTTGATGTTCAGAAGCTTCAATCAAATGAACTATTATTAACTACGTATTAAGAAAACCCCTTAATTCAAGGAATTTAAAAATATGTATAATATGTTATGTACTAGCGATGTGCTGTGTATTTGCTAAACACGTGTAAAATAACAATTATTTTTTATAATTGTCCTATTCCGCATAATAATATTTAATTAAAATAATAAATAAAGTAATTCGATTTTTATCGATATTTTCCAATAACCAGTAGAAACACAGTTTATTTATAATTTGATGGTAGTAGATATCGAAACAATAAAATACTAATGTTTTGCTGACGTTTTTGTTTACTATCGATTCTAATCGTAAGGTATAAATCCGAATACCAGATAAAATCCAGTTTTATTTAATTGACAGTAAAGTTGTTTACCAAAGTTACATAAGTTGTTGACTAGCGTCACTAAACCGAAATTCCAAATTTCTGGAATACTGTCGATATTAGAGCAATGATATAAAGTTTAAGTTAAGAGCTATCATAGTGAACGATGTGCGATAGTGATTTGGTTATAATAAATCTATATAAGTACTAGGTTTTGTCCGCGGCTTCGCTCGCGTAAATGTAGATTAGGTTAGGATAGTAACAGGCGGGGCGTCACCCAGGTGTCGTCGCCCGCAGGCATTCCTTACCTGCGTTGGGCACTGCTAGGTGGGTCGCTGATGTAGTTTCAGTTCTAGCGACTCACCCGCCACCCAAGGCAGCTAGCTGGCACACATAAAAAAAAAAGGATAGTATCATACTTTATTCGGGATGAAAGGATGAAAGGTACCCTTTTCTGCTCTCCTGACAACGCGTATGCCATATTTCATGATGATTGGTAGAGTAGTTAAGGCGTGAAAGCATAACAAACAAACAAACTCATATTCGCATTTATAAAATTAGTTAATATGTAAATATTTTTGAAATACAACTCCTGTTTTAGTATTAATGCCTGTGTCGCGGTGGTATCTATAAACGTTCAAACAACGGACACAAACAGAGAGATTAAAATCCGCGTCATGGAATCCGGGCGTACTTCCAATTGCAGAATGCCGCTTCGAACACAAAACATGAGCATGTTTTATATAGTGACTTCTCTGGTGCTGCGGGTGTCCATAGGCGGCGATAATCGCTTACCATCAGGCGGTCCGTCTACTCGTTCATCTTAAATACCAAAAAAAAATTCCATTACAATAGAATAGGCGATTCGAGGGTGCGTGGCGGAGTCTTCTTTTTCCAATTATTTAATTACAATAGAATTTCGCCAAGAAACGCCTAATTTGATTTAATACTACAAATTTGAATTACACTCAAATACGATAACAAATATTGTTAGCATATTACAGTATGTTTTCTCATGCTGGTTATGTGTTTTTTAATAAGGACACGCCACGCGTTACGGCCGCACGTAGTCGAGTCATAAATTGCTAAACTTTGTTGCATCACTGACTCTGCGCTCCTCTTGAATAAATTTCGCGTTTATTCACGACGTGTCCTCGAAACGCAAGCTTTACAGTGGTAAAAGTGGTAAGTGCTTCAAATTATTCAATGTTGTGACACCTATCTAGTACAAACAAATGAGAACCTATATATTAATAAGTGCAGATAAAACTTTTTATACATAGGTATACAAAGTTATATCTGCACTTGCACTGCACCAAGATAGATTATACAGATATTCATTCAGATTAAATTATAAAGTTTGCTTAAAAATATATAGTATCATCATCAGTCCATAACAAAACAAGAAAGACATTCAATACAATATTCTCTTACATAACGAATTACAAAGAAACACACACTCAATATATCCACTTGATTTCACAAAAGGTTACTCTTTGTGGACGGAATAACGTACGCCATATACGGATCCTCTGGGGATACTTTCTCGAAACTGTGGTATAAGAGCTAAGAGTGCTAAAATACGACTTTCTTATACAGGTCGGTTCACGAAAGTTGACCACAAATGGCGGCCGTCGCGCATATGTACATTCACGCGACGCGCGCGCACCAATGGCGTCGCTCCGTTCTTGACGCATTCCGCCCGCGCCTCACACCGCACCTCCACGGGGACCTAAAAAATTATTTCTGCGCAGTGGTCATCTTTAATGAATCGATTTGTACCTGTATCCCTAGCAAGTTCCTGCAGTAGGAAGCTTAGTGATATAAATACAACATATTACAGTATTCTTCTTAAATATCTATTGTAGAATCATCACAATTCACATATTGACTATACTATGTAAAACGAAAGTTATTTTTTCGAAAATTAATCTATTTATTTCAATTAATAATAATGTAATGTATAAAAAATCCCACAAAAAACATTTTCATGTAAAATGTTGCCAAGACGAAACCGTATGGCTCACACTGTCAAAAACTCATCAGATCTCATGTAGAGCCAAGCCAACGTAGAGTTAGAAGTTTGGCTATTCAAAATATGTGGCTTGGCCGTAATATTATGTCAAAATCGTCGCAATACAGGGCCTCTAACTAAGGAGTTGTCAAATAAAAATAGCTCACACTATGACGACACTATATTATTATTTTGTGTAAAGTAATATAAAATTCAAAACCATTCAATATAAAGTGCCATGAATAGTCCGGGCCGAAGTATTAACTACCGATTTGTGCAGAGAAGTGCCGGTTACTGCCAATAAAAAAGGTTTACGAGGCTCGTATGCTGAATATTAAATTTTGATACTTACTACCACGTTGCTATTCAAAATTATTGAAAAAGATCACCATGAAAATGATTGTGTAAGTAAAGTTAGATAGTTAGTTTATTTACTAAGATAAGAGGATAGAGAGAGAGAGAGAATAAGAGAAAACAGTGTTAGATTATCTAGTTTGTCTAGTTTTGGTTATCTACTAGATAACTCAAAGCAAGCCTGTAACTGGGAATCGAATATAGAACGTCAAATAAATTGAATATTCTATAATTAAAAATAATATAACATAAACATTAACACTTAATAAAATAAAAAGTAACAAAGTTAAAGTAAGAGATAAAATAAAACAAAACAAGATAAAAATACGTACACACATGTGTGTGGATAAGAGTGTGAATATATGATAGAGATAGTGAATGTGTTACTATAATTTAACATACCTATGACTCCCCTGCTTAGATTGTACAATTAAATACGATAAAAACAGTATATGTGTCTTAAAGTGTAAGTGTGTACCTTCACATTTGGCAGACAGTTTATTATCCAGGACTAACCACTTTTTGAGGGAGACCTAGTTTTCAAAATGAGTCGAGCAAAATGACGTCGTTCGTTTTAAACCACAATCGTTTTTGTCTGTCCTTGGGTTCCACGATCTAAGTTATGTAAAACATAACTTAACGTATTATGAGTTTGTCAAAGTATTACTTAAGTTTTTGATAATGGATTGTGAATGAATTAAACGGACAAATATATTCTAACTAAATCAATGTACTGAAAAGAATTCAAGTTGAAAGTTCTTAAACCGACAAACCTAAACGAAAATGTAATAAGAAAGAATGCATATAGCCAACAGATTTGCCAGGCAAGTGAAAATTTCTCTCCGGATAAACTTGAGTATATATAATTTATGTACTTACAATTTGTTACCTAATATTGTTTTCTGTTTACGCGAATGTTATTCATTGAAATTAAACTACTATATACGGATTTTCTCGCGTTGTTTATTTGACACTTTATTACACCATTTTGAAAACTGTTACACTACTACTACTATTAAACTTTACTCATTTTTGAGCTAATTAAATTATTATTAAAACACTTTCCCAGACGGTTTTCGGTTGCTTTTCAGCAGCCATGGTCACGGGGAGACTAAGATGGTAGTAGTCTAAATGTTCCTGTATAGTTATTTCAAAGTACCCGAACATAATTCAATCATTGGTGTTTCTATTTACGCAGAACGAGCTCAGAGTATCATGAAGTCTAGCTGTGGTCTGCTTCTTCTTGGGTTTGACTATTTGAATTACTGGATCTCAAGCTGGTGGTACATTCCAACCATCTTCTCTATTGAAATTAGGATGTTTTTTGATTTCAATAGCCTCGCGAAGCATCCTTGAATCGGTGTTTTTTAGCGAAAATCTATGGTTTGTCAAATCTCAGGTAGTGGTTGGTCCCCTGTTGCACATGTTCACACACAGCAGACTTCAACGAGCATTGTTGTTTTACATTAGCTATATGTTCTTTTATGCGGATGCCTATGCTTCTCTTGGTTTGACCAATGTATGAGAGTCCGGAGTCACAATCTATTTTATAGACCCCTGCATCTTGTAAAGGTAGTTGGCACTTGACGGATGGTAAAAATTAACTTATTTTTGTTGGCGGCTTGAAGTATGTGTTTATTGAAGCTCGCTTCAAGATGTAGCCAATCTTGTCAGTGACACCCCTTACATAAGGCAGTATAGCAGGCTGGCGCTCGACTGTGGCTGGCTTTTCTCGGGTTCTGTGACAGCGGCGCGGCTGTTGGAGCTTGTTGTCTTGCAGTACTTGCTTGACATATTGAAGCTCGGCGTCCAGGTGTTTCTTGTCACAGATCCCGTGGGCTCTCTAAAAATTTGTTACCTACCTAAATTATACAAGTCCAACAGGCACAACTTCGTCTATCTAACTGAAAAGATATCTCCATTTGGTCCAGGAAAATGAAAGAGCGGCAACATTTAACACGGCGTCTGTTACCTTGTATCATTATAATACTTCGGAGCGTTAAAAATGTTCATTTTGCTTTGAAAAATAAGTCTCATGTCGACGTATTTCACAGTAGCTGAAATTAACATGACCCTCCAAGTTGTAAACTGAATTTTATGGTAAATTTTTCTCTGGTACTATAAAAACGGACATTTTGCTTACATGGCACAGCTTGTTGTTGACGTATTATATGCGGGAGTTTAATTTGGATATATATAACGTTGTATAAGTATATATGAATTTTATTGATATTGTTTTATGATGTCGTTTGTTGATTCTGTTTGTATGTAGATGTAGATTTAGAGAATACCTACTTATTGACGTTGACGTTGATTAGCATATTTTATTACCTAAATAATTATATATAATACATAAATATTCTCATAATAATCATAATAATAATCTTAAAGGGGCAGGCAGTGATATATTGCTATGGATAGTTCGCCATCTGGTCAGAAGCAGGCTCGAGATAGCCGCGTGCATCTTAGTTTGTTATTTCTTACATAGGCGCTCATAGCTAGTTGCACTCACTGATCGGTAAACGATTAGCGAGGTTAAGCAATGTTGGGCGCGGTTAGCCTATAGATGGGTGACCGCTTAGTGGTATTTCATCTGAGCGTCTCCGTGCTTCGGAGGGCACGTAAAAAAAGTCGGTCCCGGTTGTCGTCAAATTAACAGCAGTCGTTAAGCCATATCAGAGGCCTACGGGTGGCATGAACAACTCTTGATAATAGTTTGGCCACTAACCAACACGAAAAGAAGAAGAAAGAAGAAGAAGATTTCTTACATACCTCTTCGTTTCGCTCAGACCAATTAGAACGATTTGAAGATTGCCCACATGAAATAAACGTAGAGTTATATTATTTATACTTCGTTTGCTATGAGTTTGAGTCATGCCTAGGCTCTCGATAATTCTTAAACTGGATCTACTGACCGATTTGATGGATGCTAATGTGTTTCTAGATGAATATTAGATACGTGTTTTAATTATATACCCATTATTTTATAAAATGTTTATATTTCTAAATATAACAACATTTATTTAAAAATATAATACTATTAGGAAGGAACCGGTCTATCGGTGGCTAGTGTTCCAGAGACCTAGTGTTCCAGAGACCGGAACCTACCGATCCATAATTATTATTATCATTGTTTAGCATACATATATACATATGTAGGTCTAGGTTTAAATCACCGAAAGAGTAGGCAGAGATGGTTAAACACCCACATTTGCCAACTCTGTTATTTTTACATAATAGGGGGCGACCCTATATACGTTTAAAGTTTCAGACTGAATGATGATACCAAGAATTTCTTAAAAATAAATTCTAAAATACTTTGACCCAATAACAATATGAAATTAAAAATAACGATTAAATGTGTCTAAGAAAAATATAACAAGCGAAAATTTGCGGCTCAAAAATAAAGAAGAATCACAAGGCTTCGATTTGTGCATTCTCTGTACTGTTGGTAAACTCGGGAAGCTTCTCTTAATTGATTATGCATCACAAACAAGATTTAATAACAACGTTTACTTACCGGTATTGTTTCACAACACTATAATAATTTAAGACAGTGCTTTGAAAAGTTTAAAGAGGATAATTTTGTTTAATGATTATCACAATCGAGAATTCTTGGAGAAGAGCTAAAATTCGCTATATGGACATAATTAAGCAGATATTTATACAAAAGTAATATTTTTAATATAATAAACCTAAAGAGCTTGCTTGTTTTTTGTTTTTGTGCTAATTTCTAGAACTACCAGAAGGATTAAAAAAGCCTTTTTGCATTTCATAGCCCAATGCATGTAGAAGCTTATTGGCTATATACCATCCGGCTATCAGCCACGGGCTTAGCAGTAGTCTTACACGTGGGAACGTAGGGGATAGCCAGTATCTTATATGAATAAACAAATATATATAGTCTCACGCTTGTATTCTCAAAGAGACCCCGAGTGTATTACGCCCACACTTCATCGTCTATGTTTCAGGGCCCCCGTAATAGGGAGAAATTATTATATTATCTACCGGGCACAGATCTAGACTCTGTGCAGCTAATAAGAATCTCTTGACGAAAAATCTCATTAATATTTTACTCGACGCATATTACAATGACAATTAATATATATTGTATGTAAACGAAGTTTGCAGAAATGACTATATATAAATATTACACAGTTAAATAAAACACCTTTTACCGTTATATAATGAAAGCTTACTTTATTACCACATGGAAATACATTACGAAACAAACTTTGATACTTTGTACCAGTTTCCTGTTATTTGTTAACTTATAACTATTTACAAAGTTAATGGGGAATGGTCGCTGTTTATGTGTGTTCTTTGTGGTATAAGTTGTTGCTTAAGCTCTAGCTAATCAGTTATTTTATTTACAACTTCCTCTGTTTGTAGATTGTCGTAAACTTTACATCATTCTGTTTACATCTTCTATGCGAGTCTTATTGCAGTCATTCTTGTGTTATGGATAGCAGCAACATATTTTATGAGACACAAAAAAATATTGTTTTGATCACTTTATGTCCTAATCGAGTTTTCATCTCATAAGAAATGCCCGATTAGTACATTTGATTTTATACTTTTACACAGGCTTCCTAATCTAAACATACCAACTTACATTGACATACGCCTGTATTCCAAAGAAGCTGCAGAAACTGTAGTTGTTGACTGCGTGGATGGCGTAGTACTTTGAGCGTTCGCCTCGCCACTTTACTGCGCCGATATTAATTGTGGGTTTGATACTCACTCAGGACAGAAAAATTGTGTGATCCATTCATACTTGATCAAAATCTAGGTGTTTTTTTGTTTGTCCTTTATTTGACTGCTTGTAAATTCTCCCGCGAAATGCAAGAGATGACTATAAAAAAGAATACCCGAATTTTAGCAACTGTGGTTTTAGGCATAACGAGTATTTGTGTTGATTTTCGAAGCCCCCGAGTATGCGTGCATATACCAGTTTCAATTGGTGTGTAGAAGAATGATAACATCATTAAGTAAATAAAATTCAAGACATTTTTGGTTTTCTAAATCTGAATAACTTATTATATTGAAAACAGAAGAAAATGTTAAACAAATCACAATTACTACTTGTTATTAAAAATCCATGAATAATATTTCAATGTTATAAAACTATTTTATATTTATCTTAAGATTGAAAAATATACAGGCGCTTTCGTCAAAGTATTGTACCAACCAACAATGTAAAAAGATGTAATTACACATTAAGTCTATAATTTAAGTTAGAATTTGTAGAATGAAAGCGGTTCAAACTAAGTATAAGTTTTTGGAAACACTGAAATTGTTGGAAGGCTTAAGAATTAAATTTCACTAAGATGAAAAACTTTTTCAATTAAGCATACCACCTGACTACAAGACTGTTAGTAGAACTTGTGGAGAAGTTCTACCTTACTTTCGAAATTCCTACATTCTCGTGTCAGTAATACAAAGGTTGACTGTTTGTAGGTAATGTGAGTGGTTGGTATGAATATTGCTTCGGAAGTCTCATATCTGGTATATGAAAGAGAATATCAAAATAATGTGCCACCTAGATTACATTAAATAAATTGACTTGAATGCTGTAAATAAAAGGTAAATATTACAACGCACGTAAAGTAGTAATATATGTATATACTTTGAAATACATTACGGTCGTTATGTATTGGTGATTAATAGTAGGTACTCCAAGCAAAAAAAATAATTTTGGATACTCAAACATTATTTTAATTTCCAAATTTGTTTTCCAATGTGTGTATATACAATGTTCGGAATGAAAAAATTATACACTCCAAACACTGTATATTATTTATTATGTTTACATGTTAATATCAGTAATTAAGAGCTTATTATTTTCTTAGTCAGACATTGCCATACAAATACGGACATGGCATTAGCATGCTCATAATCATACATCCATACATAGCTTCACTATATACCCTAAAAGGTGGCCCACAATTCGCCATCATAATTATATACTATATACTGCTACTAAGAGTTTAAACCATATCTAGCGCAATATTGATTTTCTTATATATAAACTTTAAGCCAAGCTTATTTCAATGCGAAGCTCATTAAAAACCACATTTAAGTTGCTTCAGCCATTGTGAAGATTAGTAAGTCACAGACAAACAGACTAAATCTTTATTAAGCTTTAATTTTAGCTAATGGTAGATAAGTACGAAACACGAGTATAAATTATTACTATTACTTAAAAAAGTACGCTAGTGACTCACCATCCACAACAAAATTTTGCATTCGCATACATTGTTACAGAAATAGCACAAGCAAATAGTGTTCATGCAACTGGAATAAGAAATATAACACTTTCCTACATTGTAAAAGAAGATAAGACGCGTTCAAGCAGAAGTAGACAGAGATTGGCACAAATGCAGACTGTGAGTGAATAATGCATAGTACATAGCAAGCCCTGAATGTGAATATCATTTAGATTACCGTCACATAAGTAAGCTATGTTTGTGGTATTTGAGGTTTGTGTAGACCTAAGTGAAGTCTTGATAGTTCTAGCCACAATTTTATGTAAATTACAGCACATACAGTCTGTTTCAATCTTATTATGAGTTTTCACCTACAAAATTACATTGTTTATAGACAAAATCGTAACGTTGTGTTTTTTTATACAATAAATAAATGAATTGATATATTACACATGATATAGCACAAGTATATATACTCAAAACAAAACAGTATGTTTGCCTTCGGCACGGTCTTCAGGTAAGTCTCAGTAACAGTTTTCCTTAATAAAGATAATTCCAGCTCTATGAATAATTCCTGTGTCATAGGTGATTTTACAAATATTCAAACAAAGGCCACAAGGAATATTTTGATTTGGAACAGCTATATGTGGTTCTTACTATTTTCTGTCCCGTGCCGGGATTGAACCCACAACACACTGCGCAATGGCAGCGGCGGGGCGACCACTTAAACCATTACACCATCCGTGCAGTCAGTTTTAATACTCTTATGCTAGTTATGTGTAAGAGTGCGCAACATTCCCGAGTGAGTCGGCTCATTCTGTCTATCAATAAATAATTGGCAAATATTTGAAACAGTCATGTCCATTTATTTTACCCGAGTTTCTAAAACAGAACTGTAAACTGACAATTTTAATGTTAACCTATAATTCCTTCTCCAAGGCTGAAACAGGGTTGAAAAACGTGTCCATGTGGCTACAACAAAATCTGTTAAGTCTAAATGCCAAAAAGACAAATTACATGTGTTTTCACAAAACCTCCACATCGGCTCCGATTGATACACTCGGCATTAGACTTCATGAGCCTTTATGTAATGACCACTTACATTGTTGCTGTGTGGAACTAATAAAATCCGAAACGTGTAAGTACCTTGGAGTGATCCTCGACCATAACTTAAATTTCAAATCACACATAAACTCCCTATCAAACCGCGTGCGTAAAACAGCTAACATCATGAAATTACTCCGCTCCTCTGCTTCTTTAGAAACTTTAAAATCGGTTTACTTCGCATTAACGCAATCTCTAATTACATACTGTATAGGAAGCTGGGGAGGGCTAATTACATACTGTATAGAAGCTGCGTCTCTCGTCTAATTACAGATCTGGGCACAATATAACATAAAGCGTTAATAAGTTCGGTACAATCATACTTATTGCTAATAAGGTCATAGAGCACCATAGCCTGAAGTAACAGTCGTCTCGAGTGTAGTGTAAGCAAAGTAAATTTTAATAATATGTATATATAAGATTATTCATAATAATATATATATTTATAATATTCATATAATTTATAATACATTTATTCACTCACACCATCACACATATGATTTAGCTAAATTGTTAAATTTTACTTTTGTTTATTCATTTCCAATGTCATAGTGTCAATTAACTATTATGTTTTTTTTTTTTAATTTAATTTATGTAGTCTTATAACAAAATCAAATTCGGCCGAAAAATGTAGTAACCTGTAATATTGTGAAATACATCAGGCACCCACAGGACAGGCTTGCCTAGTGTGGGGCCACTGAAAAATTGTAAACTTCGAAGCTATTTTGTCAATAAATTGATTTTGATTTTGATTTTTTTTGAATTTTAATCAAATAGACGACTATTGTTATTTTACCCAGTCGGTTTGGAGCGTGAGACGAGTTTTCCGGAATATCTGCTGGTTATTATTAGACGAGAAGTAGCCAGAACTGCATTAAACACAAAACCAGCCTAGTCTTAGGATGGAGTAAGTCTACCTAGATTGCTTCTAATAGGTATATGCCATTGTGCATGCAAGAACATAATTACTTAGATTATCTCGAAAACGTCATAAGTATAAGTCTCCGACTAATTTATCGATTTAAAACAGCCATACTTTACTTAATCCTTTTTTGGTTGTTATGTCTAAAGTTTATTGTTATTATTGTTATATAATGATAATGCTTTGCGAGATAGTGGTAAGCCTGGGGCCTTTTATATAATATAAATACTCATACGTATCATTTTTAAAATATTGGCAACATTGATAAAATCTATAATTTCAGTAAGCATAATCAACTTTCGTACATATTATATTAGACTCGAATCCGCACTAGGCTCACACCTGTTCTTGAAGAGGTGGGCAAATGATAAACGTGGGACCAAAGTAGCTGCTGCTAGGTCTACTGTAACGTCACGAATACAACGATCTGCTTTGTTGCAAATGCCAACAACGATGTTGGTAAACAACGATGTTGGCCAACAAATGTTGGACCTAAATAAATATTTGTGGTCGTTTAACCATGCGACGAATTATTTAGGCTCAACAGGACACCGCTGTAAAAACCGTGCTGGTATATTTTTTTTTTAGGACGGCCATTATACTCTGTGCTCGATCTTAATCAACCTGAGACCCCATGCACAGTAGTTGCTATAGTCAGTTCACTACTGCTGCGTCACCGAGTCAGGTATTTAGAAAACAGTTCATCAAACAATAACTGTTTAATTAAATATCAAAATTTTTGTACGAGCTACGAGCTTAACAAGTACTACTTATTTTCTCAATGGAGAGGTACAAACTTAGTCTCCTCATTAACATGGCTTAGAGAATGAACGGTCCATCTGAATACGGAGCTTTACACGTGATGTATGGATGTCAGCTTTCGTATCTCTAAATACATTGTGCAAATGAAAGCCGGTATTATAACTAATACTACTTTATGCATATTCAGAAGGTTCACTATTAAGCAGCATTTTGAAAGGACAATAGAGCTTTTATTTCATATATACATACACAGTCCCATGTCTCTATCTGAGGCGTAGGCGTATTATACATTTCGTCAATTATGATTTTAGGTCCTACGTAATAGGGCCCTGACCTACTGCCGTACCAGATACAGATTGCACTCCTCTCTATCTCTGTTACTACTGAAAATGTTTGAAAAGAAAACTTTAATAACACTTTGTTTGACGCCGGGAATTGAGCGCAAGACCTCATACATAGCCAAAGCGCCAACAAAGCAGTCAGATTTTTGCTTCGCTTTTAGTTAAACCGTGAAGTCTAATGAATGGCTATTAAGTGACGAGTTTTCTTTGGCCCGGCCATATATCGGTTTTACCATAATGCTAATTAGTGACGTACTTTTTAGCTTGACTAAATTTAAAATGTATTTTGTTGCATCTGATATGACTGCATAATTTAAAATACATTTTGTCATAATACACGAGTGTTTTAAACACATTTGTGATCTACAAATAAGTGTTCCGATTCTACGTGTAATTTGTATTCGATACTGTTTAGTCACAATGTTCGTAAAATGGCACAAAGTACATCCAGACTCAGAAAGTTGCACAATGATCGCACGGGATGACAAGCTATTAGGATAATCTTGTGAGTGGAATTCGAACGCAGACAGTTCGACACGAAGGCAGCGGTCAGGCGACTGTTCGACCTCTACGCCGTCCGTGCAATATGCAGTGAAGTTATGCGATAACAGAAGTATGTAATCTTTGATGATTGAACTGTGGTTGATATTACCAGACTTAAAACAATATTAACAACAGGTATTTTTTTTTAAAAGAAGCCTACATTGCTCTGGATATAATTCCTGTGTAGTCCAATATACATAAAACATTTGTGTGACCCACAAATGTTTGTCCTGTGTAGGATTCGAACCCACCAACGCTCACTCAACGCAGTAGCAGTGGCGAGGCTATTATTTAAACCACTACATGTACAGTCAAACATATGCTAGTTTATGTAAATTATAGTTTTATAGTTCTAGTACAATAAACTTACGTGGGTGACATCATGTAAGCAACCCTTGTAAACAACCGACCCGAGTCAAATTATCCGTACGTTTAACACCAGTAGCTAGCGTAGGATACATGCGCCAGCTACTCGCGGCTGCTACATGCGCAAGGTAAACTTGCATTGTGTCCAAGCACCTTTAACCCATTCGCTGTCCCGTAATAGACACAATAGAAAATCTATTGTTATATGTGATTCATCGGACAGAGAACCTGATAAATATCAATATCTTCAGTGACAGTACAATACGGCGTAACGATGCGTATCACATAACTTCGTAGCATGCAGATTGCACCAGTCAGCGCTGGGTTGAGTGTAAGCTGGACGCAGGCCAAAAATATGTCATCAACAAATTGACTTGAATGTCTGTAAAGTCTAGATTATATAGGGTTTGATTATAGAGCGGGAGATGATTACCATAAAAATTTAATATATTTTATTAATAATATCACTGTTGTGGAATAGAAATACTTACGTGCTTACCTGTCAATTGTTGTAATGCCAGACATAATTGAAAACTTATTGTGTTTGGACACCGGTGTGCCGCCGCCAATTAACAGGTTAAACGACAAATTTATGCACTATTCACATAAATAGATGCAGTTACACACAATAGCGTTGCATTGGCATTAAACATTTCACGTATTAACGTAAGTATTGAGACTATTAAATTGAGTTTTAAAGTCGCATACATTTATTTGTTTGCTTGATACCCTCGTCATTGTTGGCCCTCAGCGGTAAACTGACTAATGTTCGGGAGCTTTGGGACATGTTACACATAGTGTATATTTGTATGAATAAAAACATAAAAGGACCGTACTAACAGGTATCTATGACAAGTACGATATTTAATGATGCACAATAATTTTTAAAGCCTACTGCCGCACTAAAATCTGCCCTTGTAACACGGCGAACTTTTAAATTTATAATAATAATTAATATAACCAACAGACACAATGAACATTCAGATTCAGAACAAATTTTTATCGATCATACAAACGCTTGTTTGTCTCGTATAATGACATTGGCAAGGTAGCGGTTGAGATCATTATAAGATTGATACAATTAACATTAGCATTACCCTTGCAAGTGTCAATTGTATCAACTTAAGGTAGTAAGGATAGCAAACAAACGGCCAGCCGTACGGTAAGTGTTTCCGTAGCCTATGATCGCTAGAAAATATCAGTAAATTCACTCAAGTAACCTTCTCCTCCTTAGAGAATAATAATTAATTATTAAAAAGGGAAGGAATAGTTGAGGTAAATTGGTGAGCTTTCGGTACTCTTACTTACCTGGTCAAACGCGATAAGCATCATTATGCTCTTAAGCCAATTTCCTGTAAGAAAATGGTACTTCTTTCTAACTCACTTATTTTAGTGTGCCTTTTTCTAAACATGATCCATATAACAATATTTTAAAAGACGTAAATATGTAGACACACACACAGATTGATAAACACGCAATCACACAATTACACGTACACACCCACATAAAATTCAAGATTTATTTTTATGTTTTGCATATTTAATTTTGTGTGTCATAAAAAAGTTAATTTTGAGCAGCGATAGCTCAGTGGGGAGACCAACAGACTGCAATGCAGAGGGTCTCGGGTTCGAACCCACGTCGCGCACCTCTGACTTTCGGAAGTTATATGACTTTTCGAAATTATGTGCGTATTGATTGACAATTATCGCCTGCTCCGTGCCTCGGAGAGCACGTTAAGCCGTCGGCCCCGGCTGCCATGAACATCTATGGCAGTCGTTATTGGGAAAGTCAGTACCCTCTAATATCCTGACACTGGTCTAGCCTTAGGGTATCGTTAGCTTTCGGGTTGCGGGGGTCAGGTGGCAGCCGCTCCGTGTAGAAACTGATATCCAGTCAAATCCGGTTAGACCAGAAAAGCCGATCCCAAGTGACTTGGGAATAATAAAGGCTAAGAGAGAAGAAAAAGTTAATTTAGTAAGTATGTTATAGTTATAAAACATACTTATTAAATGAACTTTTAAATATAATATATTATCTAACAGGCGCTCATGACAAAGGCACAAACAAGTTTTAAAACAACGCAGAAAATCAAATATTTCATTGTTTCTTTGACTAATTAAATTCTTATTTATTTTTACATCCACATAAGTAAATGTAAAATGAAATCATAGTTATGAGTACTAAATATTTTTTTAAAGTTGAGCTTGTATCTCAGTGAGCTTCTTTCAAGTAGTACAATATTTAAAATTAGGCAACTTAAAATTATAAAAGCTGTAGTAACGAAATATATTTTTACCGAGGACACCCAACTGCGGAGTATTACAACACTTATCTTTGCGCACCTGCTTAATTACGGACCTACGCTCTGGTTAAGTGATGAGTCCATTTAAAATGTTTTTGCAATTATATAAATTATAAGTTACTCTTTTGAACAAAAATATGGGGGTTCGGACAATATATCATTTGAAAATATGGAGTAAAATATCGCACATGTTAAATGTGAGATAATAAATTGTTACTGTATGTCTAAATAGTATTCTTTAATACGCGTCGTAGCCGATATTTCAGTTGAATAAAATTCGGATTTAGATTTCAATATATTATTATGCGGATGATTTTGTTTTCTGTTCAATTCTGCCATCGGCGTATGGATCTTCTCACATATCTGGACACAATACGTTAATCATTATTACTTGATGTGGTAAAGCTGACAGTTTATAAAAGACTTCTCACATCAAGAGTAACTGCATGCATCAATTCCAAGGATATAAAGAGCAACCAGATTTGAAATTGCTACTTGTATATCAAACAAACTTGTCTTGTTTGGGGATTGATCCTACGACAGACAGAACGGTATAATGGCGAGGTAATCACCATGTCATTTGTGCAATAAATATTCGAATGGTTAAAATAAAATTTTAGTTACATGAATTGATATGGACAATCAAGTATTATTTCTGTTGGTAATATAGAGCCTGCTTCTAATGGAATTTATTGTAAATTGAAATTTCTTTAGAACCTAGGTAGCTCTTCCGAGTTTATCAATTTCAAAGTTATGACCCCTGACTTTGTTATACCCGCCAGTCTCTCGACAAATTGCCTTTACTTTTAACTTCACCCGTTCAAACAAATCAGCTTTGAGCTAACAACTCCATACGAGGGAAAGAAAATTGAGGGCATAGTGACTAACTTTGTGTGCCGACAAATTTTTACTCAGTTTCCGGTAGCTTTTAGAGGTAAAATTTCGTTTACAGTTTAATAAAGCTTTGCGTATATACAGACAACTACGTGAAAACACGCAAGAATATGCTATTAAAATGACATAGTCTTTATTACATTATTTAACTTGTGCGATACAAACCTACAAATAGAAATCATAGAAAGTTGATGTCCTTGTGAACTACTAACTACTTGAAAATAATTTACTAATAATTTGCCATAGAATACCACGAAATAAAAATAATAATGTGGGCATGTCGTGCAATAACTATTTATTGCACGACATGCCCACATTATTATTTTTATTTCGTGGTATTCTATGGCAAATTATTAGTAATTTGCCATAGAATACCTAGTACTATTATCTTCAGAATAAATTTTAATTATGGATTTCAATGAATTACAGACATTGTTGAAACAAATTCATCACTTTTGTTTGAAATGTTTATTCCGTGAAATACTAAAGACAAACGTAGTACATTTGATCCGTAAACTGTTATTCTATTAAACGATGATTCAAATATTTGTCAACAGGCAAACATCGAATTTATATTTCAAACAAATATTTGATAGATCTAAATTTGATGTTTGGCACAATATCAGTTCGATCATTACTAGCTCAAATAACGACCTAATTAGTTTATTTATCACCATGTAATGGTTAACCGATTCTGCGTTACAATGATTATGTGTTAATCAAAATTGTGACTCATATTAAATTACAAATGAAAATTATCATTACTTTATAATATTTTTGGAAGCAGATGTGGTAGATGATTTCATGGTACGTGATAATCTCTGCTTATACATACATATGTCGTGATATTTAATCAGAGCAGTTTGCAGTTTTACTAAAATACCTCAAATAGAATATTTTAGACACAACTCTAATCTGCTTACCGATAAATATTAAAGGTAAGTTGGACTCGACCGGACTGTGAATAAAATAAGTCCTGTACTTGACTGATGATACAGGATCATCAGTCAAGTACAGTAAAATAATTATTTTATATAAACAAAGCTTTTTCATCAGAAACTCAACACCACTGGTATGTTGGAGCTATCCATAAGTTTTTGGTCTTTTCCAACCACATTTACCGTCATTTTGACGTAGATATAGCACTAATGATGACACATTTGAAATTCTGAAACAAAAGAAAAATCATCATTATTATGTCTACAAAATACACTCCATAATTTTTCATATTTTCTTATGGTAGAGGCAAACTTGCAGACGGTTCGCCTGATGGTTATTGGTGGATGGAGCGATTACCGCCGCCCATGGATACACACATCACCAGGGGAGTCACAAGTGCATTGCCGGACTTTTAAATTTGCGGATTACACGGACGTATTTTTATCGTGAAAAGGGTTATGGTACCTAAGTGCGTGATAGCTCCAATTTCATGTTTCGCGATTAACTTAAGGAGTCGCAACGACTAGTTGCAGCCAGACGCAATAGGTTTTCAATCATGTCAGGTATTCGAACAATTGATTTAACAATCGAAATTTAAAATTCGTAAATACAGATATATTTTTAATCCACCGCCTACGAGCCTACTACTATACGCCTACTAAAGCTACTAACCTGGCGGTATTACAATTAATCATGTTGAGCAATAATAACGCTTCTTTATTTGTAGCAATACCCATATTTACATATTTTATCTTTACAACTCAGAACAATTTTATCTACGACAACGTCAATGATTTTCTTTGCGTATAAACAAGTTCCTCCATGAAACAGCTACCAAATGTTATTTATCGTTTGAATAGTCATATATTTTTCTTCATAGTTAAAAGTTTTCATGTTACTAGAACATTAGATTGCATAACACAGATACTCTCACTTTGCACCTTATTTTATGGACAATGTTTCATATCGCCACGTGCACCCGCGCTCACGGAAACAACTGACACAGACCGTCCGTCCACAGCGGCAGGTGCCGTGGTACTGAATTAAAGTTTTCTGAAAAGTTTTGGCAGCGATACTGCTGCAGTCAAGATTCCTTTTGTGTTTTCCTTTCAAACTGAGATACTGGGCTCATACTATCGAAGTGACTAACTGTATTTATGACGGACTGCTAACATAGATAATTTTAGCAGAATGTCTGAAAACGTGGTGCACTAAGTTTACGTTTCTTGTCAATATTGCTTTCATAAAAATAATTATAATACCCAAAGACTACAACATTTAAATATTATAGTTTTATTTTTTTACTGTCACTGACATCCAAACTAGAAGAGTACCTATCTTGAAACTCGGTTTCCAGTGTCAGTCTAAAATATAATCACGTATAAGATAAAAAAATAAAGCATTTTCATTTTATAAATGAAATTTGGAAAGGCATTATTTTTATTCATGAAAGTAAAGCCACCAGAAATTTACAGAATAATTTTTTTTCTTCTTAGAATAGAATAGTTTATTTGCAAAAAATGTAGGTAATACATAATAGGTGTTAAATAAATTTAAAGAAATCCTTGTACATTTTGCCATTCAGGCATGCAAATCTTAATGTTACAATAAATAATCAAAATATATTAATTAATAATATTCAAATAGAATTATTATTTAAAAAGTCTGCTATCGAATAATAATATTAAAGGAGTCTGCCCACTACTCCGTCTTATACCATGACCGTGCTAGGAACGTGTCAGGTAAAAAAATATTATTTGTAAGGAAATGTATAAGACTATGCCCACTAGACCGTTCCGTCACCGACCAGCAGTTCCTATAGCAGGGCGTATCGTGTTGCTTTTCGTGTCTGATACGTTCCTAGCACGGTCATGGTATGAGACGGTATAGTGGGCGGACTCCTTTATCAATTAAAATATTTGTAAAATGTTTCTTAAATATATTGAATGGTTGTTCTTTAATATAACTGGGTATCTTATTATATACAGAGTATCGTAAATCTTAAATCTCAATCATTAGGTGTAAGTCATATTTATGTTTTTATATTTGTTTTTTTTTGTATTTCATATACGATAGTTATTTATTGATAAATTATTTAGAAAATTTGGTAAACGATAATTAATTTGCTGAGTTTTCCACTTAGATCTACTAGATAAAAATTGTATATAGCATTAATTAATATAAATTGTAGTAAAAAATATTAGTAAAATAATATCATGAAAATAGCATTAAATTTTCTTTTAAATCGTCATTGTTTAATTACTGCTTTGAGGCTAATTGCCCTAAAGTATTAATTATTAGTCTATCCTAGTTCCTGTTCGTGCAGCATCCGAAGAGTAATGAGAGGCGTTTAGTTGAAGAAATTAAACATGTACAAGATGCTGAATATATAAATGAAGTTTTTGATTTATCCATAAAAGCAGCTGTTATGCTTACTAAAATATTTTCTTGTATTTCTTTAAGGCATTTGCAAAAAGATTCCTAGAAAAAGAATTAAATACTGCACTTTTGAACTTTTAAAATAATAGTAGAAAACCTGTAATAATAAGTGTTGGGCCATAAGCCAGTGTTTACATGCATTATGAGGTGCCAAGGTCAAATCCAACCCGACAAAATGTTACTGAGATTATCTGTCAAGTAATTATTAGTACCAACCTAGTCGGTCTCTCATCCCTACGTCTCAGTAAGCACGTAAAGCCGATGATTCAAGACTCTATATTCGATTTTTATGGCTTAACGATTTATAATATTAAAGTAGGATTCTGTTAATATTTGTAATATAAACATTTGGCATTTTTAACATACTTATAGCATTACAGCTGTATGTAGGTATAGTTCAATATTTGGTTTGCTTAAGTTTATGGATGAAAATTTCTCAATCTTAAATGCTAATAGAAAGTTTGAAGTAAAAGTTTGAAGTTTTGATGATATAATAATAAATCTATCTTAATCAAAATAATATATGTAGATTTTGGTAAATTTATTCTAATCTATTCAGTACTTTAATATGATATGAATAGGGTTAGATATACGAAACAACTAATTAATTTTTCTGCACGATGTAGCATGTGGAGAGTAGGCAGGTGTCCCAGTTAATTATATCGCCATAAATAAAATGGTGCGGTACAATGACGAGGGTCAGCGTCATGTAACTAAAGCGATTGGCGGCAAATGGCGAGCTGGCTTATTGAATTATATGTGTTATTAGCTTATTCAATTGTATACTTATACACTAATGGATTATTTAACCATACAGATACGAAATTCTTAGTAGCACTTAGACTAGAAATGCCGGTGCCCGGTGCCCAGTGGACAGGAAAATTATAACTATATTATTATAAATGCGAATATGAGTTTCTTTGTTTGTAACGCTTTCACGCCTTAACTAATCGACCGAGCATCATAAAATTTCGCATACATTTGTCAGGGAAAAGTAAAAGACATAGGGTCATTTCA
Organism: Catocala fraxini; assembly: GCA_930367265.1. Classification (NCBI taxonomy): domain Eukaryota; kingdom Metazoa; phylum Arthropoda; class Insecta; order Lepidoptera; family Erebidae; genus Catocala; species Catocala fraxini. Next base: position 16,738,537 of record OV884040.1, on the reverse strand, counting down.
TCCAGGAAAAACTACTGTTACTAACCTAGCCTAATCTACATATACGCGAGCGAAGCCGTGGGCGTAACGTATAAAATAAATAACGTTATTTTAGAGATAGAAGTTCAGGCTCTATTGAAACTTCCATGACGATGCTAAGCGCCATCTCTCAAATAGTGTATGCGACTTTGTCGAGGTCGTGGATACAAGTTGTGATTTGTATTATTACAAGTAATAAGAAGAAAAGAAATGGCCACCTTAGCATCACGTGGCATAAGTTTGCACTTATGTTAGCACAGGACTGTGAGAAAATTCAATTCTGATCAGGAAAATTGTTATTAGGTTTTCTGTAATAATATAGCTTTGTAACAGCTCGAAGTGTAGGTACAATATAAATAGGTCCTAAATAAACATAATATGTAGTAAATATTGTGGATCTTTGAAGCGTCAACGCCCAATGGCCAATGTATACAACTTGCGATTGAGAGGTTGTAGGTTCGAATTAAAAACACTCATTGCTCTACAAACTCTAATCCACTCCTAACACGAACATTTTTCTAAATAATGGAATCCCCTTTTGAATAAATGTAAATGTATTATTGTATCTTGGCTTAACAATCTAATTATTTTTATACTAGCTGACCCGCGCAACTTCGTCTGTTTCACATAAGAAAGTTTGCCCCATTCTTCCAACACTTTTGATTGATGTTCCGCTCCTGTTAGTCATAGCGTGATATTATAGGTATAACTTATAACCTTCCACGATAAATAGGATATCTAACACTAAATATATTTCAATAGGAACACTGGTTCCTATTGAAATATATTTAGTGTTAGATAGTATATAGTAGTCCATGAGATTAGTGCGTTCAACCAAACAGACAAACTCTTTAGCTTTATAATATTAGTATAGATATTACTAGATTTTGTAATGAGTTAAGTTATTTCCATTAAAGAGGCGATGGAGTGGGACACGGAGCTATTAAACCTCTCCCCAACCGCAGAACTGGGCGTGAGACGACTTCCAGCTCCTCCAGATAAGGTAGCATCTGGTGGTCGACTTAATACGCCTGCCCACCACCCGATCAGCACCAGGTCTGAGAGGCGGCGTGCGTGCTCCCACGCGCGCCTCTCAATAGTTTTGTCTTTGTCCCACAAGGGGACAAGTAGGTCAAAGTTTTGTGTATTTTATGGTAGAGTAGTTTTGTATAGGGGCCCGTCGTTTTACACGACAGATCGAAACCGCGGAGTCGCGATTGCATGTGAAAATTATTCGCGTGGCCTTGCCGACTCTGGTAACGTCAGGGAACACCGTGGTAGGTTTAGTCGGTATGACTGGGATGTCGCCACCTTTCCCCGCGTGAGTCCGATATAACCCCTCCGCACGCCCCCGCAGAGGGAAAAGCGTCAACGCATTCAGCCACGTAAAAAAAGAAAAAAGAAAAAAATTAACAGCCACTGTATATCATCATATCAAAAAGTAACAGTACTATGGATGAAAGTTATGTGAGATGTAACGAAATAGTATTTTAGCAGTAACAGTTGCAGAGCACAGTTATTGGTAAATATTCGTTGTCGTACAATTTAATATGCCATTATCTTACACAATTAGGTAGTTTTATTAGTTACTAAATGGCTCATTTTATAGAGCGAATACAAACTAGGCCAGGGCGGAAATTAGGGAAAATTCAATTTCCCAAATAACATGAAACTACAACTGTAATTTTATCAAAAGTTACAAACAGCTTTACTAAGTTACCTACTAGTGCGCTGAACTAGATAATTAAATCGTATTATTTTCTACAAAATAAGAAGTAAAGTAAAAGATTATTGAGTCCAAGAAGAAAGTACACAGATCAACTGAAATAGAAAGAAATGTAGATACATAATATAAAGAATTGACGAGCTTAGCAATTATTAAAGAAATATGGTAATTGCTACATCGACAAATGCCTTCAATTTTTGATGGATGGTGGAGGATGTATTGTAATGCTTTCTTTGACTCCCACTTACTTAATTTAATAAACGACGAAAAATCGTGCTCAAAATCATTTACGCCGCGGAAAAGGGGAAAACAGCTTATGAATTAGTTAGCTGCCTCATCTCCCTGCACCCTTTGCTGTTTGAGCGCACGTTATGATTTACGCAAACTATTAATTATGATAAGCACCCCGATTCAGATTTATTTTCTTTATTTGATTGGGGACTTGTAACCAATCAAGGTTCATACCAATACCATAAATTTACACATAGTTAAAAACAGATTTTCTTAAAACTATTAAAGATAAAATAAACTAGCTTAACTTCAGTACTAGTAGGCTTAGCTAAGAAAGAAAGAGAAGAAGAAGAAAGAGTTTAAGAGTTTTTAAGAGTTTAAGTAAGAGTTAAAGAGTTTAAGTTTTACATAGCTGTTTCCTTTCAAATACATTTCTAGTACACTCTACGGGAAGGTGCTGAACATCTTCTAGTTTATTAGACACGTTACAATTTGGGGATATAGACTTTGTCATTAAAATATTAAATTTGTTCAACGGCATGTGTTCAGATCTTAATCTGAATGCTATTTTAAGTAAATGTCTACCTAACTTGAGATTCAGTATTTGGAGGGTCATATAAACCAAGTACAAATATTTATATAATAGTTATGGAAATTACGTGAATGAAATATGGTCTTGACGCGTTATAACATATACAACCTGGTGCTTTACCAAGAATTGTCATTACATGCGTGAGAACGAGATAAAGCTATGCACACGGTAACGTGTTCTTCATCCCGCGCATGCATGCAAAATAAATTTTATAAATTCGAGACATTTAACAGTGTTGTCTACGTTGTTTTAGTTTTTCTGTTTTTTCATCGCGATGCTTCTGAAAAGCTAATAAATTATGTAAAATTGAAACTCATGTCAAATGATAGGTTAAGCTTGCCACCACTTCTAATGCAAATAATAACTACTACTACTAACATACTTTGTATTTCATACCATCATTTTGACAACGTCAATATAATTTTGCCAGCCATGTTGTTTACGACCATCTGGTTCTTAGCGAGCGAGGACGGAGGATAAATAATACACTCTGCATATTTCACAAAGTTATATTATTTTATAACTCCACTAAAGGTGGCGCCTTATGACTACACACACCTTAGTTCCGCGGTCTTGAATAAGTAAGACAAATTATCACAAAAAATCTTGCCCTTATATACTCCGTTGTGAACGAAACCATAGCGCGATTCAGCCGTATGGAACAACGCCATCTATCGAGCTTATGAATCAACTTTGACGCTACTATGGTTTCGTTCCTCAACATTTTACAAAATAAAAAATGTTATATTCAGACACATGTTTCTGCCCATATCTTCAAACAAATCATAATAACGAGATTGCTAAAAAAAACACCACGGCTAACGTGACACATGACTTTACAACTCAACGGTATTTCGTTGTCTCGTCCCAGCATCACACCCAGGTGTGAGGCTATAAAATGCAGCTATATATCCAAGTAATGTCTGCCTGTAAAATGTTTACGAACCGAGAAGAAGCACCGATTGGAATTTATACCTTCAATCAGCAAGTCACGTCAACATAAGATACGATATAACATAACACGTTTTTGTTATATCACATATCATTACAGCTCTTGGAAATAGCTAATATACACTTGATATAAAATAATTATGAAAGATTTTTGTATTTGATTTATGCAAACTTTTAAGCTGGAATGTATATTTCTTGGTTGACTACGTTCGTTGATACCGAAGTTTAAGTTTACGCTTATATCTGCGGTCAACCTAAAGGTCTCGGGTTCGATTTCTGGATCAATCAAAGTGTTATTGTACTGAGAATATAAAGAGAATTTTTTTCTTGAAATTCTCTATGACGCAGAATCTGGCTACGTGCCCGATAAATAGTAATATACGTGCTGCTTATCTCAACGATCTCCAAATTTTGTTAGTGAATATGGGTGAAATGCATTTGTTCTGGTTTTGGATCCAGTAAACCATTTACTCAAGCCCAAGAAAAATGAAATTTCAATAGCATCCAGTTTCTGAAAAACTAATAAATGATGTGAAAATGAAACTCACGTCAAATCATTTGATTGGCTGTTAATAATTTCGTCAGCCAGTCGCAGCAGTTGACTTGAATTTGTAATTTTTAGTTTGGTGATATTTTGAGCTCATTCTGTGTAAAAAGCGTTTGTGTAACTCCAGGAACTAAACAACGCTCGTGCACTTGGAATATATTTCTCATTTAAAGATTGAAAAGAACACCACCTTAAACGTTTCGTCTTTTTAGTAAAAACGACTTCATATTATTCCATCTTTAAAATTTGTACAGTTTAATGGCTAACATTAGCGTAAACTTACAAAATTATCTGTTCCATTTTGAATTTATTATTTTAATGACATTAAAAATTCTACTCTCTTGCTGATATGTGCTTAAAATAAAGTAATACATACCGTGCATGTCTCTTATTCTTAGATATCTCTAACAATACGAAATTCACATGACGAAATGAGTAATTTTCAAAGAACATTCATAATGGATTCAAGTCAGGCTCCTACAAAATACGAATCATATTATTACCCCTAGGATCTTGGAGGTTTGCCAAATGGCAGCCAGTTACTAGGTACATTTGGAATTTGTGTCATTTAGGATGCAATGGCTTGCCCTGATAATTGACTTTTAATTAAATACTTATATATCGACTCTCTTATTGAAATAGGTACTTAAAACTGAATCCTAGTATAACTATGTGGATCGACGACGTTTCCTGCCTTTTATGGTATGAGGTAGTTGTTATAGCTAAAATAAATACAGATTTAAAAAATATTTTACTATCAATTTTATTTCGTAGTATTACGAAGTATTAATAATATTAACCTATCCAATTTTTGTCCCGAATGGAAATCGAACATACTGGCAGTGGCATGGGATAACTAAAAATACTGCGCCATTCGTGCACCCATCATCTATCGGACACACTTCCAAATATACAAGGTTGGAAAATAACTGTACTATAATGATAAACAACATTACTTTAGATAGAACACGTTCATGAAAACATATAACGCGACGTCATTTAACTAATTGTTATCAGCAACCATTTAGCAACGGGTTTATTTATACATCTGTGTTTATTAAGTAATATCCTAACTGATATTATAAATGCGAATGTGAGCATTCTGTTTATTTGTTGCGCTTTCAAGATTACTCGACCGATCATCATAAAATTTTGCATCCACGTTTTCAGACGTACAGTAAAGAACATATATATATATACAAGAAACATACCTTTCATCGAGCGAAGCTGCGCGCAAAATCTAGTAATGAGATATTCAGCAAACATACGTGTTAAATAGCAAAGAAAATATATAACCTATATTTTTCCAAGACTTCCAAGGTGGAATTGAATTGAATAACTTGCATAAATGGTTATGCGACTTATTCTATTCAATTCCGCCACATGGAAATATTGAACAAAATATGCTGTCATCTTTGTTTGCTTAAACATTTAATACATTCAAGGTAGGTTATAATTAAACACAAATATTACCTTAAGGGCTGTTTTATTTGTAAGATTGGAAAAATATACGTTATATATTTTCTTTGCTATTTAACATTATTATGGACTAATATTATATTAATGCGAAAGTAGCTATGTTTGTTTGATACACTTTCGCGGCTAAACCACTGAACCCATTTTGATAAAAGATATATTTGGCAAATACATATTGTAGCCTGGGGACGGATATTGTCTACATTTATGCTGGTATTTGATGTCATGGGTATAACGTGGACAAAGTCACGGGCAGAAACTGGTTGAAAATAAAAAATAATATCATATAATTCATTCATATAAATCATATAATATATATGTTATCAATTGATATTCTCAAGCAATAATTATAGCTATAATAAAACAAAGTTAAAATAAAATAAAACATTACAGATAAAAGTAAAAAGAATGAAATAAAAAAGTATTTCAAAACATTGCACTGGTAGAAAACTAAAACTTTCTCATCGTTGCCAAACTATCCCGACAATAATTTGCGCAGGGCCGAAAATCATGCCGATGCATATTTTGTGTTCAAACGATTTACTGCAAGTTAAGAGTACGCTCGGCTCTTCGAAATCGAATTCGGTATCGTCAAATTAATATATAATAGCTTCGATTTCTTTGTAGATGTAGACTTTGTCAATAAATTTCCATCCCTCGGCAGTACTACTTTTTCCCTGGATGAAAGGTACTCTATGACTATTTCTGTACCACTGATAACATGTATGCGAGATAGAATGATGATTGGTAAAGTAGTGAAAGCGTAACAAACAAACAAACTCACATTCACATTTATAATATTAAGTAAGGATTGAAATAGTTGGTCTGCGCAAATCTAGAGAGCGTGGTGGGTCCTCCTCTTCTCAACTATCCATTACGAAAACATTTACAAAAATAATTATAACTTTGGACATACCAAAACTATATAAAGTAATTTTGTTCCTAGGTTTTCCAATAGCCGGCTCTTAGAAAATACACCCACACCTCGACGTGATTTTGTATAGAGTGTTTAAAAAGAGCAATTGAAAGACTTCGAAGAGCTGGAACAGTACTCGTATAGTCACTACACGTTCGGTAGCTGTCGCCTAATCGAGCGCACTGTACAAAAACATTTAAAAACATGTTTTAGCTGTTTAGTTACTCAGTTCTTAAATAAAATCGATCGGTGTTTTGGCAAAGTTTAGGTGAATGTGGGCTGGCCGGTTTTTTTGTTTATGGACATGTATAAAAACAAGTATTTAGGTTATACCGGGTATATCAAGTTACACCCAGACTCAGAACAACCATTTGTGGATCCCACAAAGTTTTGTGTCGCGTGGGGATCGAACCCACAACACTCAGCGCGGTGGCAGTGACCACTTAAAGAATTATGCCATCTGTATTCATCTTTAAAATTAAATAGCACAATAGGCAATATCGTACTTAATATGTAAATATTTGAATGCAAAATACTTACACATATACAAAGTGTGACTTAGAGCAAAGATGTGCTACATCCACATGATATATTATTTGGTCCCTCCTAGTAGGAGGCGACTCCATTGCCGTCTACCGGGCACAGTCCTGGACTCCGTGCTGACGGACAATTTCTTGACAGAAAATCCATTGAAACTGCGTGACCTAGAAATGAACTCAAAAGCTCATGCCGTATTCACCTCGGCTGCTCTACCGAAGTATCAAACAGATTGACTAAGGTTTTAACTGCATATGTAAGTTAAATTTATATTCCGGTCTTTATTCATGGACGCTTACCTCTAATAAATACCTTTAAAAAAAATATTTTAATGAGCTTACACGGAGACAGTCCAACGTGCTCTTAGAGAATTTTAGTATAAAGAGGAATTGTACAACTGTTACATTTTTAGTAAGTATGAAACTTTATAAGGCTATGCATACTAAAGTCAAAAACAAACGTCAAAGCGGGATAAGCTTAGTGAGAGGGATTTGGTTTATACTCCACTCGTCATTGCTGTACCTATGTGTATACAAGACATGGCGCGTGATATTTACGGTAAGAAAGTGAAACTTTAGGCCATCAAAGAGTTGTCAGCCGTAAGCGCACTGTCCTCAAGCGGTTGTGGCGTTGATATTTTTGCAGTTATATGTCGTTTAGATGATGTTACTGTGTTGCGTTGACATTTGTTTAGCGATAACGAGATGCCGATTTGACGTTCATTTCCTAAAATAAATATTGCTCAAAATAGATCTGGTCTAATAAAAGTCGAAAGAAAGGTGAAAGATAATTCTATTTATGATCGCATTTGACGTTTATTTTAATTTAGGAGTATATTATTTGTGATGATGACATTGAAACTAAATCGAATTTCTATTTTGAACGGTTTTTATAGCGTGAATTCGCTCTCTAATCCATAGCTTATGTTTGTACCAATCTCAATACTTTATTAACTTAATGACTTTAACCAATTCGTGAATTGCCACGATGCTGAACAATAGCAATTAAAATTATAACGTCGATCACCAGTAAGCCTGTTTTATTATACGAGTATAACCCCTGTATCAATTAGTGCCGCCTGAAATTGAAAACCGATGTTTCTACAGGCTTAATAATAACAGAGTTAATTTAATCCCGAAGGGTTTCTGGAGCCTATTCAGGGTTGTTTTGCACAGTACCCTGTTTGTGAAATAGCTAAACACTCAATATGTTTACAATTACCTGAAACAAATGTTTTGATTTGTAATTGAATTAGTAACACATCAAATTATTTATATTGTTTAAAGATCTTACCTACATCAGGCGTGTAGTTATGTATATTCGCACAGTTGTTTATCATGTAAATACGATTGAAACGCCTCTGTATTAGTTTACTGCCAAGCAAATGAACGCGTGTGTAATTAATAATTGTTTAGGCATCTTACGGCTATAGCTACGAAAACGGCGTAAAGACGTATTTGAGTTAATTTAGCATCAAATCGGCTCATATGTCGTCTAGTGTCGTCAACTACCTTTCTATTCATTGCTTTAGACAACTTGTTTGGCAGAAAACGAGTACCAACGCAATCATTTTATATGTATTTTAAAAAGCTTGTATAAATACCGAGCATGATTACGTTAATATCCATATTCTGTTGTATAAGCCATGCAACACAAAAGTATAAGACTGATTATAGCTTTAGACGACGTTCCTTTTGTTTGTCTTACTTTTGAGAAATACATACTTTTAAAATTGAGTGTCATAATACGAAAAGAAAAGAAAAGTTATTATACTATTTATCACAAATACTATTTGGCCCTGAGATACTTATATAATCACTGTACTCTTACACTTTATATAAATTTTACTGAAGGTCTAAGAAGGTTAGTCAGGGAAAATAGTTTTCTTTTATTGTCAGAGTTGGTAAATGAGCCAGTAGCCTGCCTGATGATTAGTGGACACAGCTCTCGAAGTTGAAGACAGCGCTTTTATTTAGCAGCCAGATGTCGGTTACACTAGAAAAGGATTTAGCAATCAAGTCTAACCTATTATCGTCGTCCTTCGTCCTCACTCTCTGAATTAATCTGTAACCGTCAACATTTTTAGGCTCATAATGACGCAATTAGACCTTCATTTCTATTGGAACCTGATCAGCTTGATGACTATAAGAAACTAAATAAACTATACAATAAGGTTTTTTATTTTCTCACATATATTCATGTGTATACAATTTTAAATTGAAAAATTTGAAGCTAATAAAATATTTATTAAAACTTTACCTTTAAATGTACGTTATAAACAACTATCAACAAACAAACGCACTTGGCTAAGACAATATTGACGGCACGAGTAGCATAGTACTTAAAGCAGTCACCTTGCCACTGGCACTTACATACAAACATTTGTGTGATCCATAAATTATTGCCCAAGTGTGGGTGTTCTTTGTGTCCGTTATTTGAATGTTTGTGAAATCCTCCGCAACACAGGAACCATTTGTAGTGCGGGAGATGTATTTAAAAAAAACAATTGAATTCTGATACGTATGCATTACCTAAGTCTACATTTTCATAGCAGTAGCTATAAAATTATGTATCTTAAATATTATCTAAAAAGGTATCTCTTTATATACTCATAAGTATTACGTAGTCTAGAAATTTCTAAAATATTAGGCAACAGTAATGATTTATCAAAATTCTGATTTTACGGTTATCGTAGTTAATCCGTCAAGTCTCAGAATACCAGACCTAATTAAGAATCTATTGTGTGTGGCCACCGGTGTGACGCTGCGACTTAATAGGTTAATAGACGATATTACAAAATTCTATGCAACTTAGGCAGAACTCGTACATATTTTAACTCTCATGCCAATACATACATAATGTTACACCATCTCTAGAATATTTTATAATCCTTTAGATCTACTTTGAATTAATCCAAACGTTCAAGATTCAGTTTTGCTAGTCGACGAGCGGTTACGGTCAACCGATTTCAAATCCTGTTCTAGAAAATGCGAAGCGGGTTGGTCGCAAGCGATCCGTAAATTATGCCAAAATGAATGTTACTGTACACGGTATCCGCTGACTTATTTTAGTTAAATATTAGATAAATAATGCAGAATGCCGCTGAAGTTTCAAAATTATAAGTTTATAAAAATAAAGCAGGTATCCAATTCAAATAAAAGGTATAAGAGTAAGCTGACGTTTGAAAATAGATAATTATTCATTTAAATATATTTACTTTGATATTTTATCATTACACACATTTTCACCAATTGTCACAGACTGATTTAATGTAGCACCGTAGCCGCGTAGATCGGTACATCTACGTCGTAGCTGCACAGCTACGTAACGTCTACTACGGTTTTCGAGCTAACTTTCTTGCTGAACTAAATATAACCCGCAAAAAAATAGCATTGGTTAGACCACTTTAATTAAAAAGAGATATATATATATATATATCTTTTTAATTAAAGATATATATGTATATGTATATATACCTTCGTAGCGGGAGGCACAGACACCCACATTTCGCCAATTACAGTTTTAGTCCCTACGTATAAAGTAGATTCAAATGCTAAACTCATATACACTTAAAGGCATAATGTACTGAGGCACGCGTGCATGTGGTATTTTTCGCTTGAGTTGTTACGTAATAAACGCGACGCGAGAAAGCATAACAAAACAAGTGAGAATCGGCAATGAATTGTCGTACATCTTAGAGTTCGAAAAAATGGTTCATGTAATGTACAAAGGTCACGTGATCTTGAGGTCAGAGGTCAAAGGTCATAGTCATTTCGGAGGTATATCGACTATGCTCAGTCGAATGGCGTTGACCGCGAGAGCTCTTACGGTTCTGGAGTTGAAAGTTGTATAACAGACAGACAGACGGCCTGACGGATGGACGGACGGACAAAGCTGTTGTATAAGAGTTTTTTTGAACTCTAAAACAAAATAGCCGTTCACCTGATTATCGTGTATGAGCAATGTGAGAAAGTGTATTAATCAAGGGATATGTTACAAGATGGAACAAGTATCAGGATGTTGACGTGTGTGACTACTTTAACCGATAGTTAGTGTAATACTTATTTGTCTACAACGTTGAGGATAGAGGCGTGAGATTACGTAGTATTAAGTACAATTTGACTTGAAACTTGGAAATAGTATGACTAATATATTAAAAAATCACGTGTCTACGTGATCTAAGGAAATACACAACTTTAAATACATTACGATAATGTCCTCTAGAGTAAATAATACCAATAACTTTTAATTGACAGGCCTCGGGATTCGAATTTGAGCCCTCATGCACAGCAATCGCATTCACTACCACCGCGCTACTGAGACAATTTCAGTAAAATTCATCATGTACAAACACACGGAACTATTTTCATGACTGAAATAAGAACAAATTAAGTGTACACAACTCTAAAGCCTACAACCCTTTCTGCCCCTGAGTTCAACGTGTCATCGGTCATAAATCAGACCCGTATTTTACGACTACCCACAACTTGTGGACTATTACATAGTTGAGCCAGAAATTAAACACAGGCTTGACCACACTCCGGTACCAACGTTTATTAATATGGAAGGACAGTGTCTATAAAACATGACAAGTAATGAATATTAAATGTGGACCTTTATTATCTTCTGAGTATTTAGTAGACAATTTATTTAGTACTAGCTGTCCACCGCGGTTTCACTCACGTTTGCGATTACTGTTCCGCTCCAGCTGGCTCGTAGCGTGATGTTATATACATGTTGATGTTATAAACATTACTTGTTAATAGATTAGCTTTCAACGATGAAAGAATTATTAAAATCGGTAAAATTTTAAAATAGTTTCAATGTTCATCGATTATAACTAACAAAAATTTTTCCTCTTTAAAATATTAGTATAGACTGGGAAAGAATTATTATGAAAGCTTTTGTGAGCGGTAATCACAATGTAATCTCTTCGCGTGTACAGGCATGAGTCATGAGATGTATGTATGTAAACAAAAACCGTCTTACTTATAAACCCATTTTAAATATTTGACAGATATTTATCTACTATATAGCGACTGTTCATGAGAAATCTTTTTTCTTCTTCATTAGTTAGCGCTAAGAGTAAGTTTATCAATAGCTAAACTGTAAAGAAATCTTAACAGCGGCGTTCTCTTGATTAAACATAGCTAAGAGACAATATGGCGGATTTTCCGATCAGCTGGGACAGATTTGACTTTAACGTCAATCGTTTACGAAAATATTAATTTCATAAAAATGAAATAAGTGGTATATATTAAAAAAATGATATAGATTAAAACCTTTTCAAGAAAAATGGTTTTGCGCAGTTTTCTTCGTACTGCGTGATTTTCCTAATAATATCAAATAATTTGAAATTTGCAGCTTAGACAAGACAAAAGAAGATCGATAAAATGTGGCTGAACCCGCTTTACGATTTTTGTGACGCAGAATTTCGTATCAGGTGTCATATCATAAAATAATAATAATAATATAATTATGTGATGTATGATTGAAATTTTAAGTAGTGATTTGCTAATTTATTATTATGTACCTTCTTCCATAATGAGTATTCATTCGTTATTTGTAAAGCTGCAAATAATTACAATGGTTCGATGTTTACTAATTTGAATATTAAAACTCACATATTATCATGCAATAGGTAGGTATAACGAAATCATTGCAAAAATAAAAACAATCAGAAACTGAAGAACACTGATTCTTTGTTTATTATTGTTAATACATGCACTTTTAAGAAAGCATAGTATTGTTATAATTATTCATTAGAATATACAGCAGTTCGTTATGATTATGTAAAAATACACTGTATGTACTTGTTTATTACAAATTGGTATTTTTATTACAGTCTCTATCATACAAACCAAACGACAAATTTATTTTCTTATAGTTCAATGTTTATTATAGTTAAGCAAAGTAAGAATATTTTCAGTAATCAATCTCATTAAATTATCTTATAAAAATTCAAAACGCCATCTGTTAAAGACAAGTTAAAGTCGCCACGCCACATATACTAAAACCTAAAAAATGGTTTATAATAGATGATGTATCACTAAAATTGCATTATTTAGTATATAAGTTTGGTTATCCTCTATGCTGACTGTCAAATGTTGCAAGAATAATATTGTGTTTCGTGTTTTTGCGAACTACCACCTGAGAGACCGTAAAAATTAGTTTACATTACATAATCTACACTAACGCGAACGAAGCCACGGGCAAAATCTAGTATTGAATAAACACAAAAGTTAATATTCGAATACCATAATAACTTTTCTAGCTAAAATTTATATGATTGCACGTATGGCGTAGTAATTAAGGTTACCGCCTCGCCACACTTAACTGTTACTGCGGCGAGTGTTATGGGTTCCAATCCCACACGGGACAAAACTTTGTGTGATCCGCAAATGGTTGTTCCGAGTCTGGGTGTTCTTTGTGTTTGTTGTTTAAATATTTGTAAGTCCCCCACGTCACAGCAATTAAACATATTTACTTTAAAGGTACTTTTTACTTTACAGGTACAGGTACTACTTTACAAAGAGAATTATAATAATTCAGACATGGGGTAGTACGCGGCATTCAATGAAGCCTTCTTTGAACAATTATTAACGCTTTAATTTTGGTTTGTGTTGGTAGGTTATAGTTCTTTCAGACGTGCCTTTTTATAGAATTACCTGTTAATATTAATAATAATAATAATAATATTCTATCACATACACACAACACCATCTAGCCCAAACTAATCAGAGCTTGTACTATGGGTACTAGACAATGGATAAACATACATATGTATTTTTTTTTGTAAATACATACATATTATACATAGAAACACCCAGACCAAGACAAACATCCATGTTCAGGCACACAAAATGTTTGACTTGTGCGGGAATCGAACCCGCGACCTCAGGCGTGGCAGTCGGTTACACTAACCACGACGCCATCGAGGCTAACTATAGTGCATGTTTTATTTACAATAAATTTGACTACTCGAAAGGCGTTGTGGTAAAAGTAGTCGCTTCGCCATTGCGCCGAGTTTTGTAGGTTCAACACAGAACCATATTGATTTCATATATATTGATTGACCATTTGGTCCATAAATAGTTGTTCTGAGTCTGGGTGTTTTAGTGTACGTTGCTTGAATCTTAGTGAAGTACCCGCGTTACAAGAATTATTCCTAATGCAGGAAGTATTTAATAAAATAGGCTATTGTTGATGACATGAACGTGGGGTTTTTACGTTTACGTTTTAGGTTTAAACGTTTTATAGATGAAGGGAAATTTTAATTATTATTTAATTTTGGGTCATGCAAATTGTGGGAGTATGTGTATACCGCAATAAAATTATTTATTTTTAAGTCATTAGAATCATATTATATGTATATTTCATTTTAGTTTCAACTGTAACATTCGCATTAAGAATAAGACAATACCATGACATAACTGTAACTGGTCACGATTTAGTCATTATTTTGTGGTAAAATGCTTGTAATTGACTGTTGTTATCCTATATAAATAAATAAATGATTGATTATTAAACCACTTTCTATTTCTTCGTGGTTAATTCAAGATGAAACGTGTTATATAAATATTTTAATATTTATTCATATTCATGTTCCGTATTTTATTAAATATGGCTATATATTAATTTAAGCTAGTGCGTAGCTTCTCCCTTAGCCTTTATTATTCCCAAGTCACTTGGGGTCGGCTTTTCTGGTCTAACCGGATTTGACTGGATATCAGTTTTTACACGGAGCGGCTGCCACCTGACCTCCGCAACCCGAAGGCTAACGATACCCTAAGGCTAGACCAGTGTCAGGATATTAGAGGGTACTGACTTTCCCAATAATGACTGCCATAGATGTTCATGGCAGCCGGGACCGACGGCTTAACGTACTCTCCGAGGCACGGAGCAGGCGATAATTGTCAATCAATTCGCACATAATTTCGAAAAGTCATATAACTTCCGAAAGTCAGAGGTGTGCGACGTGGGTTCGAACCCGAGACCCTCTGCATTGCAGTTTGTTGGTCTCCCCACTGAGCTATCGCTGCTACTAGCGCTAGTAGCAGTAGCTAGTGCGTAGCATAACACTCAAAATACCCAGTGTGTAAATATTCCACCCACTGCCGAGTACCAGATCATCTCGTAAATTTTAAGAAGAAAGATGTTCCTCTAAGCAAAACTTCGTGTTTGAAAGTTAACTTAAGGGAACATTTCTGAGCCAAGACTTAGGGCGTACTCAACTTAGAACTTACAGAATTCGGGAAACTTATAACAACAAATGTTCTGTTTGTTTGTGGTGATATCTTTATCATGAAATAGATGGTTTGACTTCTTTTATAATTTTGTAGCAAAGCTTAAGAAGAAGTCCAATATGTTGTCTATTTACTAGCTTAATAAATAATAAACTTTTTTGTAGACCTTAACTAAAATTATTATGTTTATTGTCTTAATAACCGTTCGCTTTTCATTTTACGTTTGAACAATACTATGTCCTTACAATGCTTACAGCGGGATATAGATCTTACGTATACAGACTCTTATAAAGTTTTAATTTAAAGCAGGATGCAGATGAAGATGTAAGTAGACAATTACTTTCAGAGTTACTAGATTGGTCTACTTAATAGCCTCCACAGGCATACAATAATAATTTTCAGCAGAATAACGAAACCGGAAACCTATAGCGTGAGACTCTTAGTCTCCATTTTTGTCATAAAAGAGCATAATTATGTCTTTGATAATTACCCTTTACACATATAGCTCTGGCAAACCCCTTTGTTTAACAATCTTGATCCAATATTTTATAACAAATTTTCATACACGATATAATACGCTGCACAAAAGAATTTCACAAAGTCAAGAGGAACAAATTCAAATACAAACATAAATTTACGGAGTGAGCAAATAAATGTTTACCTCAAACTCATAATGGAATATTACTTAGTTTTATAACAATGCTAACATGCAGAGTGGTGGCCATATTAGTATAAAGAGCGCGCTGCCTTAACGAACGACGTGCAAATGTTGAGGAAATTACGTAGACGTGATGAAAGATACCATATCCTTTAATTACCTTCTGTTGCATAATTAGTCAGTTCATTGGTCTACTTGCTAATTAATTATGATAAATATCTGAACTTTTTTATTTGTTGCTACATTTTGCCCGCGGCATCGCTCGCGTAAATGTAGGTTATGTCGATTTTCTATCCCTCGGGAACATTTCTCTTTTTTGGACTAAAGTGTGTTATGTCCTTTTTTATGTACCTCTGACAACGTGTATGCGAAATTTCATGATGGTCGGTTAAGTAGTTAAAGCGTGAAGTACCTAGTGTAAGTGTGAAAGCTTTTAACTCACATTCGCATTTATAATACTAGATTTTGCCCGCGGCTTCGCTCGCGTAAACGTAGCTTGGGTTAAATTAGTACAAGTACTTTATTTTCGATGAAAGGTACTCTATGTCCTTTTCTGGACCCCTGACAAAGTGTATGCAAAATTTTATGATGATGGGTCTAGTAGTTAGGACGTGAAAACATAACAAACAAACAAATAAACTCACATTGATCGTACAGTTCTTTCTTAGCGTCAGATAAGAGCACCCAACCGGAGTAGTTCCTCGAAGGGATGAAGCGAAAGTAATATGTTACATTTTACCCTCGGGTAATATCTCATTGATAGGAAGAAATGACGGAAGGCGTAGTTCGGGTCCACGCCGTTGATTATGATTTGTGATAACGTCACTTTATCATTTTCTTCACGTATCTATCCCATATACTCAGCATTTGACTTTATCAGGCTTATTAGGTTGGCTAGTTCTCGCATATGCGCATATGAACATATGAGCACATGCCCAGCATTGGACTCTTAATTTTATAAGAATCTTTATGATACAAGTGTTCATTTAACGCGGGTTGTATTAAATGCGTGCGTATCTTTGAGTCATGAAGACATTTTTAATTATCATAGTATACAAAGCAAACAACTCCATCTTATCTTATCTTATCTTATCTTATCTCATGTGAGGGCCAATCAGTGCAGACCGGCGACACTTCGATCCAGTGGGATCTTTTGTGTCGATACTCTCCCAATAACGACTGCCACAGATGTTCATGGCAACCGGGAGCGACGGCTTAACGTGCTCTCCGAGGCACGGAGCAGGCCATAATTGTCAATCAATACGCACATAATTTCGAAAAGTCATATAACTTCCGAAAGTTAGAGGTGCGCAACGTGGGTTCGAATCCGAGACCCTCTTCATTGCAGTCTGTTGGTCTCCCCACTGAGCTATCGCTGCTCAAAACAACTTCATAGTGATCGATAGAGTAGTTAACATGTAAAAGCGTAACAAACAAACAAAGTAACAAGCAAACTCACATTTGCATTTGTGCAAACTAATATTTAGTTTGGATAGAACATACACAAGTATGATTGATACTGTTTGCTGTACTTTTTAGTTATGCTGACACTGTAAGGAGAATCAGCATAAGTCCACTCGTGGAGTGGATAGCGTAATTTATGTCTTTCAGTTGACACTCGTCTCAACTCCCACTCGCCTCAACACTCGTCTCAAACAGAATTAAAATTTGTATGATTCACAAATAGTTGTTTGAGTCTAGTTTTTCGTATCCGTTGTTTAAATGTTGGTAAAGTCCGCTTGATACAGAATTAAAAGTATAAGGTGTAATATTGAAAGAAACGAATTCTCTTTTTTTAGATTTATAAATGTTAATAGTTTATAATAATATAATATTCTACCACATACACACAATACCATCTAGCCCAAACTAAAAAGAGCTTGTACTATGGGTACTAGACAATGGATAAACATACATATATACTTTTTTTTATTAATACATACATATTATACATAGAAACACCCAGACCAAGACAAACATCCATGTTTATGCACACAAATGTTTGACTTGTGCGGGGATCGAACCCGCGACCTCAGGCGTGGCAGTCGGTTACACTAACCACTACGCCATTGAGGCCGGTTTGGCTGCGGATGGTGTAGTGGTTTAAGTATTCTGCCACTACGCCAAATGTCGCTGGTTAGAATCCCACACGGAGTAAAGATTTGTGTAATCCACAAATTTAATGGTTGTCCCACAAATTTATAAAATTTCTATGTTATAAGTTGAAAATACAATATAAGTCCGATAATTACTTCAAACTGTGTGCTAAATTTCATATCTCGCCGTTAGCCAACCGCCGTATGATAGCAGATGTCATGTATCTAATGAATATGTTATCTGACAAAATCTATTGCCCAGGCCTACTTCCCAAAATAAATAACGTACCTACGAAAAGCACGAGACGATATAAGCCTATTCACCTGCCTTTAGTATCCACATATTACAGACAGAATACATTTCTCTGGCGAGCAAGTGATACTTTAAACGAACAATTAGGAAAGTTCGACATTGACGTTTGTAATACTCAACTGGATGCATTGAAGCGCATGCTCAGTCTTGACTTTTTTATAAGGTGTAATGCTGATTAATTTTACTTTATTTGTTATATTTTAGATGCTTAAGTGATAAAATAATTACTGTCCACGCATTGTTTTTTAAGAATTTGTCATGGACACCTGTCATTGGCTCTCTGTTTCATATTTTTTACACTACTATGTTTTTCAAAGCTGTTGGTCGTCCTAATAAATAAATAAATATCTGGATGTACTTAGTGTCCGTAGTTTGAATATTTGTAAAGTTTCACGCGATACAGAAGCCGCGGGCAAAATCAGGTTTATAAATCAATTGTTATGTCATTTAAATATACTTCGTTCAATGGCCTTGAAGCCTTCAAGCAGCGCTTGTTGCCTTGGATAACGAATGCTGTGGAATTATTAACATTGTGGTCGTAGTTAAACCTCTAGGGCAGGCTCAGTGTGAAAGTAACTACGCTTATCTTGACGAACAATGTCTACTGTAGAGAACGGATGGAGTAGTTAAGACTTGGTAAACCGCTTTAATATTAGATCTTTACCTACAAGAATCCCGCTTCAAGAATTCTACATCGACTTTGTAAAGTCTTTAAGAAAATATGGTTCCTTTTTTTTCTACCTCTATAAAATCATATAATCATAAACCTAACCTAACCTACTTATAAGTAAAAAAAATATGGCACAAAATATGTGACTAGTAAAAGTACGGTTATTTTGAATATCAGTTTTTATATTGTAACAATATTTAGCTGCCTAACTTTCAAAACTTGGCAGCACAACATGGTATTTAATAAAAGAATTACGATTTGTCAGCGCTCATTAAGAAAGGCAGGCTCTCAACTTAGACTGTAGCAGAAGATAAAAACATTACCACTTAAAAAAACCTTTATTTATATAAAAAATAGCAGCAAGATAAAAAATGTAAGATACAATTAAAAAGAAAATTATATGTTATTATTATGAACATGCCTCATAAAATATCTAATAACATGAATTCCGTAGCAAGAAACCGTTTCTTTAACAACATGATGATACGGCAATTGGTTATTTTAATAACGTTACATAAGATTATTTGCTTGACTTTACCAAAGACGGTCTAAAAGGTAGGCAAAAAGAAAATAATTTTAAGAGTTGTTTGCAATGTAATTAGGTTTTATATAACTTTTGTGTTTTCTTTTTCTATGGTTATGGGTTCTACGTTACCAGGGGCGAACGGCAAAGTATACTATGTCACTAAAGCAGTAGATTGCATAGTCTATACTAATAGTATAAAAATGAAATATATGATTTTAGATTTTTGTAAGTTTATTTATTTGTTTGTAAGGATTTGACTCAAAAATTAAATAACCGTTTTTAAAAATTCTTTCACTTTTAAAAGCTATTTTATCACTGAGTAACATTGCCTATATATATTTATTTAAGTACTGTTACTAACATAGTTTAACCTACACTTACGCGAGCGAAGTCGCGGGAAAAAACGAGTGTGAAAATAAATTGAAAATCAGAGCCTGTATATCAGTGGGAAATTAATATTAGTCGCAAACTTAAGATGAAATTGTTAAACAGGACTTATGAAGACTCAATTTCACACGCAATAAAATATTAAAATTCAATAAATATAATGCTTTTCTGTCCCTCTTGGGACACAAAAACAACTATATTTATTTATACACTGGAAAGAATCCTACATTGCCTTGAAATCCTCTTTGATGTAATTTGATGACAGGCCGTAAGTCTTTCATTATTGAATCGTTAATGCCTCTTACGCCACACTGAGCTCTACTATTTTACATACATGAATCCAGGATGTAATACGGGTGTGTATTTGAATTAGACTCTTATATTCAATCCGTCAGTAGTCAGTATTAGCAATTTGTGATTCTACCACACGCCCTGTGAATTGTAGATGCAATGTAAACACGTCAGATAGATTTAATTTCCAGTATTCAATATGGCGAGCTTGCAAAGTGGGACGTATTTGGCAGCAATCCGAGCCAGTTATACCGCCATAAATAAACTATTGCGGTACGATGACGACGGTTCATGTAACTAATATATACACTAGCGATGTTATTGTATACCACAGACTAAAGTAATCAAGAGATTTCTACTTTCGTTTTAATAAAAACAAATAGCCCACGCACCCACACTAGGAATAAATATTGTGTTGCAAGTAGTAAAGACTACAAATATTCAAACAGCGGATTATACCTCATTTTTGGAATACAGAAATGTCGGTTCCATATGGAGATCAACCTACAGCTCTCCGCGTAGTGTCGTCACCACTGACACTAAGCCGAGAGCGAATAATTAAACCACTATGCCATGCGCGCAGTCGATCCGAGTCGGGCCATATGTTATTGGTTTTCTTCTTAGGCAATTTTTGGCACGAAATTTGGTAAAATTCGGTAGATGCATTTTATTGCCGAGCTAAATATGACACAAATCTATCAAAATATGAACATAATACAACTCTACACTTAAACCCTTTTACGGATAAGCATGCGAGAGTTTTATTTTTATGTATCGTCCAATGAACAGTCACTCAATTTGTAAGGCATTATCATCGTAATTCATTTGTAATTTCAACCTGTAAGCTTTAACATATCGAGACATAATGCTAAAAGCATTGAGTCTAGACACGGCGTCTGTACGCTGATGGAGGAATTAAAATACGTATAAAAGCGTTTAGAATATTATACGGTCAGTGAACATGAATTGGGATAACCTGTTCCTTCAGGTTACAAGCACTAGTTAAACACACTAGTTACTTGTGCGAGTATCTAACGTCAGTTTTATACGATGAAAAGAGCCCAAGGCCCAACCAGCATAATTAGCCTGCAATCGTGTTAAAGTGGCACTTAGTTTATTAACACTGCAATCCTAACTTAATTATTATAAATGCGAATCTGAGTTTGTTTGTTTATGTGTTTCGTTACGCTTGCACGCCTTGATTACTCAAACGATCGTCATGAGATTCCGCATACACTTAGTCAGGCGTACAGACATAGAATGGACAATGACAATAATAATCATATTCTATCACATACACGCAACACCATCTAGCCCAAATTAAGCAGAGCTTGTACTACGAGTACTAGACAATGGATAAACATACATATATACTTTTTTTTTGTAAATACATACATATTATACATAGAAACACTCAGAACCAAGACAAACATTTTCATCATCATTTGCATTCATGCACACAAATGTTTGACTTGTGCGGGAATCGAACTCGCGACCTCAAGCGTGGCAGTCGGTTACACTAACCACTACGCCATCGAGTCGTCAATGGACCTTCTATGTGGAAAAATTACTGTCCACGAGAGATAAAAAATTGACATAATCTAGATTTACGCGAGCTAAGCCGCGGGTAAAAAGAAGTGTACTGATATAAACTTTTAGATACGGTTGAAAATCATTTACATATTGAAAATGGTAAATAGCCCGCCAAACGATATATGTATATTTTAATGGCGAAGCTCTCAATGTAGGCGAACAGTGAGTGAGGGAAACAGAGGTTTTACACCATGCTCAACACACGGAATTAATATGCGGACTGCAGAGTGTGGCTTACGAGGA
Organism: Catocala fraxini; assembly: GCA_930367265.1. Classification (NCBI taxonomy): domain Eukaryota; kingdom Metazoa; phylum Arthropoda; class Insecta; order Lepidoptera; family Erebidae; genus Catocala; species Catocala fraxini. The sequence continues at coordinate 16,716,520 of OV884040.1, read as the reverse complement.
CAACATTTAATACGAGAAATATTTGCCATATCCAACAAACAATATTATTAACAGACCCGTTGATTTAATAGCATTTGGATAATTGTTATTAAAATGGAAGTAAGCTTCTAAATTTAGTTTTAAGCATTTGATAGCGGCGATAGCCTAGTGGGAGACCGCAGAGGTCAGAGGCAGTACGCCTCTGACCTCTGCGTGGTCTTGAATTCGATCCGATGTACCTTTATTGCACGGTTGAGGATTCTTTCCTCACGTCTTGCGCTAGTTCTTGTAGTAGTAGAACGAATTCTGGAAATGTACCTGCTATACGAGTATTTCTATGCTTTTATGAAGCTTCTACTCCTAATTGGTGAAATAGATGTGGGTGTAAGACATTCTGTCTGATCACAAAACATAGGATATATCACTAATAATATATAGATACTCGTTATAAAACAGCAGTGACTAAATTAGATGAGTATTTTTAATTAAATTAATTGGATAGTAATATGTCTGAAACTAGGTTTAAAAATTCATTTACCATTAGATAGCTATATCACCTAGTAACATAAGCGATAATAATATTTTTTAAAGAACTGTTACTAACATAGCTCAATCTGACCTACTTTTACGCGAGCGAAGCTGCAGGCAGAAGCTAATATTATTATAACTCGGCAGCACACTCGATGAATTGACTTGAAAGCTTGTGTTTATTGTCCATTAGTGTTCGGTCGGCAAGTTGTGTGTACGGACATGACACGCGTTTGTAACGTGTCGTAAAAGCTTCAGGTGGATGGCTGGTAATGATATCGGTCATTGGCTCACGTTCTATACCCCGAGACAAACATGATCTGCTTTCAAAATAGCTTATAGACATAACTAGTAAATTTTGATTTATTTTATAAGCATTCCCATGATAAGGTATAATGTATATTATAACAGAGGAAAAAGACAATCCAATTTACTACTTTTAAGATAATGTTCATCTTAAACAGTAATTTACACATTCGTTATAATTATGTATTTGCTGTGACTGCACTGCGTAGTATTTTAAGTGGTCGCCTTGCCATGTAATATCAACGAATCACTTGAAGTAAATATACTACAATACAATTTTTATCACAATGCAAAGGTGATAGAAAGTATTGAGTATAAAGATTTGTTATATAATATCTGACTTTGATATGTTCTTAATGCTTGGTCAAATTAATACCTACTCGCAACTAAAAACGATGGAATACGGGTTGCAATAACATTTTCTTCATTTACAACTACGTCACAAAGATTTGGTAAGTAAACTAAGGCATACAAGTAATTCATGAGGAGCTCGATCACACCGCTTGATTTATCTAAAAGGAACTTTTAATAAAACGAAGTTCTGCTTCAGGCTACGCACGTGTGTGTATCACTTTTAATTCACATAACATGTTTATTAATATTATTTTGGAATTATAATCATGCATGCTATATAAAAAGAAATATTGTCTTCTGCTATAAATAAAATTACAAAACCACCAATTCGACAGTATCCTACATATAATTTTATAAATATGGCAACTTGCTAGAAAAGAAGCAGGACATCCTTTTGTCCACACAGTTAAACCACGACAACTAAGATGGCGGCGGCGTTCGCCTAAATGGTCAAGTCTCAAATTATATGAAATAGGTATTTAAGTCGAATACCAGGGCAGTCACCTACTTTACTTTGGAGTAATAATACAAGAGGACCGATCAACGTTTGAATTTATGGTTAATCCGCTGATTGACCAAATATTGTAAAAATATATTTTCTTCTCCCTTAGCCTTTATTATTCCCAAGTCACTTGGGGTCGGCATTTCTAGTCTAACCGGATTTGACTGGATATCAGTTTTTACACGGAGCGGCTGCCACCTGTCCTCCGCAACCCGAAGGCTAACGATACCCTAAGGCTAAACCAGTGTCAGGATATTAGAGGGTACTGACTTTCCCAATAACAACTGCCATAGATGTTCATGGCAGCCGGGACCAACGGCTTAACGTGCTCTCCGAGGCACGGAGCAGGCGATAATTGTCAATCAATACGCACATAATTTCGAAAAGTCATATAACTTCCGAAAGTCAGAGGTGCGCGACGTGGGTTCGAACCCGAGACCCTCTGCATTGCAGTCTGTTGGTCTCCCCACTGAGCTATCGCTGCTACTCAAGTTACTTTATAGAGCGCATATTATAAAAATATATACGCTCTATAAAGTAACTTGATTGACACATAATGCCAACATAACATCTTAATTATATTTTTGAATTATCTCGCTTACTTATATTGAAAAATGTACACTATCGTTCTCTACCATATAAATGTAACGTGGGAGCTCATTCTTCTCGGCGTGGAGACCTTTTTGTGTGATCCTAATATGGTGAGGGAGCATCTATAATTTAGATCTTTTAGTTATTTATGTATATAGTTAAGAAAGCTTCTTTTACCTAACCTATTGAGTCATAGTGGCACACCGGCGGCGAGACACAGTAGGTTTTTAATCATTTCTGGCATTCCAACAATTGATAGGTTAAAAAAGTAACTCTGTCATACAGTCGATCTTAGATAATTTTAAGAATTTTTCTTTTTTACCCCAAATTTTTTTGAAATGGACAAAATTTCTTAACTTATATTAAAACACTGCTACATAAATTGCGTAGCATATTTTAATTAACATTTCTATGTCGATCTTTCAAGTTATTTAATTACAGTGGGAATTTGAAGTATTTAATTAACATCGCTTTTCGTTTTATAAATACTTGCAAGAACGCGAAAGAATGCAAAATACCGAGGTGAAGCGATATTTATACGTGATAAGGAGCTTGAATCTGTTCAACATATTTGATGTACCTACCGTAAGACCGAGATTAGCCTTATTATGAATTGGACTAGTGTGGGATGGTCTAACTATTGTTTACAAACTAGTTAAACGTATTGCTGTCACGTTCTATGTTAGATGAATAATGTTTGACAATGTTATATAGAACTAAAACATTTTTGCATTACTGCAGTGCTCCAAAGCAGCAGTTTTTTTTTGCAGCACGGGTTGCATAGCGGGGCAGGTAGCCTTGCTGCTACCGTTGTGCACAACGAGACTATCCTTTGGTCACCACTACATTTAAGCCCTACAGTCCCCCCTTGGGGGGAGGGGGATACACGACAAAGAGGCGCGCGTGGCAACACGCACGCCGCCTCTCGGACCTGGTGCTGATCGGATGGCGGGCAAGCCCACTAAGCCCACCACCCTCAGGTCAACCCTCTTGGTGGCTGGTTGTCATCTCGCTTTCTCCGTCTTCCGGTTCTGCGGTTGGGGAGAGGGTTTAAGTGCTCCCTCTCTCGTTCCGCCGCCTCCTTGATGGACATGACTTCCTCACAGAAGGAGACGACGGTGTTCCATGCCCGACTATACATTTATATTTGATTTGATAGACATTCGCTCCGGACCATAGATTGAACCACGGCTGGAAGCGAGAGGGCAACCATACCGACTACCGTGGTCAACTCACGGTGCTGCCATAGTGTGCATCGCCTTGTTCTCAATAACGTCGCGGCAGTCACCGCAGTGGTGACAACTGGGCGTCCCTTGCCGGCCTATGCGACACAGGAACTGGCCAAAGCAACCGTGGCCAGTCATTACCTACTAACTATTACGAATTTAATAACTACAAAGCTGAATTTTGCCGATTCCTAGATTGAAATTGAGAACTCATGCACAGCAAAGTTATTCTATAGCACTAGGCAAACGAAGCACTTACCATAGATTAATATTATATTTCAATGATTTCCAATTAATACAATAAGATAACGACTGTGTAAGCAATATCACTCGCGTAAAGATGTAAATCTGAAACTTTGCTAGGTGTACTAAAACTTAATACAGTATAAGAATTTACAGAACTTATTTTAGCGTGGTTATATTACTCTGTATAAAGCGTTTCCTCCCATATTACTCAAGTAAAAAAAACGTGTAATATAAATATTAAATCAGAGTAATAAATTTTTCTTACGGTTATATTTGTTGTTCCCACAATAAATTTGTAAAGCAGTTGTAAATAAAAAGGTACACACCCGCAATGATCTCCTCCAACGTCTTACCACTACTAGATGGGGAGCTATTCCGTTTATCATGAGAACATCAGGGCTGGCCCGTGTGGAGCCCATCTGCCCATGCAAAACTGGTGATACTGCACTAAATGAAACTTGCAGGATAATCACGGGCTATTTAAAGCCAACTCCAGTAAGTATATCCACTGGTTGGCGTAGCACCACTGAATATTGGAAGGGTGGTACCGAGCTCTATAGAGAGAACGAAGATGGAGAACGACTCACGGCTTCCTCTGTATGGACATATCCCAAGTCCCCATAGACTAAAGAGTCGTAAAAGCTTTATCAAGTGTGTTGAGCCCTTGACATTGAAACCAGCAGGCGCGAGGTGCAACCTGTGGAGGGAAGAAGTATCCCTGCCAGTCCCATTCGTACCACCAGGTGAGTATCTTCCACCTGGACACAAATTATCATGGCTGGTCTGGAAGTCACTAAACAGACTTCGAACTCAGGTCGGCCGGTGAAAAGAAAATATGTTCAGGTGGGAAAATATGTTCTCAGATGATCCCAATCTGGGCTGTTTGTGCGGTGCAACCTAAATGATGTCGCACCTTATATTATGTCCTGAGTGCCCCAACAACTGCACTTATGAGGGCTTGATGCTTGCTTCAGACGATGCAATCAAGGTGGCTGCGTTCTGGGCTGCAACCATATAATATTAAACAATGATTGCCACCGAAACGCTAAGAAGAAGAAGACAATAGTTTTTAACTTCACCACCAATTCGAGTAACTGCACGTACATATATTAATAATGTTGTTGTTGTTGTTGTTGTTGTAAAGTCAACAAAACTTGTATAACAAAAAATAACGCTTTGTTTGACTAGTTCGCTAAATATTAAACGACTAATGGATGGGTTTTTAGCCAATTAATATACCAAGTAAAAACACGGACAAAATATTCACTTTGAGAGAGTGGAATCGTTTTATGAGTATCACAGTAATACATTAGCACGAATGGTGTACAGCATAAGTGGTGGCATCTGCATTTGGTACATTTCAACCAGCAATTAGCATTCGAAATTCAAAATCCCTCGCACTCATGCCGCTGCTGGCAAGTAAGCAACATTCACTTTTTCTCATTTAAAAAAGGTACAAATCATAATAGATTCTTTGTTCTTAAATAAAGGAGATGCAAAATAATATATTAGTAGTTGAACGCTGAATAGCATTGATGGCGCAAATTGTCTCTCTCTCTTACACTCGCGGACAGGCAATCAATTTGCTTGATCGCGTTAATTATAGTCGCGAGTGATGTTGGGCATTTCTGTTATGAATTTCTCAGTAGCAGCATGGATTCTAGCAATGTATCCTGCGGACAGTAAGATTACGTAGGACCTAAAACATAGCTGGCCTAAATATGGACGTAACACATTCACGTCAAAGTCTTTGACGATGTGCTGGCGTGATACTATGTTATGCTACAAATAAATTGAGTAAAATATTCACTGGTCACATAGGGTTGTATTCCGTTTACTTTTTCTTCCAGTCTAATAATATTCCCCCGTCCTATGCAAGATGGCTTCAAAATGCCAATGTTTTACCCAGTGTAGCGGCCTGACAGGCGGATAATTAAAAGTGTTGCAAAGCGTTGCAGCTCTTGTGAAACATGAGAAGTGATTGTACCATTCACAATTCCGAGCATGTCGGACATAGCATATCTTGCAAATTTTTATGTTTTGATAATTTCATTCGGTTTTCATGTTGACTTAAATACAGCAGGTTTAAGGCGACAGAAAATTTACGTATTTCAATCAATTAGCTGAGATTAAATGCGTTATAAATTAATTAATTCACCAAAGTATTAGTCTTCGACCAGGCTGCTCCGAAATTAAAATAAACTAGGTTTTTGTCTGCAGCTTAGCGCATAAATATAGGCTTTATCGAATTTCTATCCCTTGAGAACAGTACTTTTGTTTGGATGAATTCGGTGTTTGGATATTCTTTGTACCAGATTTTTAAATGATTCCGATGTTTATGTCTACCACGAAGAGGAAATTTGTAGCCCTAGATTTTTATTTTTATGGGTGTGACAATTATCTACAAAAATTTGGTAAAATTTAGATATATTATGTACATGATAATATGATTATATTATCATATACATAATATATCTAAATTTTACCAAAAAATTAAAACTAAACTAAATTGACTGTTCTTTAAATCAAGCAATTCTCAATAGTATCAAAAAGTCTAGCACTGTATTGGGCAGATAAAAGTTATGCTTGCAATTACGTGGGCAAAGCAATGTGATATAATTTTTGGCTTGGTTGACTTTTACGTCAGAAGGCTCACTGGAACGTCACAATAAAGATAGGTTCTAAACTTTATTTAGTTCAGGTTACAATAGTACTCACATAACATATAGCACAAACACGTGCCACAGAACCGTTCAAGGATTTCAGCAACGTATCTAATGGCCACTGATTGACCTATGTGTGTACCAAAGCCAGGCTATTGTAATGAGTTATACTTTAGCACATTCAAAATATTATTTGGATGGCGTAGTGGTTTAAGTGGTCGGCTCGCCACTGACACCGCGCAGTGTGTTGTGGGTTCGATCCCCACACGGGACAAAAATTTGTGTGAGCCACAAATTGTTGTTCCGAATCCGGGCGTTCTTTGTTTCCGTTGTTAGAATATTTGTAAAGTCCCCCGCGACACAGGAATTATGCCTAGTGCGGGAGTTGTCTTGAAATGAGATTAAAATAAAGAATTCTCTAGCACATTCAGACTCAGGCCTTAGAGATCTTGTGCCCCTAAACACAAAGACATTGTATGTATCGTAAAAGCAATAGGTATAGGTTTCTACACCCTTATCTCACCAGGAATGTTTTAAGGTGCATATAATATGAGGCGAGCCTATTGGCGTCTACAAATTTTTAGATGCCGTGCTGCGCATAGAAAAACTGAAAGGACTTTGGCCGATCCAGAATTTGAACTCGGGATCTCATAATAGTGTGTAAATATAAGAGCAGATTTATGATGCAAGATCAACATAGCATTAGCATCAAGTTGCCCTTATGTATTTAGCTAGTAGGATTAAAGTGATATTATCAGTTATCTTAGACAAATTATAAAACAGACGAATCTAATTATAGATACACTTAGAATGCTTCAGGAAAAGTTCGTTGACATTTTTATCATAGATTTATTTTCAGAATTGAATTGTTCAAAAGAAGCGAGACTAGCGATTCATTAATTAAAATTGCGGGAAGCTTTGTAGAGCATCACTTTTATGCGACTTCAATAGACTTAACAACTTGCAGATAATTACAAAAAAGGTTGTTCTCTTAACCATCTCAATTTAATATAGTCATGGACTAGAAGTATTCGTTTGTGACATTTTTAAATAGACTTACCCTGTGTACTTAGCAAAATAATTGTATACTTACTTAAAAATAAAAAGAAACGTGTTAACCTTTAGGAAGTTTTTTGACGTGTATTTTATAAGCATTGTCTATGTTACGGTAGAATGTAAATTTTAATAGAGGTAAAATATAATTCATGAATTTGGACTTGAACCTAAGATCTCGACAAACCGTATTGTCACTTTCCCCATTAAATCCGTTGTTTGAATGTTTGTAAAGTTCCCCACGACACACGATTTAATGCTAGAGCGAGAGAGGCCATACAAAAAGAAAATGATTACCTTTATCGATAATACCTAGTCACCACACATTGAACGCCATTGCGCCGTATTAACAAGTAAGCTGAAACAAAGAATTTTATTTACTTGATAGTAGTATCATTCTATATGCGAGAATGAGTCAGCGCGTTACAGAGTGTATAGCTTTCGTACATGCAATGATAAGACTAACGATGACAGTAAGGCCACAGAACACAAGCGCCGCGCAGTAGTCCGTACTTTGTACAAGGCAACGTGTTAAGAAGGATCTTACTTCGCTTATTCAGCGCTATTGTATACCCGAGTATTTGTCGCGTGGTGCCATAGTAACCTGTTTCTTGCCCTAGTTAAAGTACTAAACGCTGAATTGTATCAAAACGTTTAAACTAAAGCTCACCTCAAGGCTATTTCGCTTTATTATAACACAATTTAATTGAAGAAACTCCCGTTCAGTAAGTTGTTTCTTTGTTTATGTGTACAATGCCATTTGTCGCGAAATGCGAAGAGAATTTAAATAGTGGCTCATTTCTCGAGGAATACTTGTTTAGCTGTTATAACAATGACTTATTATTTCTTCTCGTTTCCTGCTTCGAAGTTTTTAAAAAGCGTGTTAAAAAGGTTCCCTTTTGTCAGTTGGGTATTTATACAACTGAGTTGCTTAAAATAAGACTGAAATTTTTATATTACTTCATTTATTTCCCTTATTACATTTATCATATAAGTAGAAGGTGGCTCATATTTTAATATAAATTTTACATCCTGTATGCGTTTTCGCTTTAGGTCTCTAAATGTTTAAAAGTAGCTAAGTTGCTGGAAATTTTTGAGCTTACCCTTACGTTGGAATTAAAACATAACTTCTAACATACCACAGCCGTGTGTACAGTGCTTACTACTATAGCAATTTTTTAAAGAAACAGAAGCAAAGACGATAAAATTTAAATAATACTACGCTTTAAAATATGATAGTTTTCAAGACAAATATCAAGCCAATATTTCAGATCATCAATACACGAATCAATATTAACAATAACCCAAAAGGCTCCCAACCCGCCGGCTAAGAGCCGTTTCTTTAACAGCATGAATATATGTAGATAATGGTTATTTAGAAGTTTTCCTATAATTTAATTACCTTAAGCACCTGTTGGATTCTCATTCCCTCATTTAGGAAGCCTTACCTTTGCGGCAAATCTTAAAATTGTTTGCGTTTCTTGGAAGACGGTTAATAAGGTTAAACAAAAATCTTATCAATTTAAAAGGTACTTTGAGAAAATTGACGATGATATTAAGGCAAGAATAAGTTCAAAATGGTAATAAGGATATCACTGCTTTTAAATTAACCATGCTCTCATATGTAATATTACTACTTTGAATATTATTTAACATTTATAAATAACAGGCGTGTGATAATCAAAACGTAAATTGTTTATGGCATAAGGACTTCCTTTTTATTTACAGGAGTAAATCTGTATTAAGAGCAGGGTCTTAGAGGACTAAGACCCTGCTCTTAATACAGAATTGCTTCAAAAATATTTGTTACTTAATAATGTCCTCCAGACCGAATTTCGGCCACGGCGGCCAGTCTTAACAGAGACTGGCCATCTGCGCAGGAGATATTATAGTGCACAAGTGTGTGCGCAAACATAAGTGCACTCTCTGTTCCCTAACTCTCATGACCCGATGGGACGGCAATCCGACACGACCGGAGAGAGATCAGGCGCAGGACCAACGGCTTTACGTGCTTTCCGAGGCACGGGGGTGTCTAACACTGCCAACTTCCTAACTCCGGGCTGCTATTGAGATTTCTTTACAGAAAAACCCAATAGCTTTTTGTTGGCCCGACCCGGGATTCGAACCCGAGACCTCATGCACAGCAGTCGCATTCACTACCGCTGCGCCACGGAGGCAGTTACTTAATACATGTCCCAAAGTAGCAAAACAGTTATTAGGAAATATTATGTATGTATAATGCTGCAAATGTAACCAGACCTTTTACGTAACTATTATTGATTGTTTACTGATAAATATAAACTTACTGTAAGGATCTTCTGGCTTCATTATGAGCCCTTTAACATTATGTTGTTTTTATTGACTCTATATAATTATTAAATGTTTTAATTTTCTAATTATACACTTTTACCATATCTTTACAGGACGTACCAAAAATCAATAACGTTCAACTGGATATAATGTTACTTACTTGAGCATAACAAAAAAGCAATTTAAATAATAATAATATAATAATAATAATATAATAAGAGTTTATTGTTTTTCTCTCACATAGAAAAGTTACATATGGTGGTGAAAAAATAACAGTTGTGCAAACACATGTAATAAGACAATTAGACAAATAAGACAAATAGGGGACCGCTCTACAATCCCCAACGGGCCCCAGGTAGACGACCCCAGTGCACTCCCACCGTTCGCAGTATAAGAACGGTAGATGTAGTCCCCAAAAACCAATTTGGAGATTGCAAAACGGGCCCCTACACTGTGTACAATACATAAAATTAAATCTATGTGAGAGACTGGTTTCTGTACTAGGAGACCTGTATGACAGATAACCAGCCTCTCCAGACTCCGGAAGTGGACAATGGTATGATATCAACCAATTTAATAAGACGCCTTACTTTTCAAGAGTGATTGGTTAGAACTAAAATATGAAATGCTAGCTTTTGCCTGTGGCTTCGCCCGCTCGAGAACAGCACTTTTTTTTTCTGGATAAAGGGCACTCTATGTCCTTTTCTGTAACGCTTTAACAGCGTAACAAACAAACTTACATTTGGGTTCATAATATTATAATTAAGATATTTGACACTTATGTGCAATAGTGTCAATCAGAAATAACTTACTTGCCTTTGACACCCACGTCACATCAAGTTGTAAATTAGTCTACTGCCGTAGATTAGACAGGAAGTCATCGAGTGACGTCAGTTAATTATAACATCCGCCCGTCATTATCTTCATTGGATCGAAGAAGTAAATTATCCGTAACCTTTGTTCGATAGCTAATTTGATTTAATTCACGTTTGATGTGGAATTGGCAGACGATTTGACGAAAATTGATTGAGCATTGATCGAGCTGAGTCTTACTACGCAGACTATTTCTGAAAATAGAACTACAAAGGACGTCGGGCATTCTAGTCTAAAAAATAAAAAATAAAAAATGTGTGGCCACATCTAGGAATATTTCTCATGGCTAGGTCATTTACACCTTAAACTACTACTAAAGATTTTAACCTGTAACTACGTTTACTGACTAGTATAAAAAAATGAAAATTAAAAATGAAGGCATTATGAGCCCATTCCCGGTACGACCCCGTTCCTAATACGACACCATTCCCAGCACGACCCCATTCCCAGTACGATCCATTCCCAGTACGACCCTATTCCCAACACAACCTCATTCCCAGCACAACCCCATTCCCAGTACGATCCATTCCCAGTACGACCCTATTCCCAACACAACCTCATTCCCAGCACAACCCCATTCCCAGTACGACCCTATAGTTTTCGTAATCGTATAAGTTTTTTTTAAATGCATTAAGACATTTTTAAATCATTTTTTCTTTCTAAACTGAATAACTATTCAGAAAATGCAGTTACAGGGTTAAGTTCATTTTTTTTTTTGTAGGTCTTAATGTGAACTAGCTATTGGAAATAATCCTAGGTCAGGAGGCGCAAATATTTTTTTAGACCTATTCTGTATGGAGATTGCCTGATGTCCTTTACTTGTACACTGAATATTATATTAACTTACGTTTACGCAAATGTCACACATTGAAAATAAATAACTTTATACTGATTTAATTGCTTCTAATTGAAATTACAGCTATGGTCTGTAACGTAGGGCGGCTAAGCAATCGAAAAGTCGAGAATGCAAATATAAATAGTTCTGTAAAATAATATTAAAATGGTAAAATATGTCATTTAAATAAACTGCGATAAAATCCATATACAGGAGTCAAATTTTAATTGACACAAAGTATATTTTAGTAGTATTTCAATAATGAAACCTTTTCAGTTACAGTCACTGCAAAGGTATTTTCAATATATAAGTATAAATTACTGCACTTGCAATTGAAGCAAGTGGTTGCATTTGCTTCAATATGGTGCAATATTCAATATGGTTGCATTTCATGAAATAGTTGGTCACATTATAAAGTGATCAATCAAAGACCATGACATTGACACTCTCTTGGATACATTTAAATAACCTTTAAGAAAAACTTTTTTATCCTCATTTAATTATCCTAAAATTACTTAGAAGTTGTAGTGTCAGAGTTTTGAATATTAACATGAGAATAAATTTCAAGCAAATAAAAGAAAACAATCAGTAATTACAGTGTAGTCATTTTGTTTTTCTTTTAAGTTATTGAGACTGAACCCTTTTGCCGGGTTCACGTTCTCACGGTTAATTACATCTCAGAAAATACCAACGTAAGTGTGCTATAGTATAAAACTGTGGCCGGCAGATAGTAGTAATAAACTCATCCTTTATTATCCTTTATCACTATGGGACCTAACATAACTCGCAAAATATGGGCGTAATACAACCCTGCTTAACCCTCTTAGCCATGTAGGGTAGGTGTTATATTAACTTTATGAAGGGAAACGGTAAAAATAAAGGTCGACTGAATTGTAACCTAAATCGGACTTGTTTCCACGCAATTTAGGAATAATGTCTTAGTTAACAGATATAATATATTTAAGGATTTTAATTAATTTTCTCCTTTATAAAATCACTCCAAATAATATACATTAAATGCTGTAGGTTAAGCGTTAGCAGTCACCATATCTTAGATTAAATATTTGTATTTGTAGCTCATGATTATTATCACACTATCATGAAACTAAAGAACTATCATTCATAGCAATACTTTTTTCTGGATGAAAGGTGCTTTGTGTCCATTTATGTTGCCCTGATAACGTGTTTGCGAAATTTTATGATGATCGGTCGACTAGTTCATCTATTGGAGTACATCCATTTTGTTTTCAATGATCATCCTTTTCAGCAATACATTTATTTATACAAATGGCTGTGATATACATATTTTGTTGTCAAGTTGTTGTTAATAAAAACGGTGGCGTCTGTTTTTATGACCATTTTATAGGTTTTCGATATTGCTACGTCAGCGATATCTGCGATGTTTATCGTTTATAAACTATATTATAATGGTAAATGGTTATTGTTAAATTGTTCCCCCTTTATATTGTTGCTTATCATTTTTCAATGTAGATATAATAATATAATGTTTGTCCATTATAACAATAATTTTTATAATAATAATTTATTTATTGATTACAATGGTAAATCATGAATACAGTCCATAAAATCTTATCTTATCTTATGTGGGTGGGAGCCAGTCAGTGCAGACCGGCGACACTTCGACCCAGTGGGATCTTTTGTGTCGACACTCTCCCAATAACGACTACCATAGATGTTCATGGCAGCCGGAACCGACGGCTTAACGTGCTCTCCGAGGCACGGAGCAGGCGATAATTGTCAATCAATACGCACATAATTTCGAAAAGTCATATAACTTCCGAAAGTCAGAGGTGCGCGACGTGGGTTCGAACCTGAGACCCTCTGCATTGCAGTCTGTTGGTCTCCCCACTGAGCTATCGCTGCTCGTCCATAAAATACTTAATATAGGTAATTTAATATGGGTGCCTGTACTAGGGTAAACCTGTGTAGGGTATGACTGTCTAGTTGACTGTTGTCAGCAACTGCTGTTCTAGAGGTCACGAGTTCGATTTTAATACATTGAATGCCATATAGCAGACACAATAGAAATGTATTGGTCATTTGTGAATGGCACGGCGTTGAATGTGTTAAGACTAGAAACCTTCTTTTTAACTTATCTAACAACATGATAGATGTGGGTAGATGATACGATTATGATAAAGGGTTGAACCACCCAGTAGCACATATTTTATGTATGCATTCAAAATAGGACAGTATTACTGAAGCTTTCTCACAAGTTGTTTCTTTTTTTGTTGTAAGTAAGAATTTGCACTTCTAGATTTTGACAATGTCGATCACTATATTTATAATTATATGTATATCAAAATTTATTTATTCATGTATGTCACAAAGTAATACATATGAACGTCAAGGTACCTAAACTATACTTTGAATTTATCACTTACCACGTTCAGCAAAGGAATAGGCGTAATTGGGTAAAACCAAAAACAACAAGCGACCATATTGTAATTTGGCTGAATATGGCTTATCAAGATTTTTAATTATTAATAAACAATAGCCGAAGTCTACAGAATCAAGCTGAACCAGTCACCACAAGTAGGACCTGAGTACGAGTAGGAAAGAGGGTCTCGGGTTCGAACCCACGTCGCGCACCTCTGACTTTCGGAATCTATATGACTTTTCGAAATTATGTGCGTATTGATTGACAATTATCACCTGCTCCGTGCCTCAGAAAGCACGTTAAGCCGTCGGTCCTGGCTGCCATGAACATCTATGGCAGTCGTTATTGGGAGAGTATCGACACAAAAGATCCCACTGGGTCGAAGTGTCGCCGGTCTGCACTGACTGGCTCCCACATAAGATACATACATACGAGTAGGAATCAGATGAGGTATGGAGTAGTAGTAAGCAGATGAGGGCTTCGTCTACACCAAGCTATGTTATTAAGTGGTGCAGATTATAGGGTGTTTATAGCCGCTGATACCAAACTAGCATTCTTGTATTTCTTACCGGCTAGTTACGGATGGTTTGACCGCCATCTAGCGGTTAACTAACTGCACTGGTTACAGTGGCCAGCCGTCTCGTTTCGACGCCAAAAGTTTGTAGCAAACGCACATGACTACTATCAGTAATTGACTAGTATCACTCGCAAAGCCGGGCTTGTAATCAGTCACTTGCATTGCAACTGCACAGGATATAATTAAAACAAACAAACCCTTTGACTTAAAATATTTACTTACTGATACATATAGGGCCAAATAATAATAATATAACTGTGATAAAACTGAATGTAAAAAGTAAAAAAATGACTCAATCAAAAAACTAAGCAAGCGCGTGGGGCGGCGACAGCGTTTACGCGCCGAGTGCACACTTCGGGTGCGAACGACGTGAGATGTCGTCTATCAATCTTATTTGCCACATAAAATGCGGGAGCTGTCATATCGATATGAGAAAAATTTATCATACATGTTGAAATAATATTTTTTGAGAATCCTCAGATAAAATAGATAAAGGAATTGTATTAGTGTCTACCTTTTTATGATTTCTTAGAGATTCAATTTGAATCTCAATGTAATGAATGGTTTTAAAAATTCAGCATGAAGCGCCTTTAAACCATTTAATGTGTTAACACGCACTCAAATATTTAATAATAGTTATGTATGTATTTATAAGCCAATTACTATAAAAATTGAAAAAAATTGGCTGGGTTATTTCAGTGTTTTAGCTTTACCAATATTTCACAGTTTCATTACTTTAAATTTTCGTACCAAAACCCTTTCAACAAAGTGAATTATTTGAATTGAGTATAGGCACACATGTTATTTTTTTGCAGGAATCTCGTAATTGTCATCTTTGTGCTGTGCTAAGTCTTATGGGTTCTATGCACAACCAAAACAAACATTTTAGTAGATGGTTACCTAATAATAGTAAGCTACTGGCGTATTCTTTGTGTAATTGTTTTAAAATTTGTAAGGTCCCCCGCGATACAGGACTTATTCCTAGTTAAACATTTACAAAATATGTTTAAGTGGCATTACAAAAATAATATTCCGAATATGCCAAAAATCTCATACGCTAATATTGAAATGAATCCCGTGTATACTACATAATTTTGGCATGTCCGGCAATCGGCACAAAGGTGCCTTTTGCGGACGTCTGAAATCGAACGGCAGCAATTTAACGCTGGTTTTATTGAACCACCCGTAGATAACATGTGTAGAACGCGTAGAAAATAAATATGATTGCAATAAGTTGGTTCTTAAGAACTATTATCTTTATACCTGCTGAAGACAAAATTAAATTATGGTTAGATTTAATATCATGTATTCCGCTTAGTCAATAAATACATAGATAGGATCATCGCTAATTTGTGTTAATTTGTTCTCGGGTTAAATTACGGTTTGCTTTCAGTTATCCTAAAAATCCATTTTAAAGTACCAAAATTAAAAAGAAATGAGACAAGGTAAGAACAAATAATTATGCTTATCACCCAAGGAAATATAAGCGTTTGTAATTTTTAACGTCCATTGTGCATAAATTAGCCGTGCTTAGAGTGGACTAGCTACTTTTTAAGGTGGAGGGGAGATAAAATCACAGAATGATATTATATTTTATTTAATTGCCTTAGTGGCGCAGCGGCAATCAATATGAAGGTTCCATGCTCGATCCCTGGTAGATCACGATGTCAATGGGTTATCCGTCCGTTTTTTTTTTTGTAATTGCACAGAATTTAGTAAGGCTTCCTATGGACGACAATAAGATCATCCATGATTGCGTGAGCCCTAAATGCATGCATCGCAAAATATGGGTGGAATGTTACACCTTTGTCAGTCTGATTGGGTATATAAGCGATTATGGATCCTAAAAATTAAAATTTATGTGCTGTGTTCTACGTAATAAACAAGAAGTCATTGTGATAACGCGGAAGAAAGCACACACTATATGTCAATATTCTATGCGGTTAGTTATCTTCCTTTCAGAGAAATTTCCATTATCACGTCACTTTGTCTATCAAAGATCTGCATTTTGAACTCGTCTTCGTGATTAGGAGTCACATTTGCACTGCAAGCGAGACGTTTGACATTGAAATTGTAATTCGATCAACAACCATCGGCCACGAGCCTACTCATGCCATAACTTAGCTCGAGTGTTGATCAAACAGTAAATGTGTTAGGATGACTCACCTGAATGTCATACAGAGCACTCGTAAATGTTCAGGATTAGAATCACATACTAAAGCACTTAATTAGGCTATAATTGCAGTTTAATAAATAAAAACTAATTTTTAAAAATAGAATTGTAAATTGGCACTTTAATATGAAGATTAAATACTTAGCAAAGGCATTGAGCAGCTTTGTTCTTTTGTTTTTAAAAGAACAATTCCCGCACTAGGAAATCGTTTAATTATATTGTGTTATGAGACACTTCACAAACATTCAACCAATGAACACAAAGAACATTCACACTCGGAACAACCATTTATGGCTCACACAAATTATTGTCCCGTGTGGGATTCGGACCCACAACACTCGGCGTAGAGGCAGCGGCTACGCCAACAATGCAGTAAAAGTAAATAGGACTTACTTCATAATATATTAATATATTTAATCAAGTATGAGAGAGCCAAAACAAACGTAAGGTATAAGGTACGTTGGCTTACGTGGCTTTGTTACTTAGGCCATTATTTTTACAAATATCTACAATTTAGTCCTACTGGCCGTGGTCGAGCTGTTATCAACACTAACTTACTTGTAAAAAATGTATGCCATACATATTTACATTTTCGTTGCAATAAATTTTTAGCTAAATCTATTAATGACGTAGAAAAATATGTACATAAATGTTAGTGAGTTACCACAATAAGTATACAAGACAAAAAAATAATATTCCTCACGTTTACCAAAAACTGATAGCTTTTCTTAGTTATATTTTTGGAAAAGTTTATTAAACTCTCTCTTTAAAAAGTGCAATAACAGAAATTATTTTCAAGACTAAGAGGTATACGCAAAAATATTTATATAATTTAATAATATCAGCCCTATATTAAATTGTAAATATTGGCGATATTAGAAAAGATCCCCAATGTATCAGTGTCTGGGCACGGGCCTCTTATTAGTGTAGGAAGGGGAAACGTTTACTCGAAATAATTATTAAGAATTTATAGCTACGGAAAGTTGATGAATTGGGGATCTTTTCTAAAATCGCCAATATCTACAATTAGTTACATCGCGTCACCATATAGAAATCAATTCGCATGTAAATTAAAACGAGCGTACATATTTATGGCGATAAAACAGAGAAATATTTGGTGTGGTACCTAGGAGTCCCTGATTCTACACTAAGTTTCATACGCTAAGCGCTTATCAGCACAGACGCGATGCACTTGTTTACCGGCTTGGTAGTATAGCAAAAAAAATAAAAGCATATACTCCGTCTGTAACCAAGCCACGTAGCACATACATTCTCATAAAATATAGCGGGAGTACAAACAGAAAGATTTACACACGAACATTACACACAAAGAATAAACTCGGAATTAATAAACATTTTGAAGCCAAGAAAGAATTTATAACGATTTTTTTGTTATATTACTACTGTTATATTCGCGGTTTTGACTGCGTGAACGTGATTCAAATATAGTCTATGGGACTCAGACATAGTATAGATGTCTATTACCCCTTAGAGTACGTAGTTAGCATCTCAACAAATTAAAAAAATAATAGATTTTGCCCACGGCCTCGCTCGCGTTAATCTAGATTTAATCAATAAATTTCTATCGCTCGGGTACTGTACTTCTCTATCTGGCCGAAAGGTATTTCATGTCCTTTTCTGTAATTTTGCATATTTTTAGGCGGATAACGTGTATGCGAAATTTCATGATGATCGGTCGAGTAGTTAAGGCGTTAAAGCGTAACAAACTCACTTTCGCATTTATAATATTAGTTAGGATTAGGACTAGCGGCCTCTCCAATTTCGCCCGAGTCAGGTGTATACCGGCTTATAGTATTATAAGCCTATGTTAATCTGAAATAATGTACCTTACAAATAATAAAAGCATTGTACAGATAGGCGTAGTTCCTAATACTAGCGGTCGCCTCGTGCTCGAAATTCGACCAAAGTTTGCCTGTAAGTTACTGCTGATATATGTTATTATAATTATATTAATATATGTAACCATAGTTACGCGCTTCGACTGCGTGTGTCAAATGCGTGGTTGTGTGCGTGTGGTGTTTTTTTATTAATTTAATGTATTTCTAATGCATATTTTATATAAATATTAGGATTCGCCTCTCTTTAACTTTGCCAAAAATTTGCATAATTTTGAAGCTTTCGCCTTGGATTCTCGGATCAGTATATAATATGTTATTTTACTTAAAGCCACGCCATAACCAATTTATAGAATTTTCTATTTTATAATGCTCTTAACTTACACACACTTCTCCAGATATGACCATTGTTAAATAAGATTTCTATCAATTTCCTGTGTCAACTGCGGTCGAACTAGTTCGCTAAATGTGTAGTTTTTACTTCGATCCGTTGTCATACAAGGCTATGGTTGGAGCTGCGCCAAGTGACGACACGTACACTTGTGCCCTGCAGCTATTGACGGTCTTCAAACATAAATAACGATCACATTTATGCGCAGATTGAATTTTATTCTATAAAGTTTTTAATGTTTTACATCTGGCGTTGAATGTAATCAATTGATAAGGAAAACACAAACTCAGTATAATAATATAGTAAACATATTTTTATGTCATCTTCCGCATTAGGAATCAATAATGTGTCGCGAGGGACGTTATAATTTTCTTGAGTTTATTCATATAATATCAGTCGTGTATTAAACTGTCCCATTTGCTGGGCACTTGTCTCTTCTCAGTGTGAGAAGGATTAGGCCATAGTCCGTCACGCTGACTCAGTGCGGGTTGGCAGACTTCACATATTTGAGAACATTTTGGAAAACTCTCAGACATGCAGGTTTCCACACGATGTTTTCCTTCACCATCAAAGCATGCAATAATTAACTATTTAATACGCACGTAACTTTAGAAAGTCAGAGATGCAAGCCTTAGGATCGAACTCGAGACCTATGCATGGCAGTTCAATGGTCACCCACTAGGCTAGCGCTACCAAACACACGCACCACATTGCAAACAAAAATACAATTCTTTCCTCTTTATAATATAAGTATAGATTAGTAATCGATAAATTGCTGGGATGTCAGCTATAATTAAAAAATAATTGTATCTAGCCAGCGCCAGTGGGCCGCTCCAGCTCATAATGCTAAAGGCAATGAATATCTCCGTTAATATATCACATGTTGACATTTTCTCATTTTAATAAAAACGACGACACAAGACCCTGGCTTTATATTAAAATAGTTTTGCACAGAATCAAGGGAATGTTATTATATTAAAAAGAATTTTCATTTAAGTAAACCGCGCTTTTCACAAATTAATTTATATGAAGTCACTTTATTTGCCAAGTTTGTGAAGATCCTAGATACTTTAATATAGGTTTATTTTTATTGCTGCTGTTGGCTCATGGGCCGGCTGCTCGTCTTATGACAAGCGGTAACGATCGCTCGTATATGTCTGTGCTATCTTGGCATCAAAAAAGCAATTCCAAGTTATTATTATACATTATTTTTGGTAATTATTGATGCTAAAGTATAGCCGGAACATCTTTTGTTAATTAACATACTGTAAACTTATGTAAATTTTTCTAAACTTACTGCCCTTATGAATTATTTACTTCACAGTTTTCCCTCACCTCGAAGTAACTAGCTCAATACGCAACTAGATTAGTACCTCTAGCAAACAGTTGCTCTGAATATTGAATACGCTGAATGCCAGCGATTTATTCCTAAACTTCTAACCACGAGAGGTCAATGTGTGCTTACATACAACTTAGAAGAGGAGGTGATTTTGCGCTGTCCGATGTTCTCCCAACAAGGTTAGTCTGTTTCAAATATTTATACAAACCCTCTCCAGCTTTTTTCATGTTCCGTAACGGCAACCTAATCTACACTTATACGCCTACTATATTTCTGTACTTGTAGGTTTTGTTGTGGTGTACAAGCATAAAAGAAAATTGAAATAAGATAATTAGTCTAAATTTAAATCTGTAAAAAAAGTACATACTTTTTTATATCCTGCTAATCATCAAATACTATCGTTTCCTGCATACGATGCGCGGATTGTATGTATTTAGTATGACCGACCCGCGTCACCGTAACTCGTATAATCTTCTTCTTATTTTCGTGTGGTTAGTGGCCAACCTGTTGTCAAGAGTTGTTCAAGCCGCCCGTAGGCCTCTGACATGGCTTAACGACTGCTGTCAATTTGACAACAACCGGGACCGACTTTTTACGTGCCCTCCGAAGCACAGAGACGCTCTGATGAAATAACACTAAGCGGTCACCCATCTATAGACTGACCGCACTCAACGTTGCTTAACCTCGCTAATCGTTTACCGATCAGTGAGTGCAACTGGTTATAAGCGCCTCGTATGGTGAACTCGCGCAAGTAGCCCACTTACGTAGCTCGCGCATATAGCCTGTATTTGTGTCGAGCAAAAGCACCATTATACCATGCCTGTTCTCCATAATTAAAAAAAGGAATGCTTTTCTAAAGACAACTTGTTTCTATAGCTTAGGAATAATTGTTCGACCTACGGGATTAATTACGTTAGAGTTCGAAGGGCGATGGGTTTATGAGGTGGATGAAGAGCACATAAAATCGATCACGCGAGTCATGTGGACAGTTATTACTCAGATGACACAGCTGATAGTCACTTTGTAAAAATACTGATATGTATATCGGTGTTTATATATTATAACTAGATTTTGCCCGCGGTTTCGCTTTGCTTCGGATACTAGTATAGTCAGAAGTACTATGGTCTACACTGGGTATGTCATAATTTCAAGCGTCGCGTCGATTACTTGAAATCTTCTTAATTAGTTATTAAATAAGTACTATAAAAACAGTTGTCGATGATGACAATAATAACTGTAAAATGTACATGCTTTAATTGTATTATAATCTACTCTATGAATAATATAATCATCTCTCTTGGAAACCCATTAACTAAGATAATAGAGCGCGTAAATTTACTGCAAGCAATGCACCACAATGTTCCAATATCAAGCGTAATATACACTGAGAGAATTTACCAAACATCATTCATGGTAAAACTCGTTTTCATACAATACAGCGGCACAATGGATCATTGTGCAGAGATAATTTGAAATTTATAGGTCTTTCTATCTATCTAATTTAATAAGCAATTGAATATAAAATATTTTGAACATGACATAAATAATATACTTCTTTTAAGCAAATGCAATTATGATTTAAGTCACTTTTTACACATGTGATTTTAATTTAAAATTAATTGCACGGAGGGCGTAGTGGTTTCAGTGGTGGCCTCGCCACTGCCACCGAGCATAGCCTGGGTTCGCTCCCGACACGCAAAAAAAAATTCAAGAATTCACAAATACTTGTTTCCAATCTAGGTTTTATGTGTGTTTGATGCTCGAATGTTTGTAAGTCGGCGGCGGCGCAGAAATTATTCCAAGTGCGGAAATTGTCTCATTTAATAAGGAAAAAAGCCGCGGTACATACTATACATTTTCCAAATGAAGTGCATAATCGTAAAATTGTTAATGATTGCTTCCTTTAAACTATAAAATAATCCAAATAAAGATTTCTCATTTCCTTCAAATGTATTGTAATTACCTAAAAATAACAAGCTGAGTACAAGCACAATTCTCACTGGAATGTTGAAAATAACTTAAAGCTTGTTGAAAGTAAAATGTACATTATTATAAAATGGCTCCATCTTATTTAACTTACGTTCGAGTTGCATACGGAGAACTGTTAAATTACACCTGTGTTTGCCAAGAAAACGTATAGAGAACTTTAATTAAAGTGGATGTCAGTGTATGTCGTATTGTAATAACTCATCGCAAATAACATATTTAACCTTAGCTTAGTAAGTTTAGTTTTAGATTTGTCTGAATCATTGTGATACTTAAAGTACGGGCTTATAAGAAAGTTATCAAAAATCGAACAATTATAATTACTTATTATTAAGTCCCGTTTGAATATGTATCAGTCCATCTAATCACTTAAAGGTATCCTCATCAGTCTTATTTGCTAATTATTTAAAAGGTTATGGAGTGCAAGTATTACCACTTAGTCGATATTTAATTATAAGAAAAACGTTGATTCTCAGGGCTAACAATAATCTAACTGAAACCATAAGAAAATGAGATATTTGTAAAGAATATAGTTAATCAGCTAAGTGCCACCTCAGGAGATATATGGTGCACAAGTGTGTGTATGTGTGTCTGTGTTAATACAGATACAGTATCTATTCTCCACTTTCCGTCCAATGGGAGACAACAACTTAACACGGACGAAGAGAGAATAGGCATAAAGCCAACGCCTATATATGCTTGCCGAGGCACGGGGATTTTACACCACTAATTGCCTAACTCAGAATTGCTAGAGAGTTTCTTGTTAGGAAAACTTAATAACTTTATATTTACTTGCCCCAAGATTCAAACCCGAGACCTCATTATCCGCAGTTATATACAATAGCTACTAGATCAATGAGGAAATTACATATACATACATGTATAGATACATGTATAGATGATAACAGCGATAGCTCAGTGGGGAGACCAACAAACTGCAATGCAGAGGGTCTCGGGTTCGAACCCACGTCGCGCACCTCTGACTTTCGGAAGTTATATGACTTTTCAATATTATGTGCGTATTGATTGACAATTATCGTCTGCTCTGTGCCACGGAGAGCACATTAAGCCGTCGGTCCCGGCTGCCATAAACATCTATGGCAGCCGTTTTTGGGAAAGTCACCAATAACGACACCCTCTAATATCCTGACACTGGTCTAGCCAGTGAGCCTAGTGTGCGTAAAATTCTTTCTGCTTCTCCGAGGTAGGAAAGGGATAGTTGCTAATTACAATCTTCTGCCAAGTTTGTTTATTTCAAGTCAAGTTTTAAAACATTGTCAATTTAATTACAGTGAATTGTGCTACGTCGACATTTATTTTTAGTGTTAACTTAAAACCAATTAGTCATAAAAAATAGTCTATGACCATCAGGAATATATAACTTTAGAAACAGTGGAAGAATTTTCAAATATGTGTAGTTGTAATGATAAGTACCGGCCACTACCCTTCACATTCACACAAACTAACAAAACTTGCATTTTATAGTTTCAATAACAAGATTAAATAGCTATGATGCAATGAAAAAAATAATGCCTAGACCACGGGTTCCAAGCGTTGCATCAACATCTCGGTTCTGAAAATCAATAATCAACGAACCGTCAATATCAAACTCACGTCAAGTGATTTGATTAGTCGTTGTAAATTCAGACGGCCAATCACAGCAGTTTACATGCGTTTATCCGTCTGTTAACATTTTTTTTATGTCGAGCTACCTTTTATTCATTGTGATTAATCAATAAATTTATGTTATTTTCTAATAAATAGATATCGAAAATGGTATTATGTGACTTGTTTTTAACACACTGAATAGTTATAATATATAACTTTATACGCACTATGTAAGCAGAAACTAATTATACTGGTCTACTTCAATACACCTTACAATCATGATCCTCAACTACTATATCAAATGGTTAGTAGTTCTTTGCCCAGAATCTTACTAAGGGTGTCGATAAATCTGTCGCCATTTGAGATTCATTTTTATCGTTGTTGAGTACACTTTCTGATAACCCTTGTGACATTAATGCTCGTTTTCACCAACAGGCCCCTAAGCTCCACCTAAGTAGGTGTCTTTTAAGCTAAGGGCATCCCTTAATCGAATACTTACCTAAATTCAATTTCACCATGCTAGGTATCACCTACGAAGGAATTCCCTAAGTAAGTGACAGTTATCTTTTTCTAAAGTCACGCTTTTGACATCGATGTTTTATCGATAAGATGAAAATGTCTATATTTCTTTTCAAATGAATGGTATTAACAGTAGTATTATTCATATATTGAAAAACAATATTTTTTTACATATTTTGAACTCTATTCAGTTTAATTTAAAAATAAAAATATTTCGGTGCATGCGTATAGGCTGTAAGACCCGTGTTCCTTTGCTTTTTTTGACAAATGAACGAGAAACCTTATGTCATTTCTAAACATACATCGTCGTGTGATTATTTGGAACTCCGATTCGTGTCAATTAAATCTTACACCTTTTGTTATCTTTGAATTCTAAAAGATCTTCAATTTTTGTAATAAATATAGAACACTATTTAGATAACCTATATCTTATGGAAAAGTCGACATCGTCGTATTTATTGAAGTGGTTGACTCTTTCACGGTCAATGCGTGGTCTTTTTACAATTTGCTAAATGTTCTCTAAAGTCTCAATATCTTCTAGACTCTCTATTAAGTGCCCTAAATCATTTTCCATGATAGAAAACACTCGAATGTCGCGTATGAATAAACAATATTCTGTTACCTAAGCATAAAAGTACTTTAAGGAGCCAACAATCGGGCCCTTAAATATAAGAGCTGCTTTAGAGACTTAAGTGACACCTAAACGTTGGTGAAAACGAAATTTTTGTTAGGGGTTCCCTAAAAGCTGCTAAGGGATAGGTACTTATCTGTTGATGAAAACGGGCATAAGATCTTTATTTGCGATCTAATTCACACCCAGTATAGTTTATTTGTTCTATAAAGGCATCAAATGTTTTTGTGAATAGCTGGCTTGGTTAGCTCGGTGTTAGACTGGAGTATCTCTTTGATGCTTACTAACCCATATCGTAAATTTAAATCCGATAGCAGACCTTTGCTTTGTGAATGTTATAATAGATTGCACTGTATAAAACGTGGGGTTATTGCAATATTTTAATAGTTTATTTTGAATAAAATCAAGTGCACACGAATAAGCCAGTATGACAGAGAAAATACCACATTACACTAAACCGGCATAATAATAGTGATACTGCCTTTCGTCCGGTGCGCATACCTACACGTCGTCAGGGGTACAGAAAAGATCATAGGCGCATTTTATCCAGAAAATAAGTACTGTTTCCGAGTGAGTGAAACAGCGAGCAGAAACTAGTTAGCAAGATCTTTGGTTATGGGTCCCAAGTAACTACTGAGATATTATACATATTTCGATTGACACTTATTGAGAATATTAAGTTTTATATAATTACTAGTTATTCCCCGCAGTGTCACCTACGTTTATTCGCTCCGCTCCCATAGCTCGTAGTGTGCTATTTAGTTTATGTTACTAGCTTTCTAACAGTGAAAGAATTCATTGAAATTAAACTGCTACATGCGGATTTTATCGCGTTGTTTATTTGACACTTTATTACATAATTTTGAAAATTGTTACACTACTACTACTATTAAACTTTACTAATTTTTAAGCTAATTAAATTATTATTAAACTATTTAGATTTAATTTAATTGGATCCAGCTTGGGATCCAGTAATAAAAATAGTCAAACCCAAGAAGAAGCAAACCACAGCTAGACTTCATGATACTTTGAGCTCATACTGCGTAAATAGAAACACCAATGATTAAATTATGTTCGGGTACTTTGAAATAACTACACTGGAATATTGTGACAACTGCCATCTTAGTCTCCCCGTGACCATGGCTGCTGAAAAGCAACCGAAACGTCGGGGAAAGTGTAAAAATAAATGAAATCTAAATAGTTTAATAATAATTTAATTAGCTTAAAAATTAGTAAAGTTTAATAGTAGTAGTTGTGTAAAAATTTTCAAAATTTTGTAATAAAGTGTCAAATAAACAACGCGATAAAATCCGCATATAGCAGTTTAATTTCAATGAATAATATTCGCGTAAATAGAAGACAATATTAAGTGAAAGAATTATTCAGTAATTTGTGAGTTTACTATTTACAAATAAAAATACAAATATTTCCTCTTTATAATACTTTAGGTGTTTTGCTTGACATTCAAGTTATTCTAATGCTAACAGTCTCACTAGTTGCGATCGGTCTTGTCTTGAAGTTAACCTCAGCATTCCTTAATTCGACGTGGGTTAAAAAAACTATAGAATTATTACCTATAAGAACGCTAACATATACAATTATTTGATATTAATACTGAAGATATAAAACAAGATGCGAACCTTGTAAATAAAGGATATATTTCCCCCAAAGAGTCCCAAGGAATTCTTCTCTCACAAGGTATACCACGAAATATATTATCTAAAATTGGACGGAAGCACTTCATAATAATGTGCATTTAATGTAACGAGCTATAATTCCTCTCAACAAATAGCGGAGAGAATGTCAGCGTGGACCGCCCTAAATTTGTTATTTCGAGGAAATTGCACTACATTAAAGGAAACTGGGGACATTATCATTCGGTAACGGTAGGGAAAATGCACAATACGGTGCTAAGGATTACGGCTGGGTCATTAACATGTTGGAGGCTATAGGATGTGGCCGACTTACAATGTAACTCACCCCAGAATTATTAGGATCGTAAAGCGAACAGTAAAATGTATTGCGAAGTAGCATACACAAAGTCTTATAAAACCACCGGGCATTGTTGCCCTCTGGCAAAATTCATATAACAAGATGCCAGGGAATTTATATTTTATGACATAATTCTTTTTATTAGAAATCTTGCTTGTCGTGTATTTTTTGTAAGCATACTGATCCCTCGTTCAGTCAATACGTTCTATTCTTGTTCTACTCTGTAGTAAACTTTAAAGTCTTAATCCTATTTAATTTTATATTATATTAATGTGTTTCTAAGTAATACTATCTTAATTAATTAGATTTGTTAATAAAAAACTAGTAACATAATAATTATGTTAAGTGTTAAGTTACTTGTAGTTAAGTCTTTAGAGATCTAACCGGCAAGTCCCGTAATAAAATATTTAAAATAAAGAACATATTTTATTTTTGGCCTTCTTTTGTGTTATTTATACTACCAATGTCTGAATTTCTGCCGTGATCCTACGTTTTAGGCAGTTTCTTAATGAGTTTTAAAAGGTTTAAAGGTTCGTTTCTTTATAGAAACTATGTAAAAGAAGTAAAGAAAATAAATGTTTATTTTTATCTTTAAATATGATTAAGTGTGAACAAACTCTAACCCAAATATACGCCATAAATAAAAATATAGTAAATTTTGTACCTTCTCGTTTAAAATTATCTATATTATATGCATAATACATTGAAGTTAAATCCTGTCTTGGCAGTTTGGTACATTACATACATTGTCAATACGACCATACGGCCGGGCCTCCATTATACATATCGGACTAGACTGTACGCGAAATACGTACTCGCAAAGAGCCTCTGTTCATCATGTGTCAATGTTTATACACTCGGGTTCCGAAATATATTTCAATTATTTGTTATTGTTTAATTTGCTTGACCGTATGAAAGCATGTATCTTCGACTATTTTAGTTGGTGTAGTAACTGTAGTAGTCGTTTAGTAAAATAATAGCGTGCTGTTCTGAGGTTCTGATTGCCAAGTCGCGCAATTTAGTTCTGGTTGGGCAAATGCTCAGTACAGAACGGCGGTTTATCCAAGGCTTACCATCCAATGTAGTGGTGTTAGAGTTGTAATATAACCGAACTATAATTCAGTTTGATATATAACTTTGGCACATTTAATTGCCACACTAAATTAATTCCTCTAGTATGAGATGTTTACAAAGAAATGTACCAAAATATTCAGTATATAGTATATTGAAGTATTATAATTTGCGTTTCAGTTTATAAATTTAGATTAATATGTCATTATTATTTAATAAGTTTACAAGTAATCCAGTCTCAAATAATACAAATAATCTGGTATCATTTGTGCAATATTGATATTGTTCAAATTATACCAATATTACAACGGGAAATCTGAATTATTCAACGCAGGGTATTAAATACTGTTTCACCTTGGATAATACAGCCATCTTTATAATCAGTAGTCAACACTTGCTTACCAAAAATGTTTTATCTCTGAAGCAACAAGAATTTAATTTTAACCTGCAGTTGTATCGCAACGTTTTCTGCAGTTGCTGTAAGCTTGTGAAATCTTATTTTGCACGATATATCAGCTTATTTACACGGCGCCAGATATACCGCAGACATACTATTACCCTAAAAAATAATACCAAATTACTTTTGCCGACGCAAATGGATGATATCTTTTTAAATCGCCGATAACGTCAAACTTGACATACGTAGACTCACTCCTATATCCCAAAGACAATTGGCAGAGATCTCAGATTTTCACTTGTAGATGAAAGGAATGGGAGTGTTAAGTTTAAGCTTTTGCAAGTCTTAGAAACCAAGCGAAACGCAGTAAGTATTACCACTATTATAATATTTGATTGTAAAGGAGTCATACTACCTAGCCCGGGAGAACGTTTGGTTCGGACAACACAAACGACGCGACGAAATCCGTAAAAAGTAGTAATTTCAATGTATGATATTTAGCTTACAAAAACCGGGTCGTTAATTAAGTATACGATCAAAATTAATTGTCACCTTGCTAATTCTCGTTTCATTGCTATATTGGTAGTTACTTGTCATTCTTGGAAAGATTCAAATTCACAAGTATAAGCTTTTGTGTAACATCTTTAACTGGTTTATATGTGTACCTATAAATTTAACTGTATGCTTATATCATCCGATACGTGATACCTGGAGCGATAACTAAAAAGTTTGACGCTACGATGTTGGCAATGTAAAAGCGAATTTTATTAATATAACAGTTAAACAAAACGCGCGGTTAAACGGGTAACGTCCGACTGAAGTATTTTGCAATAAATATTGAATCTATAACTCGGATTCCTAACATTGTTACTTGGCACAGCGACGTCGCCGCTAAGCCTCGGATTTATCGCCGACGTCGAGTAGTTTAATATCTGCCACGACATCATAAAGTTAGCGAACAGCCGGCGATATCTGAGATATTATAGAGTAAGTACCTCTTACTTAAGTAATGGTTTATGCTTAGAAATGGTAGTAGTACTTGAAGTTACGAATTAATTGAGATTAACGATTTGTACAGTAATAATATTGTTGGTTGCGGAATGCGGTGTAAACAAGTGACGTAACGAATCGTCCGATCGAGCGGGTTATAAAAGCGTGCTCGGCGCGCAATCTTCTTTGTCTTCTTTTCGTGTGGTTAGTGGCCAACCTGTTGTTATGAGTTGTTCAAGCCGCCTGTAGGCCTCTGACATGGCTTAACGACTGCTGTCAATTTGACAACAACCGGGACCGACTTTTTACGTGCCCTCCGAAGCACGGAGACGCTCAGATGAAATACCACTAAGCTGTTACCCATCTATAGACTGATCGCACCCAACGCTGCTTAACCTCACTAATCGTTTACCGATCAGTGAGTGCAACTGGCTATGAGCGCGCAATGACTCACTTTGAGATCGAGCGGCGGACGGAATGCACGTGCTGTGTGATCGCTGTTGGGTGATATCAATTAGCTCTTACTTTACTTGTCAATGCATTTCTTAAATAATTTAATCATAATTTAAAGGTACTTTAAGTACATCTGTTATTTTTTTAAGCTCTTTCACATCTGATTCCTAACAATATAATAATAATATCAGCCCTATATTGCAACTGTCCTTCTGTTGGACTCTTCTTCTTGTAAATGTAACTTGTCTGACAATCTTCTCGGTGTGAGAAGGGTAAGTTCTAGTTGACTACTCTGGCCCAGTGCAGGTTAACAGAATTCACATATCTTAAAGAACCTAATGGAGAACTGTAATGCAGGATTCCTCACGATGTGTCATTTCACCGTTAAAGCGATAGCGAAAGCGACCATTAAAGTTATAGATAACTATTATAATACGCATATAACTTTGAAATGTCAGAGATGCGAGCCTTGGGCTTCATCTGGAGACCTCTTTATGGCAGTCCAACGATGTCCCACTTGCATATTGCTGCTTTTCTGATTTCACGATTTAGATAGTAACAAGTAAAACATTTGCTGATTTCAAATATGTATCTAAATCACTATCGCAAAAAATGACGCTTAAGTCAACTAGCCTTTTAACCGTCGATATCATAAAACATTAGTGTTAAGGCTAGTTTCGTTAATGGCATCGAGATATTTATTGTAATAAATTCACGCCCAGCTATGTTAGCTGCCGCAAAAACTGTTAAATATAATTTTCGGCACGTTCCCGGTTTCTGATCCGGGTCAACCTCGACGCTAAATTTAATATGCTAATGTGAAAGAAGTTTTATACAATGTAATAAAAGAGTAACAGTGTCACTGATTTATGTTTTTATAGACAAACATTGGAGATTTTGAAATGGAGCTTAATTTGCATGATGTTTATGTTCAAGGAATATTAGTCAATTTTAATTTATGTTACGCTAATATTGATTGAAAAATGATAAATTTAATAAAAGTATATAGCTATTACTTATTGTTATAGCTAAGATACTATGATTTGTTTATTTATTAATTTTACAATAGTCTCATTTGTCTCATTTAAATCATCTCGATAATTTCAAAATATAATGAAATAGATATAATTACTCGCGTAACTGTAACTGATTAGATGACTCCTTTTGACCGCAGCTTGGCCTGAAAAATACCTTTTTACTAGATGACCCTGTCCCTTTTTGCGTTTCACGGTGGTTGGTCGAATATTTTAGGCGTTAAAATGTAACAAACAAACTCACATTCGTAATTATGATTAGTTAGGATTAGATTATGACTTTTCTATCATACTTAATAACAATGTCACTTTTACATAATTATTTCAAATACACGCTATTATTGATTACCGTGCCTGTACGTTTTGTAAGAATAGTAATTATAATAATAATAATATCAGCCCTGTATTAAACTGTCCCACTGCTGGGCATGGGCCTCTTCTCAGTGTGAGAACGCTTAGGCCACAGTCCACCACGCTGGCCCAGTGCGGGTTGGCAGACTACACATATCTTCGAGAACATTATTGAGAACTCTTAGACATGCAGATTTCCTCACGATGATTTCCTTCACCGTTAAAGCAATAATTAACTATTTAATAATAATAATAATAATTTAATAATTAAATACGCACATGACTTCGAAAAGTCATAGATGCTCGCCTTGGGATCGTACTCGAGACCTCTGCGTGGCAGTCCAACGGTTTCCCACAAGGCTATCGCAGCTTTTTTCTTTTAATAGTATATCGACCAAATAAAGTTGCATTATATGCCGCAATGCATAAATGCTAAATTTTATACAACGAATTATGAAATTTCGCAATAAATGCTTTACATTTAACATTGTGATTGATTCACGTACGTATAAATAATCCTAATACAAATTTTACACTTTGGTAATACTATGTTCACTTCCATCTGTTGACGGATTAGTGAACTTACTGTTCAATGTGTATGTGAAATCAGTCATTGCGTCACGAATTATTGATTTATATGTTATGACTTATGACTGTATTAACTAATCCCAGCCACATTCCGCTGAGGCTCAGTAATATTACCCTCGCCAAATGCTTTGAATTGTCTGTATCTGCGGTAACTTCGGAATGAAAAGTATATAAAAACACTAACATATAGAATACACACACACGCACACGCTCACGCTCACGCTCACGCTCACGCTCACGCGCACGCTCACGCACACGCACACGCACACGCACACGCACACGCGCACGCGAATACCCACGCACAGTCACACACACACATACGCACACACACACACACACATACACAAAACACACACATATATACACACATATTACATTATAAAAGAACGCAAATTGTAGCTGTTCTCAGGGGCGCGCCGCGGAAATTAGAAGCAGCGACTGGAAATTAGAATCTTACAGCCAACCTTCTGTTTTAATGCTCCTTGTATTTGGGTTGTGTATTTATTCATTTGACTTTTTGCACTAAATCAGCTTGTGATTCGAATTTAATTTGAAAATACGATGTTGTGATAAGAAAAATATAAAAAAAACGTTCATAGCACGTTTATAACTATTAAACTACTACTGTTAAACTTTACTACTATATTAACATTACTATACTTCTATGTTAACAGCAATAGTTTTAAAACATATCGCGATAAAATCGAAATAAAGTAGTTTAATTTTATTGTATAACATTCGCGTAAACGTATAACAATATTTTCAGATTAAGTTGGTGGTATAAAATCGCTCTCATACTTTCTATTTTACTTAATACGGGTGTAAACTAGCCAACACAATATTCACCATAAATATTACCAGCACGTTAAAAAATACTACCAAATAATTTTGATGAATGGGCAAGTACCTACATACATCTCGCACCAATATACCAGAAAGAGTAGGCTAAGGTGAAGTAGGGACTATGTAGATATTACACCCACATTTCGCTAGCTGTGGCTTTATGTCCCACGTAATAAGTGACGTCACCAAGTAAGTTTATTGTCGTCTGACGTCCCAAACACCGTGCTGCTTGAGAATTTTTCGAGAGATAACTCAATAACACTTACGGCTGTACGCCCAGAGACCGAAGTCGAAATGTCATGTACAGCAGCAGCATTTACAACGCCGGCAATCAATCAAAATAAAATTTACTAACAAACAACATTGATGAGTATTGCAGTATACCAGGTGAAGTATACCAATTATTTATACAAAGGCTGTTCGGCAAGGTTTTTCAGTACTGGACAGTTAATTAATCACGACACTTAACGTCAACGTGACGAGCGCACAAAAAGAAACCAATTAATCGTGAAGTTATTATACTTGGGACAGACTGATGGTGTGATATTACTTATTGACAATCTATATCACGTCAATAGATATTGCTTATAATACGTGAGTAAATAAATACTGAAGATATATTAATTATCAATAAAACGTAAAATGGAATATGTTGGTACAATGTAAGAACTATGTGGGTACAATGTAGGAACTATGTAGGTACAATGTGGAGACTATGTAGATGAAAAGTGGGGACTATAGGTAAAATGTGGGAGATTATATAGGTACAATGTGGGGACCATGTGGGTTCATTGAAAAGCTTTCAAGACTCCGTAAGTTTAATCAGTTTCTTTTTCACTCCTATTGATTTTCTCTTGTTACCATTTATTTCATCTTTAGTGAGTGATGCTCCTTTATTGCAAGTGCATATCATCTAGCAACATCTTAGCATGCATATACTGTTTGCCATATTTTTGGTTTCGGGTATTCAATGGTTTGGTTGTGTTTACTGCGATTTGCTTCTGCAATACCAAGAAAATACAGCCATATCCATGTGTGGTGCTTAGCTCTTACAATCAGGTGATGTGCTGGCATAACAGACAAGAAGCAATACATTTTTTTAGGTATTTTATATTATTTGTTATCGTTATAATTTTATTAAGTAGGAAACAAGACATGATATCTTCATGATCAATTGGATTTTAATTTTCTTTTATCGGTATGATGTCTTATTGCTAGGAAAGCAGAAATTATACCTATCGATAAGAGAAAACAAATAAAAATAAAGAGATTTAGAGAGAGAGAGAGAGATATTTAGTTTGTTGCTGTTCGTTATTCCGACCTTAATTGCTTTAGTAACAGTAATTTGACGGATCATACAAAAAAACTGGATTTTTATAAATATATATCTATTGTATGATACTTTTGTTATAGTTTTGTTGTAATTAGACAATCAACAAAATATTGCAATGCTTTCGACATCCCTAAATCCGAATCCAATTAATAACTATTGACACGAATATTTATTAATTTCAATTGTATTACCATTGTGCACTATACAATAATTCGGATTGCATGCGCACAATTATATGAAAAGAACCCACGGAACGCTAAAGTACCTACAGCCATATGAACCCTAATACTCTAAGGCCCTAGCCCACTATAACATATACTATGTGATGAATAAATAAATACATAGATGAATTCGGGATGCCTGCTCATGCGTCCTATATCAAGAGGCGGAGAGTAGACGAGATGTCCAGATTGAGGATAGATAACTCACTGCCAGTCGAGCAGACTCACACGACTGATCTATGATCGCTAAAGGTGTCTTGGCCTCTATGGAAGGTTGGTAAGGTATTAAGTCAATTAGGTAATTACAAATGGCAACATTTTCTGTGAGACACAGCATAGTGCAAAATGATTAATTTAGACAGAGAGTATCACGTCTATATCCCTGCAGGCAATAATGTATCACATGTACATATTACTAGCTTTGGTTTTATACTCCACGTCAAGTATAAATTGCCGTCTACCGCGCAAACTTTTCTTTCGACGCCGCGCTGCCACTATGAAGTTTTTGACAGCAAAACTTAACAACACTGCCGGAAATCAAATGTGCCGAAACGAATTACGAACGAAATAATAAGCATATACCTACCATGAAAACACTTCGGATTATTTAGGACGTACAAATGTCATACGACGATATTCGTGACGAATGTCGGCGCGAATATCGATGTTTCATGGTAAGAATAAGCACGAACGAACGTATGCAATTGCGTATAACGCGTTTCACGGTAGACCCCCAGATTCTCATGCAAACCAGTCGTAATTGGTACCGCTGCACCAAATAGGTCTTTTTAAGGTTATAAATGAATTACTGTATCCTAAGTTGTTATCATTCTAACAGTTTTCTATATTGAAATTAAGGTGGTTTTTTATCGTCTCGTTAGAGTTGACGACCATTCTTGGTAAGCATTTGTATTAGAACAAAGGGAATATTAACTATTTATTAAGATGAAATACAAAACACTACGGTAGTCTCACACGTATCTGATAAGCTTTTGAAGTTTTACCCCTGTTCAATCTACGCTAGACAGAAGAAAAAGAAGATAGGGCGAATTTAAAATAGCTTTGCTATCAAATCGTACATATAAGAATCAGGTAGTATTTTATAATGCCAGTTAAAGGTACTGAGAATACCATTGTTGCCTTTGAATGGCCCTGTTAAATATGCCATTGCAAATAATTTATTTGGCAATGGAATGACTTGAATTTCCTTTGTGACATTTCTTCACAAAAAAAGGTTCTGCTGAATCAAATATTACTAAATGGTTTGATGTCAAGAACGGACTTTGGTATTTACTGGTATTTTATAATATTCTCAATAGGTATGTACAGATAAATTTGACATGAGTTCTAAAATGAATAAATAAATATTCCAGCCTGACGCGGACGCGTCAAAGATCCGGCGATAAAAGTCTTAATTGAAATTATTTTGAATGATTGTAGTGAGTCTGGATGTACTTTAAAACTGTAAGTTCCATATTTTTAAACTCCCTTCTGATACAACACGAGATTCCTAAAGCGGTGCCTGTCTTTTTAAAGTTAAATTGGTCAACTTAAATCTTTTGGTTACCTACCAAAAATTGTGTGATCTACAAATTATTAAATATAACGGCGAGAGCGATGGCTGAGTGATAGTACTGTCTCCATCTTGAGTAGGTGGTACAGGGTCCATTGCGTAGGTGGCGAAGAATAATAATCAATGTACACTTCGTATAACCTCACTTTATTCTCTTTACACACTATTTAAAATCAAACAGGGTAAACCGACAATTTCGTTTTGGAGTAGTGACCTGGTCGGCGTCCCAAGCTGTAATGAGCCGTTTCAATCCTCCACTTTCCAACACGACTCTATCCACGCCGCCATTACAATAACAAGTGACGTCACGGTGTTTACTCCTTTCCTAGTACTATGATAATCAAATGAGCAACTTAATATTAAACGATATCGTTTTCCACGACAAATATATTTTCAAAACTGAATTAATTAAGTGGCAGGGCGTCAGATCACATGAAATTATTTTATAAGCAAGCCCTGTCTACCTCTTGTGCATTTGTTTAAGATATAGTAAATTTTTCGTGTCCATAAAGACCTAATCATACATGGTCTAAGATGTCGTATTCCATATAACGTTTCAAATTAATCGGAAATGATGCACTAAAGTTCTATAAACATGACCCCATCACAACAACTACAATTTTATTACTATTTGACAACCCTAGTCACACTTGGCGGATATTCACGTTTGACTGATCTCAAATCTTTTAGTTATAGAGATTTGTAGCGCGCGCTTTTCGTACCTAATGATCCGTGATAATCGAAAACCTTAGTTTTATTTTGTCATATTGACTATTGGTTTAACGTGTATGCTGCTTAATTTGTATTAAATAAGTAGTGTAATGATAAAAGAGGTTTAAACATGAGATTTAATTACAATTCATATAGGACTAATACAAATATTACGTTATTATTTTAAGCGTAATTGCTGCGCCACTGCTAAGTAAAAGCCTGCCCTTTCTACTTCAACTCCTGCAATCTAGTCCCAATCACTTTATAAATATCCCGATAATCTCGCAATCTGATTTTAAATTCAAATCAGTTTATATAGGTGTGTACATCAGTCACCACCTGTCAACAAAGAACTAACTTTTATTAGCGACAAAAAGCCGCTTCAGAACTGAATTTCCAATATGTTGGGATCAAGTATGAAACGATTCTTAAAAACGACATGTCCTATAATAATATTATAATGGTGGATATCGTAAACAAAACTACGGAACAAAGCAAGCTTTTAGAGCATTATTCTCGTGTATGTATGTTTATCTATTGTCTAGTACCCATAGTACAAGCTCTGCTTAGTTTGGGCTAAATGGAGTTGTGTATATGTGATACAATATTATTTAAACAATGGACAAAAAGAACATCCAGAATCGGAACTTGTGGATCTTACAAAATAATGTCTCGTCTGGGGCTCGAACGCACAACGCGCAGTAGTAGTGGCGACGAGAACGCTTAAACCACCACACTATCTGTGCAGAATTCAAGCTGTTTCTCCATATCTTATCTGATAATAGTACCATTCGTATTAAGATTTGTTGCCACAACCAATTTCAAGAAATCACATTATCTGACTTGTGCTACTCGCGTGTTCCAACTGTCTCTGTGTCGCGGCTTGGAGCTGCCTGAGAAGCTTATTACATATTTTTTCTATACATTTAACCAATTTTATTGTAATAATACTTTAAGCTTTGCGACGTAATATTTAGTATTTTACAATGAAATGTGTCTTTAGTTACGATAGACACCCCTAACGAACATCAGTAAAAAAAAAACAAGTTCGTTCGATTTACAAATGTTTTGATACTTAGCCATAGATAATTAATTATTGACATGAACATTATCTTGGTACATATTTTATTTTACTTTATTTATATTGTTTTATTTACATATATGATATATATATATATTTTTTAAACATGCAGCGATAGCTCAGTTGGGAGACCAACAGACTGCAATGCAGAGGGTCTCGGATTCGAACCCACGTCGCGCACCTCTGACTTTCGGAAGTTATATGACGTTTCGAAATTATGTGCGTATTGATTGACAATTATCGCCTGCTCCGTGCCTCGGAGAGCACGTTAAGCCGTCGGTCCCGGCTGCCATGAACATCTATGGCAGTCGTTAGTGGAAAAAGTCAGTTCCCTCTAATATCCTGACACTGGTCTAGCTTTAGGGTATCGTTAGCCTTCGGGTTGCGGAGGTCAGGTGGCAGCCGCTCCGTGTAAAAACTGATATCCAGTCAATTCCGGTTTGACTAGAAAAGCCGACCCCAAGTGACTTGGGAATAATAAAGGCTAAGGGAGAATAAGGATATTATATTTTATTTATATTTAATAGTATTTTATATATAAACTAGCTGTCCCGAGAGACGTTGTCCTGTACACACGAAAATCTTCGAATCCACATAAAAACACAGAATTTTTTTAACAAAATCGGTCCAGATCTTTAGCTGGAGTTCAGTGACATACACACGTACAGTAGAATTATATATGTATATCAAGATAACTTTTATGTTCTTTTTTATTATTGGTTGACTGTCAGTGGTCAATGACAATCAGCGTCGTGATGCAGTAAATTATTGTTTATGGCAAAGAAAAAACATGCTCAGCTTGTAATACGGCATCATGCTGAGCGGCCACCATTATTTTATGCACTAATTTAATGTATAATATTGTCTTCTGTTTACGCGAATATTATTAATTGAACTTAAACAACTATATACGGATTTTATCGCGTTGTTTATTTGAC
Organism: Catocala fraxini; assembly: GCA_930367265.1. Classification (NCBI taxonomy): domain Eukaryota; kingdom Metazoa; phylum Arthropoda; class Insecta; order Lepidoptera; family Erebidae; genus Catocala; species Catocala fraxini. Next base: position 16,677,997 of record OV884040.1, on the reverse strand, counting down.
ACTTTATTACGTCTACGTCTTTACGTCTTACGCTTATGTGAATGTTATATATTGAAATTAAACTACTTCTACAGGTAGTAGTAAAGTTTAAGAGCAGTAGTTTAATACTTCCAAAATGATGTAAAAGTTTGTGTTTAAAAAAAACAACGCAATAAAATCCCTCCAAAGTATTTAATTTTAATGAAATAATGTAGTCATGCAAACTGCAAATGTGCTATTATAGAAGATCGGAAGATGCGGAAAATACATTAGCTGACTTAGGCTTTCATTTAGCAAATGTATGTAACGTTATGTTAGTTATATCACGATCATTGTTGCTCTACTACTTTAATTAATCAATATACAGCCTATTGAAAGTCTTGAAAGGGAATCCTTCGGTTACCATAACAATGCACGATGTAATAACATATCTGCTGTTTAGTTAATTCCTCAGCAATATGATCCGTCTTGATATTAGAATACTATAACTGATGTGCTAATAATCTCCTTGAGTAAGTATAGTTTACGTTTCAAATTGCGGCTAATACATATTGAAGTGTTTGAGGTTAATATCTGATCGCTATCGTCTCTTTAGTTACAAGAAGCTTACATGACGGTATTTAATTTTCAGTATAAAGTTTAATAAATAAATTAAGGTCTTAGTTAATAGTTTATTTAAAAATTTCTAGTGATGAAAGTATTACTATTGGGTTTATTATATTTTGAATATTTTCCTTACAAACAAAAATTCAAATATTTCTTCTTTATCATATAAGTATAGTTATAAACAGAAAATAAGAAAAGGATGAAAACAACAGAAGTAAACAAATTTTGTAAATATCTCACTGACCCTCATTTCCTCCCAAACGACACAATTTAACAAAGTGAATATCTCTTTATTTAAAGTTAATGCTGTGCATTTTTCACGTAAGTATTTCGCATAAATGCGTTACAATTTGTCCAAGCTACGTAATTTCTACATTTTTCACAAGATTTGCCTGGCTTTGGACATGGCGTTTTTATCGTACTATAATATACCTATACCACTGAGTGCGGGAAGGACGCTACTAAGAATTTATCTGTTATTCACAGCTTCGGAAGGTACTATTTACAAAGACGAGCGATTTTATTTTGGGATTTTACATCCTCACTTTCGTACGTGTAAGTATATCACAGAAATTACTATCTATAAAAGGTAAAAAATGTAGTTCATGCATAAATATAGAAGAAAATTTAAGGGCACTATACTTTTTTTATTTTATAATATCCATTAAAAAATGGCTGCCGTGTTAATCCTGTATTAGTTTTAACTTGACTTGTCTTGATTAGATTGCACGGATGGCGTAGTGGCTTAAGAAGCCACCTCGCCGCTGTGCTGAGTGTTATGGTCCCACGGGACAAAACTAGTGTCTACAAATTATTGTTTAGAGTCTGACTGCTCTTTGTGTCCGTTGTTTAAATGTTTATATAGTCCACTGCGACACAGAAATATATTAAAAAAAAATATAAAATACAAAATATAAACACTTAAAAAATTTCATACGGATGCAAGACTCCATGTTAGGTTGCCGACTCGTGCAGTGTTTTTGGATTTTATTAGGAAATTATCAATAGTAACACATTGAACTCAAAACTAAGCATGCGATACAAAATAAATAATCTACAGAAGTTACAACATGACACTTCGTCACGGATTGTACCAGTGAGGCACGCACAGCTTAATAATAAATTTCTCCTTTAGTACTCTCATTGGCAATGAATGTGACCAACATTTTACGACTACCCGCAACTTGTAGACAATTAACTGAGCCGGACATTAAACAGACGTGACCGTACTTGACTTGTAACGTTTATTAAAATAGGACACAAATCTGTATAAGACAAACATACCAACAAACTTGAACTCATTAAATCCTTTGAAGTAGTCAGTGGTTTCGAATATTTTAAGTGCGCTATTGGATCTTTGTTGGTACCGCATAAAATACCATCGTGCTATTGCTATTTCCTGTCATTTATAATAACAACAATTGTAACGAAAAATTGTAATGAAATAATTATTTTGGCAATCCTAACAGAGTCTAAATCAGCAACCCTAACTAGCGGTATAAATGCGAATGTAAATTAGTTTGTTTGTTAGCTTTCACGCCTTAGGTAAGTACTCAATCGATTAACATAACGTTTGAAATACTCGTTGTCATGGGTACAAAAAAAGGTTACAGGACACGTTACATCCAGAATAATAGTACTATCCCCGACGGATAGATCCTAACTGCCTAATTAATATTATAAATACGAATATAGATTTGATTGTTTATTTATTACGCTTTCACGCCTTGGCTACTCGACCGCTCATCATGAAATTTTGCTTACACATTGTCAGGGGTTTATAGACGCTGGTTTATTTGCGCTTCCTCAGACTCAGATTATGTAAAATTTAATTAATATATCATTAATCGACATAATACAGCATCAACAATAAACTATAAATTACGTCGTTTTTGCTATGAACGCAATCATATTTATTATCAGCAAAAGCTTTTGTAGTATCTCCTTATGCGTGTATGTATACCTAACCGATTCTACAAAAACTTTAATAGCCTTCTTAAAGAGCCCCATGTTGTAATCTCGGCGGATTGTCCTCCATAAGTTACCATCATTATTTAAGGTTTAAGCTTAGGTTGGAACGCTTTTGTAAAGATTACATCGTGTTGCCCGCTTCGCGAATCCAGTGACTCGCGATTGAGTGGTCGTGCGTTAGATTGTAATTGCGCTACCGATATAAACCCACAGCTAACACAAGCATCCTAGTTTATCTGACGTTTATAAAGAATACTTTTAATAATTAATAAACCAAAGGAGAAAGATCTTTAAAAAAAAATTCGTAGCAGTTGTAATTGAAGGGTTTTCAATTTAATTTAAGCTCTCGTATATTATCTAGAACATTTTAAATTTATAAATAGTTACAGAACTTAGCTTAATGCTAAATTACTGTTATTAGTAAGTAAAGTTTACGTTTTAAGGTTATACCGAGTAACATTCATTTCGTTGATTTAGTATTATTTACGATGTTTCACGTTTTTGCTAATAGGTTAGGAAAACATTAATTAATTAAGGAAGTATTGTTTCAAACTTATAATCATATTAAATTTGTACCAGGACTCTTTTTATCTTAACTGAATTAGAAATATTTTTGTATGTCGACTATTTATTTTTATGTTGAATTAGTACTACCTTTCGTTCAATTACAACTTAAGCACAAGCTCTGCATAGTTTTACATAATATATATTGATTAAAGCCTTTAAATTTAAAACGTTTATAAACTGCATTGTTTAGTTATTATTATTTAGTTAATAAACTTATATGACATTTAAATTTATGCTGTAATCGTATCGTGACTTTAATTTTGCAGTAGGTAGCCTAGATACATTTAAATTTGTTACCTCAATACTTTTACAAGACACATTTCAATTTTTTTATATCTTAATATAGAAAAGCCAAAACATACACTTAACATACACTTCACGTCGTCAGCGGTCCTGCCTGTCAACCTCTGTCACAAAAATGCAAGACAAAACTGTTACGGTGAGATGAGGCTAATAGAAATCATACCCTTGGAAAAAAAAAAAATAACTGGATCGCATTACTGGGTGAATTTAATTTTTAGGATTTGTAAGTAGTATGTTTTCAAGGGTTTTAATTCAAGATATTCAGGTTTTTTGACGATGATATCATTACGTCATTTTGGCAAATCATAATTTGTTAATATTAATAATCGACCACAGTATAGGTAGTGTTCTGGCACATATAGTAGCCGCCAGTCTTGGAAGCAAATGACCGTGCGCCGAAGCCCTGTCCATCAACAACAAACACGTCCACCATGACAAGAGCGCCTGACTGAGAAGTAGTATACTTATTAGGAAAGCTAATGTGGGACACTTTGCCAGGAAGACAGAGAGACCTTGTAATTGTGTACCTAATTTGGGGGAATAATTAAAATATAATTCATAATTAATCAGACAGTATTGGAAGATGTATTTGTATACTTTTACTTCTATAATTTTGAACAAAAGTTGTATTTTATGAGATGTTTAAGAAACTATTTTAGTTGTTAGTTTATTGTTACATTATTTGTATATTTCTTTTGTAAGTACCACATCATAATCTATACAGTAGCTTGTTCGTAATGCAGACAAACTGAGTAATTCTTGGCTTTAGTAACTTACCAATATTAACATACATAGCTTTATAGTGTTCTATTTTTTAGTTATATGTTACTATACTTTGGAAGTCATATCTGTTTTTATATATAGGCCTCTTTTTGTTAACACTTCAGTACCGCTACTACCATTTCATTTTAATGACATTGTTTATTATGAAGATAGCTATACTTCGCTTAGTAACGAATCAATTTGCATTTACTTTAATATTAAGGGTCTTTATTTAATGCATACATATATGTACATATGATCACGCTTATATCACTGAAATAGTAGGCAGTGTCTACTAATATGTGTGATGTAATACTTTTTCATCCACATTTCGCCAACTATGATTTTAGGTTCTGCGTAATAGGGAGTTTATTGACATTTTCTGGGAACAATTCCAGACTGTTAATGCTTCAGAGAAATTATTGCTAGAAGAAACCAATTACACTTTTTTGGACCCCGGAGTCGACTTCGAGAGCCCAACAGTCGCTCACATCACATTCCTTATTTACGTCTACGAAAAATATTTTATTATAATGCACTTGCATCAGATAAAGAATATACAATACTTCTTCTTTGGCCACAAAGAGAAATTTGTAACTTCGTAGTCTACCAGTTAGTGACGCAGTTCCTTGTATAGAACAAACCAAACGGTTATCGCTGCTTGCGAATTAGGTTATCGCTGCACTCTAGCAATATTCAGCAGTAAATTGCTCGATACGTACAAAAGTAACTTAGATACAGTGGTTGTCTTAGAACTTGTCCTATCCACCAACAAGAAGAAAAGTCAAACTAAATAATTAGACAAGTTAAGTTCAAAATTAGAGCATTTTTAAATATCTTTTTCATAAAAGGCATACAGACATATATGTCCTTATAGGCAAAATATCGTAAAGCACCGACAGTATACCAACATTAAAATCAAAATGATATTATTATATTTAGGTCAAAAAGTAACACTTATCAATGTGAAAGTTACACTAACTGTACTAAACTATGAATCTATAACATTATTCACCTGTTACCATATTCTGATAAGTAAGGATGTTGAACCAATAAGAAGAATAAGCAATAAACTCATGGCGTCTTTTACCTAATTAACATCGTTACTTTCTATTATTCACCAGCAATGATCATTTTCATTAAATCATTTTAATAATTATACATAATATTATAATATTAACCTTAATAAAATACCACGAGGCCGTAATAAATGTTCTATCTCCATATGATATTGATGCAATGGCGAGTAAATAAAAGTAAAGCGAATGTTTTCACCTTTGTTTATTTTCCATTGCGTTTATTGCTATCAAACAAATATTTGCCGGATAGCGAGTTGTCCGCGGGTGATACAACTGAGCCCGCTTTATGTCTATAAAAATGTTTGTATCGTTCCACGTTTTATTGAATAACTAAAGGCCTAGTACATTTTATAATTATTTTATATGGTGATAACTAACATTAAATGTGCAAATCTCAACATGATGAGATGACGTATTAAGTGAAATTGGATGGATTGGATCATGAGTATTTTGTATAATTACTGGCTCTAAAAGATTTTCTTATACTAATATTAAAATATGTTATAAATGTAATTTATCACAGATAACTTGAGAAGGTAGAGATGTATGCTAGCCTGTGATGCAAGCTATAATGATAATTTATTATACCGATGATTTTACGACAATCCTTGTTTATCAAGTTATACTACCTGACTAAACAGCATTTACTAGAGCAGGCGTATAACGCTTGCCTTACTAACTGATACTCAAAAAATGTCTGACGTTTATTACGTTCAATGTCCGAAATATGATTGTTATGAGCAATCTAATAACACTATTGTATAGCCAAGTTTATTGTACATCAACCGAAATTATTCCATTCTATTTAAGCAACATTTTTATCTAAGTTTATAACTAGCAGTCTTATAATACATATAGTAAAACGCCATTCTTTATTTTACCAGCTCTTACTTACTTTCGCATTTAACGAGTTTATACGTCCATCTAGTTCATTTCGCAAGTTTCTAAGAAAAAGTAGTTAGCTTAGTGCCTGTACTAAAACTTAGCCTTTGCTGCTTTAGAAAGGCTTCATCCTGCTCCTTGAAGTTACTCTACTTTTGTTTATGTTTCTCAGGCATTTAATAAAAGGATGTATTGTTATTTTAAGATTTGTGAAGTCAGATATACATTGTGTAATGCACTATACCTTGACCATAATGAGTTTAAATTCTAAAATTATAATTGAATAGCGATTTTAATACCAGCTGTGCTTTTTTTTGCTGAATCTAGTAATCAACTTACATAAATGTAAATTCAGAAACTTTAGTAAACTCACAAATTCATAAATTGTTATGATCATGACAGTTGCTTTGTGCCAAAATTCAATAAATATTATTTAATTTTATTGCACCTCGTGAATAATGACGACCTAAAATACGGTGCAAGGCTGTTTTATATTGACCAGTAATGTAAAGTAAATCACATTTTTTTACATAACCATAAAACCCATTATGAAATCTAGATGTTTATTGCTAATAAACTGACAATAGCGAAAAAATGCAATTCTACATAATATTTGGCAGCTAAAACATGAGTTCTAAAATTCTACTTTGAAAATGTAACGGACGAGAAATCGTCAGAATATCACGGACGCCGGCAGGTCGTCGCCGAGAGCGACGAGTTAATGAGCCCCAGAGACGCCGACACTCACGCTCATCGGCTCACCTATTAAATTACCGGTAGCCGTTATTTAACACCCCTGATTAATTGCTCGCTTCATAGAAGCATCACTATTGCTGGATTTTGGATCATCAATATGCGTGAATTCGACCAGTGAGGGTTTTAAGTGAGATTTAAGTGAGAAATACGTATGTTGGTATTGTAGAATTTATTTTATTATCTGCATGTACTTTGATTTTGGTGTTATCAAAAGAATCAACTTTTATAATTTGTTCTGAATCCACATCCAATCTAATGTATTTTGATATTAACTACGATAACAGGTAGTTGCAAATAGAGCTACAGTATATTTAAAATAAAGATTTGCTTACGAAGCTGGTTATTATTGGTATAGTCAGCGATATAAGTAGATAAACATTTGCTGATTTGTTTAGATGCTTTGTGCTGAGGCGAAACACGTGTCGATGAATATTTTGTGTTCGTAGTGGAATACTGCACGTTAGAGTATGCCCGGATCCCACCACGCGGCTGTTTCTATAAAGAGAAGTTCCTATTATCAACCTTATTCTATAGCAATAGTTGTTGTGGCCAATCAGGCTGCGTGGCGGATTCCTCTCTTTCCAATAATTTTAGACAAACATTTATCAGATTTTGAATTTTGATACACTAGTAACGCTTCATCCTTTACCACAGTAGTAATCAAATACTTAATAGTTAATTTAATCAGAATTCATTACACAACAACAATAATAATAAGAACATTTTAATTAGCTAAAAACCTACAAAGAGTTCTTATCTTATCTTATGTGGGGGCCAGTCAGTGCAGACCGGCGACACTTCGACCCAGTGGGATCTTTTGTGTTGACACTCTCCCAATAACGACTGCCATAGATGTTCATGGCAGCCGGGACCGACGTCTTAACGTGCTCTCCGAGGCACGGAGCAGGCGATAATTGTCAATCAATACTCACATAATTACGAAAAGTCATATAACTTCCGAAAGTCAGAGGTGCGCGACGTGGGTTTGAACCCGAGACCCTCTGCATTGCAGTCTGTTGGTCTCCCCACTGAGCTATCGCTGCATTTTTACAAAGAGTTACTGAGTGGTCAAGGCAAAACTCTCTGGTTCTGAATCAATCAAATATATATAAATAAATCAAAGTTCATGGTGCTGAGTAGCAAACAACAAATCAGGGATATACTCTCTGCTGAGCCCGAAATAATTATTATGAATGAGGCAACTCATAAAACAGATTGTGTTTGCAATCTGGGTGTAACTATGGACCCAGAATTGCATTTTGAGGCTCACATAGGCAAGACCCTAAGTAACTGTTTGTACCGGCTAAAAATATTGTATAATATTAGAAACTGCCTCAGTATACCAATCAGGAAGCAATTGGTAGATAGTCTGGTATTGTCCAAGTTGAATTACAGTGATACTTTGTATGGGCTATGTCTGTTATCACGTACTGCACGGCTTATACAACGCATACAACATGCATGTGCAAGATTTTGTGTAACTATACCCAAGCGCAACCATGTCACTCCCTATCTAAATGAATTTAACATCCTCAAGATGGCTGCCAGAAGGAAGTTACACCTAGCCTCTTTACTTTTTGGAGTTATAGAAACAAAAACACCTACATACCTGTATGACAAGCTATATTGGAGAGAATCTCAGTCCAAATATACAGAGACATCAGTCACAAATCCACTATCCATTCCTGAGCACAGGACCGCTGCTTTCAGAGATAGCTTCAGGTATGCCGCATCACACTGCTGGAATAACCTTCCACCACAAATCCGCAGCCTGAAATATAGAAATTCCTTTGTTTTTCATCTAAAAAAGCTTTTGCTAGAAACACAAAAAACTACGTAATTATATTTACATATATAAATATATATAATCATACCATTCCAATTACTAAATAATATTATTCTAATTAGTGATACAGAAGAATTTTTTTTCAGTTCAATGTAATAATATTGTAAAGCTCCTTTAATTTCAATATATTCTAATCCTCACAAACACCTACTCACCTTTTTGGGTTTAGCCGTCAGGTATTGGATGGAAGGGTTTTCAGTTTGTGTTGTTGTTGCGGTGTATTTCAACACTGCAGGCATCCTTGAAGTCCTGCCTTGTATTATTTCCTGGTCCTCTAACAAAACAGGTTTGATTTTGAATACTTTAAACTTGCCTTAAGTATATTCTAATTTCTGTTAAATTTAATTTTAATTCTTGCATTTTTTACTTTCACTAAATATTACCTATTTATATTATTCAAATGACAATTTAAATATGTACGAAGTTGTTAAGTTTCAATTATGATCTATAGATGCTCTGTAATCTGTGGGTGTACCGTGAAAATATTTTTACGCAATGACGTGCCGAAACGAATTACGAACGAAATAATAAGCATATACCTACCATGAAAACACTTCGGATTTTTTAGGACGTACAAATGTCATACGACGATTTTTGTGACGAATGTCGGCGCGAATGATGTTTCATGGTAAGAATAAGCTCGAACAAACGTACGCAATTGCGTATAACGCGTTTCACGGTAGACCCCCTGGTTGCTACTCTTTTGATGAGTATAGCTTGATATACATAAGCGTATATCTGATGTGTGTCATAACCTGTCTTGTTTTGTTTGAGTGAGACTGCTACAATTTATTATTTTTATATTGCATTCATCTTGCCACACAAGTGTATCATATTATTATAATAATACACTGCACTACTTAGAACAGGCAAGACAAAAGATTTTTCTTGAGATCCGCATCTCTCAGTCTGTTACTGCGCAATGCGCATTAGATAATAGATATGTTCACAATTCCTGGAATTGCTGGCGTTGCGCGTACATTATGGCGGATGGGACATAGGTAGGTACCTATATCACACTGACACTTGCTTTAAAAGCACACTCAAATGTTTCATATCTTACTCCACTCATTTATATTCTTTTTTTATTCCCATTTAGTACATAGTTGTGTTTATATCTTATTTACTCGTATTTTTACATATTTAAGTATATTTTATTTTTATTGTTTAGAGTTTAGATACTAGGCGCCGGCGTCACTAAATTGGATTTCGCAGAATATCAGTGTTGCGATTTAACAATCGCAACGTACGCTGAGCGATGTCCAAATTTTGGCACTGATGGGATACACACTTCCATATTACTTTTAAAACTTAATTCAAACTAATATTTATATAATTCAATAGATTATTGTTGTATTGCCTGCTCACTGATAATACTAGCCTTGAAAGAAAAGAAAGAAAGAAAGAAATATTTTATTTGAATGAACACTGCGACGCACATTGAACAGCAAGGGCTCCATGTATAAACTCCATATATGACTTGATGGGAGGCAGTTTCCGTCATATAATCTATGGTTTTGGTTAAGTTAAGCGGAAGGTGTGGTGTTGCCAGTGAGCAGAAACGAAATGAAATTATAGTGTTTAGAATTTGTTTTATTTTTCTAGTATTATTACATATTTTACTGCTTTTTATTTTGTATTTCTTTATTTTTATATTATTTTTTTCAAGTTTCGGTTGTGCCCTTTTGTGAGCCAGAATAAAAAAATTTTTTCTTTTATTTCTTCTTCTGTTATAGTTTTGAAAAGTACTTTAGTTAGAAAGCAACTTACATTTACCTTAACTTGTCTCAGACCTTCTTCGATTTATTCTACGTCTGGGTGTTTCTATGTATAATATGTATGTATTTACAAAAAAAAAGTATATATGTATGTTTATCCATTGTTTAGTACCCATAGTACAAGCTCTGCTTAGTTTGGGCTAGATGATGTTGCGTGTATGTGAAAGAATATTATAATATTATATTATTATTATATTATATTTACGAACTAAGCACAGAAGTAGTCAAAGGAAATGCTTTTAGTTTTAAAAGTTCTGTGGTTAATACGATGATAGATTAGTAATCATGTTTTTAAGATTGTTTTATTTTAGTCGTTTATTTTAATCGTAAGTTTAGTCTATCACTGAAATCCTTTAAAAAAATATTGTTATATTTTCGACTGCTGTAAATAAGGTTATGAGTTCAAGGTTATGTTCGTACAAAGTTTTGTTAAGTTTTTTATTAAGATATATTCAGTAGCAGTATGAAGTTTCAAACAATGGTTCGTAGACGACAATAGGCTCGCCCACTATTACGTCAGACTTCAAAACATAGCTGGCGAAATGTGGGAGTAATACACTTTTGCCAGTCTATAAAGGAAAATTAGAAATATGCCCATGTATTTATTTTTGATAATTTACTGGGACCTTTATATTAATTAACCATCAATCAAACATCAAAATCAAACCGTTAGATACGTAACTGCTTCAAATAGAATCATAATATCCTTCTATTCTACGCAGCAGTTTTTACTACGGCGTAGATATCTACGCCGTAGCAATGCTACGAATATTTACATTGTGTCTACGAATATTTATACTAGCTCTTCCTCGGCAGCAGTATTTTTCTGGATAAAAGGTATCCTATATATTTTTCTATGCCCTTGATAACGTCTATGCGCAATTTCATGGTGATCCGTCGAGTAGTTCAGGCGTGAAAGTATAACAAACAAAACTTACATGCGTATTTATATTATTAGTTAGGATATTGTTATTGTAGTTAAATATGAGTCAGATTTGATGAAAATTTTGATGATGTACTGATGGGAAAACATCTGATTTATATGGCTTATAAATTATAAAAGAAACAAGAGATTCATTATTTGATAAAATATCGGCGAAATTATAATCTCATTTAAACAAAATGTGTTTTCAAACGAAAGCCGTGAGAAAATTGTATTAAATTATTGCATGAGTAGATTTGATATACGATTCTCGCCAGCGACAATAAACATTTTGATAGAAAATCGAATCATTAAGGTTTAATTCGAATGCGAGTTAAACTGTTAATGTCCGCCCGCCCGTCACCGGTCCGAGGCGAGGCTCCATTCTATGAAATGTTGACACTACAAGCGTAAATTCGTTCATCAATATTCGCATGCGTGCCTCAAATTCTATAAACAATGCTTAGACGAGAATCGCAAGTATATACACGATTTTAACAAACCTTACCATAGGGATGTAGTGTAGTATAATATTTCAATTACTCACTAATAACTATAGTGTTAGCAGTCTCGACAATTTTAAAGTAAAATAAAATAATAATACAACAAAAATTTTAATACTTTTGTAATTCAAACAAATTTACAATAAAATAATCAAATAAATAAATGTAGCTATGTAAAAAACATAGCTGGTGAAGATGAGAAGAAATAAAAAAGGTATAGAAAGTTATGTAAATCTATGCGACTCTAACTTAGAGCATAATGCAGTAATAGTAACATTACTCTAACGCTGGTTTACTGTAGGTAGTTGACAGTTGTCTGGGCAAGCCCGGTAATTTGTACCGTTAGCAAATAATCGGGATCAGTGATATTTTAAGACCAAGAGTCAGTTATGTCAGTTAACAACTAGTGTCCAACTGCCGCACAAAGAACAACTATTGCATCGCGGAGAACTTTACAAAAATTCTAACAACCGACACAAGGAACATCAAAACTTGGAAACATTATTTATGGCTAACACTAATTTTGTCTCGTGTGGGATTTGAATACACAACATGTGGCGCTGTGGCAGTGGCAAGACGACCATTAAAACCAGTATGCCATCAGTCACTTTATAATGAAAATCAAAATTTATAGTGTCGAGTTATGTGTACGTACACAGATTTTAAACTGATTAATCACTTCTAGTTTAACGGTTTACATTAATTTTGTCGGTTATGGTAATTAATTACTTTAATTGTCATAATAACATTTTATATGAAACTTGTTAATCAAAGTGCCCAGCATGCAATGTGATTTATTTGTATCGTAATGGGTATTTAATAGTATCAAATATACCATTGCCTGGTTTTATAGGTGAATTACTCAATTACTATAAAATCGGATACTGTTAATAATATATTAACTACTGTCTATCCACCCGGCTTCGTCTTATTTTTGTAAATCTCGCACATAAACAAATTATTTTATTCTATTGCGCGTAGCAATATTAAATCTGTTACTTATATATTTAAATAATAATATTCTATGTATTTAACTAATAATATTACAAGGAGGAAAGATTTGATTTTTTGTTGCTAAGGATTTAATGCAAAGACTGCTCATTCGATTTAAAAATTCTTTAACCATTATAAAGCTATTTATCACCGAGTAATATAAGCTATTTTTATTATAAAGTACCTTATCTTATATTATCATAACCTAACCTACTTTTACGTGAGCGAAGTCGCAGGCAAAAGCTAGTATATTATAAAGTATCAATACAAAGATGAAGGTGGTCATCTATCTATGAGGTATCGAGCGATATCCGGACCAGCCAAAGTGTTATTGGTCTTTTCTGTCAAGAATACCTCAGTTTCAACACGGTTTCTGGATTTGGGCCTGTTAGATGGTATAAGGCTTGCTTCCTAATTGGGATCTAAAACGTGGCAAAATGTGGGTGTAGTATACTTCTGCCTTCCCATTCAAGGATATACGCGTGAGTTTATATAATATATAGAAACACATTTATTTTGAATTTCTGATTTTGTATGCAGCTTCGTTAATGTAAATGTAGGTTAGATTATGTTAGAAACAGTACTTTTTTTTTAATGAAAGGTAGTAAGTAAGTAAGTAGTTATGGCGTGAAAGCGTAACAAACCAATTCATATTCGCATTTATAATATGAGTTAGGATTTTACGTGAACGTAAATCTATTATACGATTTGAATTATTCACAACATTTTTATATTTTCGTGCTTTTGATTCCGAATACCTTGTATTGGAACAAATTGTAAATAATTCCTTTAAAATAACCGTTTAATAATATTTATTGCCATTCCCAAACAGTAGCGCAGTTTGTTTAAACTCGGGCGTGCTTTACTGTTTATATTAGCCCTCTCTATTTAACCAATGGAACAATTTGATTTAAACGTTAGCTGAAACGGAAAGCCACAATAAATAATTAAGTTTAACCTAGTGTTAACGCATGTAAAGGTTTAATCGCAGATTTGCTAATGGATATTTATGTTATGGTTGTTGCCTACAGTTTTATAGTTTTATAAAGCACTTGTTTTTCCCACGGTTTTGCTCGCGTAAATGTAGGTTAGTTGAGGCGTGAAAGTGTGACAAACAAACTCACATTGGCATTTATAATATTAGTTAGGATTATATTAAGTATGTGTACAAATCACAAAAGTCTAAAAACATTTATTCTCATAAATATACGTTCGAGCTGAACTTGGTATTGTGGTTATTCAGCATCGAAAGCGTCTCATTAATAATCCTCGACAGTTCTATCGTCACTTTGTAAACAGATGTACATCGAGGGATACCATGCCGTTAGACAAAGTACTTGTTGACTTTCATGTTACGCTTGGGAATGTATTCGTTGAATTTACAGTCCATCGTCATTCCGTGATAGGTGACGTTCTCTAAAGAGTGATCAATATGCTCACTGGATGTATTTTTTAGCGCAGTAAACGTAACAGTATGAACAAGGTTTGTATGCGATCTGGGGGCAGACAGTAGTAAAGTAGATACGATGAGTGAAGACGAATCTTTTTTACGCAATTTCTGTTTCCTTTTAGAACTAATGATTTGAAAATTCAAATTGAGCTAGGTATTCGCAATGTTTTAGTGAAATTTGCTCCTTGATCATAATTTTCTCATTTATTATTAATAAAGTTTTGAACATAAATTCTATTCAAATATTAAAGTATTCACTTGAGGCAAGCAGGTTTAGCCTTAATAAAGCGATTAAAGAAGCACAAGCTAGACAGTAATTTATGATAGTTTATTATTATAACAAGCTGGTATTACCTCGCTTTATTAGTGTCTTAGTACGTTATGGACAATTTTTACTTTATTTTAAAATATGTAGACAATACCTTCAATGACAGGTTTTTTTCTCCACGCGAAGAAACACCTCAACAATAGAAAATAATTTTAACTTTGCTAATTCGTTTCATTTTCATCACTAAATGATTAAGAATTATACCATTATAATGTTACTATGATTTTATAACGTGAAGGGAAAACTGTATACATGTCTATTTATATGCATACACGAAGGAGTGTGTGTATATGATTTGTCATACTCAAATTTAATATTATTCATTAAAATATTAGACCGAACTAATTATATTAGAAGCAATCATTCCCGGAGTATATAAATCAGGCAACTTACATAAGCAACTGAGTTAGCACATTGTGTGGGTCCTAGTTCCGATATAATCAACTTCAACCATACCGCGTAATGTTTGTGTCGTACTCCGAGTTATCCGTCCTTCCCAATTCTACTCTAGTAGGTATCATCAATTTGATTAGATAGTCCCCAGCTATTGTGTTGAAGACATGGACGTGCTGATCGTTCAACAAGATTCACTAATTGAGGAAACTTCTCAAGACGAGATGCTTTGACCTTTCTCAAGGTCATATAACTGTATTTCATTAGAAGAGTAACTCTATTTGTTAAAAGATTATTACATTATTATGTCTAGTATCATAAACCATTTGAATGTATGCATTCAAATGGTTTATGAAAGGCGAGGTGATCACTTAAAGAGCTACGCCATCCATAGATGGCATGGATAGATAAACGTGCACAGAATGGCACTAGTATTGGCGGGGATCACCCCGCCAATAATAATAACAAAAATGTGTTAAGTGTAACAAATGTCAACAACTCCAGTTTCTGAACTGAACGTAACTAGTGAAACCCGGTACTTTTGATAACAAATGCTACAGTGTAATTTACATTGTACTTGGGACCTTGAGATATCGTTCGGCAGCTCCTCGCTAGCGCTGATTATCTTGAACGAAATGGTCTACTAAACAGATGCGATTGGCTCATTTGAGTTTGGTGGACGAGATAAATGCGACTCAAAACATCCGCATTGACGTCGTCTGTTCATTTATCATTTACTTGCAACATTTGTATGTGGACGACATTGACAAAAGGTAGATTTTATTTTAATGTTCATGCTGAACATTAAAATGTTACTCTCAGTTAAATCTCTTTAATAGAGAGTGATAGCTGACAAAATATGGACATAATATAACATATCAGTATCTTTCGTAACTTTTGGGCAGGGTAGGATGGTAAAATCATATCAACCATAAAATATTTAATTAAAATAACATTGTACATATAAATATAATGATGTAAATAATGCACATTATGGTTGGATCACATGTAATAATAGTATATGAATGAAATGAAAGGAGTGCAATTTCAAATGTGCTGCTTATCTGGTACAATAAATACATGTATCAGGTACTGTAATATACAATAAGATATTTTGATTCAATAGCGTAACAAAATAACTCTATTCTTTCGATCTTTGCGTTGATCCACATCGGAACAAAAACATTAAAGAAAGTACTTCCTGGAAAAATATAGAATGCGATGCTTTGAAATTAATATATCTAGTACCGTATATCTTTAAATGATGTATGTAGGTTCCACATGGTCACTGTTAGTTATAGTTTGTAATCAAAACTATTTACAAATATATTATAAACTGTTAAGAAACCTGAAAGTGGGGCCTGGTACCCATAACACAAGTCAGATCTTACCTTGGGTACCAGTGTTCATTAATTACTGTGACGTATTTGTAATTAATAAATTTCATTTCATTTTCAATTTCATTTCATTTCAAATACTAATATTTCAGAGATATTTTTTAACAATGTGTCTTTGTTTAGTACCAATCTCACTTCAGTAGTTTTCATAGCGTATATTTTTTATACTAGTCTATTTACTTCGAATAGTAATAAAAAATAAGGATATAAATTTACAAGCTATTTTGCGGATAAGAAAACATAACACTGCCACAGACTTTTGCAAGACATAGGTATTTGACAGCGCGCCACTGCAGCGGCGCATAGTTGGCGCGCGGGAACTGGCTTGTCACTTCCATTGCCCTTCGCCTTAATTAGAAAAAGTTCTATCTACATAATTTCCAAGCTGTCACTAGTCTTAAGAACTTAGCAATTAGTAAAATTTATAGAAAATATGTTATTATTTTGTCAAATTAGTCCAAAAGAAATTTGACGCGAATACTTAAGTTCCTAATACAATAATCGCCAGGCAATAAAATGGTAAACGATAAATTTAACCGAAGCTCTTGTTTAAAGATTTTTGTCGCTTTGTGCTACCAGTAAACTTCATCACAAATTGAATTCAGCCAAAAATCTTTTAATTTAAAATCACATACAGTTTTTGTTGGTTTATTATGTATCTTATGTGGGGGCCAGTCAGTGCAGACCGGCGACACTTCGACCCAGTGGGATCTTTTGTGTCGACACTCTCCCAATAACGACTGCCATAGATGTTCATGGCAGCCGGGACCGACGGCTTAACGTGCTCTCCGAGGCACGGAGCAGGCGATAATTGTCAATCAATACGCACATAATTTTGAAATTGGTTTATTATACTTACGGATTTTGTGCTTTGTACATATTTACGACGATCTTATAGTCTTTATTCAAAAGTATGGCTGCTGTTTGTGTTACTAAGTATTAAAAATATGTTTAACGTTACAATTTTCATTAGACTGTCTTCGTATCCGTTGCCGATTCAATTCAATTAAAGGTAAAAATACTTTGTGCTTGTGCTTTTAAAATGACAACTCCCGCACTATGAATAATTCCTGTATCGCCGTGGACCAAAAATGCTATCTTTATATGAAATGCTCAGACCCTAAATAGAACAGAAATTAAACTATTAGCGGATTTCTACAGGTCATCTAAATTCATTGGAACAGAGAATTTCATCGCAAGTTTAACCGTCCGAACTCAAATTATCGTGTAAGCGTCAGTGAATGGGTAGCAAACTAGTTGATTTAAGAGAATCTGTCACCCATTTGTGGCAGAGAAGTTAATTTTGGTCCAACAAACCAATTCTATTAATATCATAGAATTGGTATGTTGAATTGGTATGTTGGACCGATAATTTCGTAACGTATTATTTTTATGATGGTATCTATATCTAAGCAGAGTTAGCCTAACGGCGGTCAGAGAGACCATGGACTGCCACGCAGAGGTCTCAAGTTCGATCCTCCGATCAAACTCATCATCCTCATAATGCTCTCGAAGATATGTGAAGTATGCCAACTCGAACTGTGCCAATGTGGTGGACTATGGCCTAATCCTTCTCACATTGAGAAAAAGCCCGTGCCCGGCAGTGGGTCGATTTAATACAGGGCTGATATTATTATGTTATTTATACCTTGTGGCGTCGCATGGTATATAAAATGGCATATAATATGCCAATCTTTTACGTACGCAAATGTCTGTACATAGGCATCTTAATTGGTATTAATATAAGTCATTTAGCAGTTACAAATAGTGACTCGATTTAAAAAAAAAATATATTCCCTATTTTTAATTAGTCTTTCTTATTAAAACTTTCACTTTAGTCAAGGTACCAACATCTAGTACATAGTAAAGTTGGTATGTATTTCGGTTCACATATTCGTCGGCCATTTTAGTACCAAGACGGCACGTAAGAATTTCTGAAGTAGGGTAAAACGTTCCCACAAGGTCGGTTAACGTTCTTGTAGCCAGACGGTATGCTTAATTAAAAAAGTTGCTGAGCTTTCCTTTAACATATACCTATTGGATTGTATATATTTACTTTTTGGGTAATTAAAAATGTATTTTCGATGATAATGTTCAGAATAAGTTGGCTGGCGTCATTACTTTAAAGCAGTTAGATGTATAAGATCGGTGTGATATATAGAATTATTTAATATAAACAGTGAAAAAGATTTCTAGAGTAATCTAAAGGCATTTTAAGCAGGGCAAATAAAACACAAATATGGGAGTGCATACATGGTCTTGTTTCTCGTTGGCTATTATTTTAATACTTTTAAAATATGAAACATTCGATATGCTGCCTGACTGAAACCAGGAAGATATTCTTATAACCACGGTCATATTCAGAAAATATGTAGCATGATCGCTTAAATTTTCGTTTCCCATCAAATAAACTTTATGTATTATTATAGTAATGAGAAATAAACAGAATATATTTTGCTTGTACGAACATTATTTAGGTAAGAAGCCGTTATTATTTTTAGTAGTGAATAAAACGTTATATAGTGGTTCTCAAAAAAGACTAGACAAGTGGCATCGTTTAATAACTATACAAAACATAAATGAAAGCAAATAGAGCGCTGATACTAACAGTATTATTAACACACTTTATTTGGATATGTTGTAATAGGTCTCATTTGGCAAATTTATTTATTTTATATTATAACTAACCGTGCCCGCGGTTTCACACGCGTTTATAGTTACTGCGCCGCCCCCTGGGGCGTAGGGTGTTGTTATATATGCCTATAGCCTTACTCGATAATTAGGCTATCCAACACTAAAATAAATTTTCAATCCGAACCAGTAGTACCTGAAATTAACGTATTCAACCAAACAAACAAACTCTTCAGCTTTACAATATTAGTATAGATTTCTCTCCTAATGTTGCTTTTGTCCAAATAAATAAATTTCTTTTCTTTCTATATTAAGGTCCTAAAAAGCAACTAGATCGCTTATATTAATACTTACTACTTACTGTTCTTTCACTCGCTATATGGAGATTCTCCAAGTGAAGTCCCATCACTCACAATATTCTTTCTTGGTTAATTTTTTTTTTACTTTAAAATATATATTTTATAAGGTATCATTTCACAGAACACATTTTACAGAACATAAACTAAAATTATAACTGTTTTAAATATCATAGATTTTTATGTTAAACATTTCTTAGTATTAGCACTACAATTCGAATTTAGTAGTTTGAATTTAATTACAACGGATGTAAATTGTCTAGAGTACGGCAATTAGCAGGATTTGGGTTTAGTCCAGCTCGCTCGTTCCTTTACAGATAATATCGTTATCTGACAAAGCACTTTCTATATGTGCTAATTGTTGGGAGCGATCTAGCGCTTTAACACAAGTGTAAGCAGTATATTTAGTATTCATGAGAATAATATTTTTACATACATTATGTATGTGCTAATCTTAACTAATATTATACATATAAATGCGAAGGTGAGTTTGTTTGTTACGCTTGCACGCCTTAACTACTGACATAGGATCTTTTATCCAGAAAAACAGGAAGCCGAGCGAGCAAAGCCGCGGACAAAGGCTTGTATGTAATATTAACCTATTGAGAGGCAGCGACACATCGCCGATCAGAAATATTAGGTATTCAAATATTTCTGGCATGCCAATGATTGATAAGTTAAGAAGATAATAAAATCACTACAAAGTATATATAATAAACTAAATAAACAGTTTTCTTTATTGCAGGTAATGTGCCTAGGTGTCAAGTATACAAGCCGGCTGATAGGAATTGGATATCGTAGCTAAGTGGCCCTTGCGATACTAGGTGATTACGCACCGTTATCAATCTTATTAATCTTTCAATTAAGCTATGTTTGCAACCATAATTTTTACGTTGCCATAAAAACATCAAAAATAAATCACATTCCTCAGTTTAGTTAAGGCATTAATTCTACGTAAGTCTTCAATAATATTACAAGAATTAATGCATCTGGGCTAGTCATTAATTACATGCGAATATAATACAGCATCAAAATACCCAAAACTACAAACGCAAGCTGTTTGGTTCAATTCGTTGAAAAGTCAACAGAAAGCAAATATTGTATTTGTGACACAAAATGTTGTATTTACTCGATGATAAACACGACACAATATCTATTGTTATGTATATTATCTATTTAATCATATTTTTTTAAACCTGACTTGTAATATGATTAACCTCTCCAATTATTTTTCTTCTGATCTCGGACAATATTAACTTTATTCTCTATTTATAGTCTCCTAAATAATATCGTTAAAGGGGTATTGTTTACATCCACATTTTGAAGCATAATAGTTCTAAAATAAAATCATTCAAATCAATCGTTTCTTTAAGTCGTAAGTAATCGTTTCTTTTTAAGCGAGTGTGTGGTGTAAAATGTAACAAGAAGTATGAGGCAGGGTATGACATACCCGTTTACAAAATTGGTCGTAAAACTTGATTTATAAGAAAATACGTTATTGTAATAATGTTTTATTATATTAAGACTATAATATAACGTATTAGAAGTAAAACATTTATGCCATTTTAATCTTTTTATATTTTACTAAACTGGAAACATATCACTATGAATGTCCAACGAAAATTTTTACACTCTCCTAAAAAGTACAATGGAACTAAAGGAAACAAATTTTCTATAAAAAAACCTTAAATATATGTTAGAACATGAAATAAGTAACTACGTAAACTAAATAAAAGTAACAAAATATCTTAAGAATATCTTAGGAATGGAGTTCAAATCAGTGAAATTATTGCAATAAATACGTGGCATTCTCCATACAGATAGCCTTTCCACAGCTTGCACATGCATATTTTGTCTTTCGACCCTTTTTGTACGGGCACTCTACACATCTAGCGTAACGACCAAAAATAATTTGAGTTGATGAAAGTGAATCGATGATCTGGGAAGAAATTCTCTGGCGTATATATATTGGAATATTTTTTCGTAAACTAAAGCTAATCCAAAGTTTTGGATAAAATCGGTTCGTTCTTGATTTTCACTAAAAATAATACTTGCATTGACAGCAGCTATATACAACATCCCCTAATAAATTACTCCAGCTTGAGAGTTGTAGAATGTTATCATCTCGGGCTTTTGCCGGTCTCCCGTAGCGCTATCCAT
Organism: Catocala fraxini; assembly: GCA_930367265.1. Taxonomy (NCBI): domain Eukaryota; kingdom Metazoa; phylum Arthropoda; class Insecta; order Lepidoptera; family Erebidae; genus Catocala; species Catocala fraxini. The sequence goes on along the minus strand of OV884040.1, from coordinate 16,656,335 downwards.
TTTGTTTTCTCCAGAACTCACCTCATCGGTAGTATTTTTAGTACTTCTTCCAGCATCAACCGATGTCGGTTTTCTTCACTGTCAACAACCATTTTCTATTGAAATTTACAATACAACTAAGAAAGTAAGCTAAAATAGCAGAAAAGGTAATATTCGTTTTTGTCACGAATTATATAACAGCTATGTGACAGGGTATCACATACCCGAACGCAGATTGCAAGCGTATAACTCGAGCGCAGGATATCGCGACGCTGCGATCACGCCACTATCCCCTCTCTCACTTCTTTAACTCCAGCTACTCAAAGCAACAACAAGTTTAAATATCACAACCAAAAACTACCCACAAATAAGTAATATGGTGGGTATGATATACCCTGCCACACTTTCACCGGGTTAAATAAGGCAATGTGTTATTCGGTATAACAATTTGCCTTAACCGGTAATTCAATTCCAGGACGTATGTACATCATTCATTATCGCTGCACCATTGTTTGAATTACTTACCAAGTATCTATCTCTCACAAATACCGTGATCCGTAGTAAAAATTTTGGCTAACTTAATCAAAAGTCGTGAGGACGCATCTATTTCCTCGAGTCACTGTGAGCTAATTTTCTTTCACCTTTTTCTCGAGACTAACACTATTTACGGGGTCACACTTACGCACTCATGTTTACTGAAAACTACACCCACCACTTACCATACCAGTAAACCAGTAAACTTGTGTCTTTAGTTCTAATTATATAGAGTAATTTTACTGAGCTAACGTTGGTATAACACATACATTATATAAAAGATATTATACGAGTATGCTCTAAGAATCTATAATGAAGCGGTAGTGTAGGCGATTTCTGTGTATATTCTTGGGTTCGATTTCCAGAACAGCCTGTGTTATTGTGCTTTTCTGTATAAAATTCACAGTAGCAATACAAAGTCTACAACAAATATAAATATGTATAAATACACATTGTACCTGCTAGATATTTTATAATAAAAAATGTTTTACTATATAATGATGGGCGTGTGCTTTGCTTCTACCCAAAAGCAAGGCATTACTTATATTTTATTACAAAGAATATATCATTATACACATTTACAGGTAAATATGACTTTATCAAAAATCATAATACTCCTTAAAACTTAACAAAAGTCTTAATAGCAAAACGTATAGTATACACATTGAATATTATTAAAAACGACTGAACTGCTTTCATCTCGTCGCATTGAAATCGCACACGATTGTTATAAATATGCGCCATCACGACGTTCCACCCACTGAGAACAAATGCTTCACTAATTAAAATACACGACGTGAAAGAATTTGTACCATAACGGTATTAGAGGTTATGGATTAAATAACACACTGTATAAATACTTTAACTATTTATTTTATACTTTGACACAAGGAAGTTTTATATGTCCGTTCACTTACAGCTCACAACAAGAAGTGACAGATAGCAATGTAGCTACGCCTTTTATAGCTAATCAAACTGTAAAGTATTTGACTACTATTTATATTGTATGATGTTATATTATACAATTACTAAGGCGCAATAATTGTAAATAGTTAAATATAATAATTAATTAATTTTTGCATGTATAAATGTATATAATTCAACAAACAGCTGGGTTTGTTTTATTTATTTATTTATTTATTAAGGATCTCCGACAAAGAATATACACAAAATTGCACAAACATAAAAACATAGTTTTGTATAGTGTGCTCCTTCAGTTATAGGAGACCACAGCATGCATATACATATAAAAACAAAGCTTAAATTAAAAACATAATAAAAATAATTAAATAACCTAATTAAAATGAGCTACACATTGGGCATGTTTTTAAGAAGAGAAATGAACAATAAAAAACTTAATAAAAACTTAAATAAACAGTTCTAAGCGTCTTTTATATTTAGGTAAAGATTCACTCATGTCAATATCATGAGTCTTTGATAAAGTATTGTATTGCCTCCAAAGCCTTGGTACAGCAGTACCTTGATGTATGAATGGCCGCGTATGTAGCTCTTTTATTATTTCCTCAGACATTTTTATATTCATCTGAAAAAGGACTCCTGCTATTTCTTGTACAACGAGATGTGGTACCAACGTACAACCTACATATTACAGACAATTGATAAAATCTTTTCTCTTGCTGCTCAAATTAGATATATCTATTGAAATTAAACTGCTATATACGGATTTTATCGCGTTGTTTATTTGACACTTTATTACAAAATTTTGTAAATTGTTACACTATTACTACTATTAAACTTTACTATTTTTTAAGCTAATTAAATTATTATTAAACTATTTAGATTTAATTTATTTTTACACTTTCCCCGACGTTTCGGTTGCTTTTCAGCAGCCATGGTCACGGGGAGACACGGGAGATTTAATTAGCTTAAAAATTAGTAAAGTTTAATAGTAGTAATAGTGTAACAATTTTCAAAATTTTGTAATAAAGTGTCAAATAAACAACGCGATAAAATCCGTATATAGCAGTTTAATTTCAATGAATAATATTCGCGTAAATAGAAGACAATATTATAGATATATCTATATTGAAAAATAAAAAGAGGTAGCAACGTTTGCTTGGCCATTGGGCTTACGTAAGAAATAACTTGGTTACACTTTAATTACCTTCATAAATAATCATGGAACTAATTTAATAGCTTTCTTCCAACTTACTATCTTACTTAAAAATGTCGTAAATTGTCTTATCGAATCTAAAACAACCTTTCAAGCCGATTAGTTTATAAGAAGCGTAGTAAAATCCAATCGGTGCACTCAGGAGCTAGTTTCCATTTGGCAAACCTCCAATGTCGTACGTATTATAATATGAGTGGTCTCTAGGTACTGTCGTAGAACTTAAAACAATGTTACTACATAGGCTATATCGCTATATATATAGCCACGGAACAGGACCAGTAATCATGATCGTTAGTGAAACTGCGGGGACCAGCTAATGTTTTATCATATCATCGTGCTATTATTAATGCTGTTGAATACCTGCCAAATCCTTGAGTTTGCTGATTGTTGTCAGATTGAACGGTTGTGCGTGATAAATATTTACATTAATCATACTTATGTATATTATTAGGTGCTAAATGAATAGGTAAATATAATAATAAAATATGATTTTTGTAAATATCCATATCAGTTCTAAAACCGTTCTGTGTACATTATGTGTAAATATTAAATAATTTCTAATAAATCACTGATTTGACTAATCATAACGGACATTTAAATAGTTATATTAAATTAACTTATTAGATATTATTATGTTATGTAATGTTAAGTAATTATACATCATGTTGTGATAGCCATTTCAGTTATAAAATAATTTTATGTAATATTAAATTGTTTCTAATGGAAGTGCCGTTATGACTCATCCGGTCGTTCCAACAAATTTAAATAAAATGTAAAATAAACTAAATTGTATGTTTAAATCAATATTAAAATTAAATACAATGTTTTGTAATAGTAATTACCATTCTAACACTATTTTGTATACAATTAAATAGCTTTTAATGAAAGGCTGATTTGAAAATAGCCAGACCTGCAGTATATCTGTTTATGTATCTCTAATTAATCGTAAGTCATGCTCATTCTACTAGATGAAAGTGAGCAATTTTGACACAGATTTGTGTAACACACAAATAGTTCTTTCGAGTCTGGGTGTTCTTTGTGTACGGTGGTGGCATGTCTGTGACGTCCCGCGCGACACTGGTATTATTCGTAGAGCTAGAGTTGTCTTTTTAATTATAACAATTAAAAAAATTCAGAACGTCCTTGTAAGATTTAAAAATATTTAAAATTCAGCAATATAATACACTCACACTGAAAAGAAGCCCGTGCCCAACAGTGGGACAGTATAAAACAGGGCTGAAATTATATTATATAATTATTAAAGTAGTGGTCTATTATTTTGCATCTTCGTTTAATGGTTATGTTTTTTATGTTTATTATTTATTTGTATAGTTATATTAGGAACAAACATTTTGAGTAGATTAAACGTATTCATGTAACTAGGCAATTTATAAGGGATATCGCTCGATAACCTTTAACATATTACGTCGAACCGTCGATCTCATTTACTCTTAAATACAATTTATTGTTTTATTCATAGGTGCCATGTCAAGAGATTTCGAGATTGACTATTTAACTTAACTAAGTAGTATAACATCATTATAGGGAAGTGTAATTAGATTTTGTAGCAGGTGCTACATTTACTGTAAGAGACCCTCAGTCGTTCATATATAATATTTTACGGCTGTAAAACTCCGGAATGATCAAATATTTCAATAATTTGCAATTCCGAGTGAGAGATAAATATTCAAGGTTAAAATACCACTTACCACGTCAGGATTACGAAGATTTGTTTGAATAAAACCTTTCACGTTTTAATAGGTAAAAAAACGCTACGTATTGTTTTAACCAAACAACATACAAATATTTATATACCGTACCGTATATCGGTACGCTTGTTTTGACAATAAACAAACAAAAAGAAATATATATTTAAAATGCCTTTGTGTCGCAGCTGTACTGAATGCGACTGCTGTTTTCTTTTTTCTTTAATTCTTGGGTTTCATTCGAATCAGTCAAGGTTTTCCTAACAAAAATCTCTCAGCAGCCTCACAGACACTCGAACTGTGTCCCTGCTATTACGTGGGATATCTAACCATAGCTGGCGACATAATTAATTATGGATATGTGATATAATGTTGCACGTCATTTTCGGGATTAGATATAGGCTTGTGAATAATGTTCTGTGCGTGTAACTATAACATTACCACCCTTATGAGTTCAGTGGAGTATATATTTACTTTAATCATTATTATTTGTGTTCCCCTCTTACCATATAAACAGTTAACAATCATACAGGCTTATAAAAATATCGTTAACTGTTAAGTAATGTTAACCTTAAGAATTTTTTTACAGGCGCTATTATATTTTTAAATATTTGAGATTTGTTTATAAGTAATTGTGCAAATGCCGTCGATGACAGCTTCATTACGTTGAATAATCACTGTTATAAGACAAATTTATTAATGTCATTTACAGCGAGTCGCTTTCACCACAAGCGAGCATATTATTTCACGTCTAAGTAAAAATATACGACTGGTTATCTCAATGCCCACGTTCTCAACTCACGTGAAATTGTTACTAAAATAAATGCGCAGCTTTCTGTTATGTTGAAATTCCACAGATATTCTCCCGGGAAATATAACTACCGGGAGAATGAATGCAGAATTTTACAATGAATTCTGTGTCTTCTGGATAAAATAACTAACTGTCTCTTATGCAATGGCCAGTGATGCTTGTATTTTATTAAAGAAAAATACTTCAGTAGACTTGTGTGCTATAGGACACTTTAAACACATGTAAACAATGTACAAATATTTTAGTGTGCGCCTGGTATGCATAAAGTTTCGGATTTGAATCTCGTCTTGGGACACCTAAAAGTTATTGGGCTTCTCTGCTCACAAATTATTAATAGCAGCACGAAAAACAGTGGACAGAAACAAATGAATGTAGACAGACGAAGGAAGCCCTTCCATCCTTGGACAGGCATCTGTCACGCAGACTGCTACGTTCCACAAGGAAGAACCTACGCCACCTAGTGGGTATAATAACGGGCCACTGCTCACTTAACAAACACCTGTTCAACATCGGCATCACTGACAGTCCTTTATGTAGAGGCTGCATGGAAACCGAGGAGACATCGGCTTACGTGCTCCTACATTGTAAAAGCGTGAGCAACCAACGGGCGAAACTCCTAAACAGTCCAGAAACGATGAAAGAGGTACTGCGCGACATCGATCCCCTATTATCATTCTGGACGGAGCTAAGGTGGTATGAGTAACCGAACAATACTTCGCGTCGGCTACTTACGCACAATGGCCAAATTGTAGGGCTAAGTGCGGATAACACACGTCCAACTAACTAACTAAAGCACCATCGAGTTAGAAGGTTGGAGGCGTTAGCGGTTATGGAGTATTAATATCACATAAATTATTATAGCGATTTATATTAAAAAACTGAGAAGCAGCGAGGCGTTAGATTTCTCATTCGTTACGTGGGCCCTAAAACTAGTTAGATACATTGGCAGTACGCACACAACAACTTTATTAAAAAACAAAGTAAGCTTTTTTAAAGTACGGTATAGTATTGCCTTATACACACATGTTTTAGCAACCGTGACTACATCGCTAACGGAAAAAGTAAGGGCGCGTTCCCACTATGTCGTGACGATAGATTATCGCGTCGTTTAAAGCGTCGTGGCTTGTGTATTTAAATAGAGGTGTCCACATACATGACGAGAAAATTAACTATTGTCCATGACTTTTTTTGCTGGTGACGACAGATTGTCAAGTCAATATGAACTGCTAGCACGACAGTCGTAAAACGATAAAAAAACGTCACGACTAATCATGACGGCAAATCGTGTGTCGTTGTTGCAAATATCCATCGTAGCCACGATAAAAATATCGTCTCGTCTTTTACACGTTCAACGATAAAATATTGCGACGATACAGTGACGATAAACAGTCGATATAATGGGAACAGCTAGAGATGACAGTCGTCCAACGATAAATGAATCGTCACGACATAGTGGGAACGCGCCCTAAGTGGATATTACATCACACGAAAATTATTGAACCTGCCCTGTAGGCGACGGTTTTGTTTTAAAGCTGTGGGCGTGAACGCTTTGCCAATGGCAAACTTTCCGATGGTAAATAGTGGCCGTTGGCATCATCAAATGATCCTCTGGGATTGTTTGATGTGCATGGTACAGTGGTGTCATACGACATACAATGAAACTAATATTGGACTGGTCCACTTGAAAGATAATGAGACTTATTATATATTATTATATTGATATACGTTTATAATTACTTTTTAGCTTATTTAAGATGTCGCTAATAGCTATTAAGATTAGCCTGTGGCATTGGTGTAGTATTTTAAATATGGTGCGATAGGATTGCCTGCGTCATTATTTTGAACAAAAATCCATTATCTATACCAATAGGTACTAATAATATTATAAAGAGGAAAGATTTGATTTTTTGTTAGTTTGTGTTTGTTTGTAAGGATTTAACTAATCACCCGGTTTAAAAAATTCTTTTAGCATTAATAAGCTATACCTATTATCATACATACATGCATAGATTTACGCTTATTTCCCAGAGGGGTAAGCAGAGACTACGGATTAGTTATACCTATTATTACCGAGTAACAAAGACTATATTATTTAAAAGTTTTGTTACTAATACCTACTTTTAGACGAGCGAAGTCGCAGGCAAAAGCTAGTAATAAATAAAGGTAGAAAGAAAAAAGATATCGCCAGACTCAATGCTTCTATCATTATATGTAGATAGTAACATAGCCAGCCTATGTTATTAAATTGGTAAAAAGGTGGCCTTAGAGTGCATACAATGGTTTGGAGTAGTAGAAAAGTTGGACAAGACTGTTCAATCAAGATATCCGAGGATCGTAGTAAGCACACATCATAGTTCCACGTACCACTCCGGATAACAAGCGTGGCTATTCAATTATATATTACGTCTAAACTTTATATGAGTATTCAAAACTTAATAATTCTTAACTTTTAATGAATCTATACAGAGAGTTCATAATTTTTGATATAACTAAATTGTCATAAAGTTCTATTATGTTATTTAAAACCACGTGATTGTACTCAAAAGGTATTGAGCAGGTGTTTTATAAATAGCAAAATTGATTGCACTTTTAAGTCAGGATGGCCCGAATACATACGTGTTAAGCTGCTTATGAGCTTTTTATTGCCATTGTTCTCAGTTTATTTCAGATTATTTTTCCTTGGTTATTTTGACATGGTGTGGATTTATTTTTACTATAATAAATAACAAATGTTGTATATTACCATGGTTTGCTATATAAGGCAAAGTTTATTATAAGTTATTTGATTATTTTATTATGTGTGTACATTTTGTTAAAACTGTTTATAATATCAGGCCTGAATTAAACTCCCACTGCTGGGCATAAGCCTCTTCTCAGTGTGAGAAGGGTTAGGCTATAATCCACCACGCTGGCCAAGTGCGGGTTGGTAGAATTCACATATCTTCGAGAACAATATGGAGAACTCCTAGACATGCAGTTAAAGCAAGCGATAATTAATTATTTAATACGCATATAACTTCGAAAAGTCAGAGATGCGCGATTTGGGTTCGAACCCGAGACCTCTGCGCGGCAGTCCAACGGTTTCCCACTAGGCAATCACTGCTAAATTTAAAACTGTTTAATTAATGAATATTAAATGTTCCGAGTGTATTTAGTTCTAAGACTTTAAATTGCTGATTTTAATAATTGTACTTTCTTACGAAGCCCTGCATTTTATATTGCTTTAGAATATATAACATATAATCTATACATAACAGATGGCTAATTAAGTGGTAAGTAAAATATTCCTAACCATAATATAATAAACAAGTGCCTCTTGAAACATAACCATATTCTAATCACATAGGATTCAATTTACATTGAACGCTTAAGGTTACTTTGAATAATTATTCTACAAATCAAATAGAAATGAAATAAGTGCGTGTCATATAGTGCCTGCCTATTACTGAAGTTAGCTAATCTCACGCCAGCTGCGTGTGAACTCATAAATTAAAGGTTATTTAATCCTTCATAAGTTTTGCTGAATTCCAGTGATGTATTAATATTAATATCGCGAGGACGAGATTTTAATATCGCCAATTTGCTTGTAACATGCGTTAGTTGGATAGATTATGTTTTGGAAAATTAAGTGATTAATTAATCTGTACTATAACAAGATGCTATGTTATACGATTGCTGTGTGTTAGTGCTTATATTAATTATTAATTTACACATCGATTGTCGTGTTGTTTTAATAGATATTGTGCTAATATTTAATGTCATAATAATTTATATCTGATAGTCAGTACGTTATTGCACAAATACGGCTTATCTATGTAAATCTTGCCGCAGGTTAAGTTTCATGAATATTTATAGTCAATTCTCTCAAATAGACTACACAAAAAATGAGGTCATAAAACACAAACTGTTTTTTTTCAGTTGATTTATGACAAATAAATAAATATGAATCGAAATATTTTTGTTTGAATATACAATAGTAACGATAGAACGATATACAATACCTATATTTGATGACACCACAAATTTAAATGCTTATTATTCATAAATACTATTTCCATTTGCAAAATTTACTCACTTTAAACTAAATATAAAATAATCACCAAGGTCCATAAACCAAGAAAAACTTTTTATCTCTCGCGTGCAGTTGAATGCACCAAACGTAGTGAACGTTATAAACAACAGTTCTTATGCAACTTTTGTGTTATACAAATATTTACGCATTATCACAATGTTTTAGTGTATGGTTTGTTGGTTATCCTGAAATAAGGTATATAACACCATGAAAATTCATTTATTATATGAAACATATTCCAGACAATAACATTAAGTTTGGTATATGCATGGTAAACTAAATTCTCGATTTGCTCTGTAAATCTCATCGCATTTCATATGGTAATTATGCTCTATTTAGGTTCTGAATCATTATGGGTTCAATAATTTGGTTTGGCAGCTTAATCTAATTTATTAACATGCATATCACGTAAATAAATGTAGCTCTTTAAATATTATTTTTCAGGAGGTAGAGAATACCAGGATTCTCGCTTAAAACTGGGACCTCGCTCAATATGGAGCAGTCCGATAGCAGAAATACACCCATACTACAGAAAGTCGCAGGCATCCTTGTCTTTACGCTGAATCGTCGTTCTAGAGTTCTTTGAGTAGTTCTGCTGTCAGCTTAAGACAATAGTCTTTGTTACAGCTCTATGACGAAGGATTAGCAATGCGCAAGTGGTGCTGTACACATGCAGAGATTACTGTCTACCCGCTTAGCGACATATTATATGTTTGCTCGCCACTATCATTACAAAAATAATGTAAAACACACGATAAAAGTGTTACTCTAAGCAAAATCAATTATGACGATTAAAATTTAATAATATAATACACTATAAAATATTATATTTTGCAATCAAATTGTCACTGATATTTAAGATAAAAAGAGACATTCAATATATGCATTTACGAGAACTGACACAAAAAATATACTTCGATGAAAATAGTTATCAAATGAAACAGTGTAAATGAGCGCAATCATTAAACCGTTTATTAATTTCATAAAAATAAATGACAGTTAACTACTGTCTCTGTAACTGATATTTAATATTTATTTGCATTTAGCTGAGCGATATGAATTTAATTGCGGTGTAAATAATCCCAAGGGTGGACTCCTTAATTGTCGGTTATGCAATACAACTACGAGTAAACGTGAATAAAAATAAATGACGTCGGCTGTTCGATTGTGGTGTATTCCATATTCATATAACATAATTGCTTTAGTGCAATAAATAAAGCCACATATGACACATGTATCGTCACGAAGGACTTAAAGTACGTACATATATTACACTCACATTTTAACAAGTTCTATCACTTTAAATACAACGTTTTATTATAATAATAATTCATTTGTATTTTAGTATTATTGTACGTATGTATACTTATTATAAATAGTTATTATTAACGTAATAGTGAATTTCCACCTATCCACATTTATTTTCATATTGATACTTAGAACGTTGACATGGTCAACAAGATATAGAAAATCCCATGCGCTCACGCGCACGTGAACAAGCACGCTCACGCGCACACGCACACACGCACGCACACGCGCACGCACACGCACACGTACACGCACACGCTAAGCCATATCGAGGCGTATCAATTACATGGAGAAGCAGGTACTTCTGATACACGTGTACGAGGTAATCATACAGGCTTCTAGGGCGAGTTTCACACGAAGATCATTTACGCGAAACTACCTCAATTTACACAAGAATTTAATTCCCTAATGAAATGTACGATACTTAAATAATGCTAGCTGGTTGAAATTAAATAATCGTTGTAATAATGTAAGTTACAAACTCGTTTTCATGTTAGACTGAATTTCGTATAACAATTCATTATTTGAGTTAAACGACTTTTCAAAAGCTTTTCGGTAATTCAATAATATGTACGCAAAATGCTTAATGCGATGAAACAGGGTTCGCAAAATGTGGAAGTGTTTTAATGTTAGGTATATAATAATGTGAGATTTTAATCGTATCCAATGATGAATGTCAGTGTCGTAATTGTTAACTAATTAAGGAATAAGAGAATTTTAAATCGACCGATTATTTTAAATTACTCTATCATTTAATCTGGGTCGTGGATACCTAATAGGAGGTCTTAGGACATAATCGCTCGTTATAACCAGTTGTTGAGTCGTGTGTGAAATGGCCACTGATAAAAAGTCGAAAGAATCAAGGACTCGAATCTAAATTTATGCTTTGTTACTTAATTACATACATACATACATTCACGCCTATATCTCAATTACCAGCTATGTTTTTAATTTTAAGTCCTATGTGCCTTTGCCTAAGCCTGGAATTGAACCCGAGACCTCATGTACAGCAGCCGCAAACTATCGCTGCGTCACCAAGAATTTTTTTAAATATTTGTATTCAGATATTTACTGTAAGTGACATCAATCGAAAACCTATTTAAATGTCACTCTCATGTCTTTATTTATACAAATAGTGTACAACGTGTCCCGGGGTGCTATCAAACATTTGTCAGTACATCGCCGAGGGACAGCGATGACGAGGGTTACACACAAATAAATAAAAGTTTGCAACTTGAATAAATAAATAAATATATTGTCAAGATTTTACTGTTTGTTCGCTAAGACACGAGTAGTGTCATGTTTGATATAAGCTGCATGTTTTAGGAAAGGACTTCACGTGGTAAATAATTTATTTATAAATATAAAGGTATATAATCTCATCTTTTGGAGTTGTGTGTGACTACGTTTCCACTGTTATGTTTTGGTTCCCATGTTAACGGACCAGCTTCTTATGCGGCTATATATCACTATGCGTTTTTACAATTATTTATATTGTAAATTTTTTATGATTATATGCATATTTAGTTACTATTTAACATTTTCAATATAAACTTAGATTTAGACATTCAGAGGAAGTTTTAATTAAAAAAAATTTTAAAACTATTGTAAAACCTATGTTATATTCGAGAGGTTATTACTCAGTCACTGGACATATAGAAGATAAAAATGCTTGGGATTCAGTTGCTTCCACTCACAGGTTATTGTAATATGAGTTGCTGTGACTATTATTAAATTAATTAAAATTATATTCAAATAATTTTTACTTTTTAAATCTTATTGAAATAAACTACTGTAACAACTACACACAGTAGCTTATGTAAGAACAATAATATAACATTGAATTGTATTGTTATTAACATTTGGCGATTGAAAAGAGCGGCCATTGAATTGTATTGTTATAAACATTTGGCAATTGAAAAGAGTGGCCATGAGTTTCTTGTCTGCTTCTTCGCTTATAACTTCTACTCCTCGAACAGGCTTTTTTCAATGCTATATTTTTATTTCCTTCTATTTATTTTTGTTATTATTTTTTATTAATATAATAGTGAATTGACGTGTCCAAGAATCGTATGCAAACTTTTATGAAAATAAAGAATTTTGGCTTTGACTTTGATTTCTTTTGTATTATTTTTCGCAAATCATTTATTGAAGTTAGGTATACATTGTGTCTTCTTTAGTAGTTCTTTGTAAAGTTATTATGTAGATTAACCGTTGATTTCTGAGGACTTGTAAGGGGTTACCAGGCATTTCAAGTCAAAGCCATAAAACAATGAACTAAAGTAAAGATTCTTCTCAAGAACCATGTAACAAAAATATAATGAACTACAAGAAAGAACACTTATAAAAAGCGGTAACGTCGTAATTGAGAATTTTTGTCCTAAATGAAATAGTGTCATGGAAGCATAAACAATATTTTCTTTAAAAGCTTCACAAAGTATACTAACTACAATGCACGAAGCTTTATTAAAGTTTTATTGTGAAAATATCGTTTTTAACGATATTTTGCCTGTGAAAGCTGCAGACAAACTATATGCAAAAGTTATCACCTACATAAAACTACTTAAGTTTGCTCTCAGTTTTCATTCTCTCATATAGCCTAGTTTTTACAAAGCCAAATTGTATGTTAAAATCAAACACAAGTATCATTAAGGTCAAAAGTAATACTTATGAATGCCCACGTTAATGAGTTAGAAACTTACTGAATTAACATTTATGTTAGTTGCTAGGTTCAGGCGAAGAGTCTATATAAATATACCAACAAGACCTCACAGCCAGTTTCTTAAATCTTTTATATTAGAATTTTTTAACGCATAAGTAAGGTGTGTAAATTATATTGCTAAATATATCAATCTAAAATAAATAATAATAATTGAATAATAATATATCCTCCACACCGAATTTAGGCCACGGCGGCCAGTCCTAACGGAGAGTGGCCAACTACGCAGGAGATATAATAGTGCACATGTGTATACGCAAACACAAGTGCACTCTCTGTTCCCTAGCTCTCATGATCCGATGGGACGGTAATCCGACACGACCAGACAGAGATCAGGCGCAGGACCAACGGCTTTACGTGCTTTCCGCCAACTTCCTAAGTCCGGGCTGGTATTGAGATTTTTAACTGAATATAAGGGACAAAAATAACAGAATTTAATTGCATAGATGGTGGAGTGGTGGTAGCCAATTGATGTAGGCTGAATCCCCACACGGGGCCAAAATTTGTGTGGTCGGCAAATATTTGTTTTGTGTTTGGGTATTATCTGTGTTCGTTGTGTTTTTGTAAACATCCTCGCGATACAAGATGTATTCCTAGTACGACAGAAGTATTTTTTTTATAAAGAACCACAATAATATTTTATACATTTTACATTTAGTAGAAGACGAGCTATCGGATCACCTGACAGACAAAAAATAAATGGTAAACGGGCATCCTTTTATTGTGATAGGTATTAGGGTATAGTCCAACACCTAGGTTGGGTTGGCAGACTTCCAGATGTTTGACAACCTTATGGATGACATTCAGATATGCAGGTTACCTCACGATATTTTCTGTAATCGTTAAAGCGAGCGATTGTCTAATAATGTTAGCTCTGTTTATAAACTGCACCATCGCTGAGCATGGACCTCTTTTCAGTGGGCGAAAGGTTAGGCCAGAACCCACCAGGCTGGCACAGTGTGAATTGGTAGACATCACATATATTCGGGAACATTATAAAGAACTTTTAGATGTGCAGGTATCCTGACGATGTTTTCCTTCACTGTTAAAGCAAGCGATAATTAATTAATACGCACATAACTTTAAAATGTCAGAAGTGCCGCGAGCCTTGGGATCAAACCCGAGATCTCAACCTGGCAGTCCAACTATCTCCCACTAAGCTATCGCTATTTTTAAAGAAGAATTAAATATACATATTTTACAGATCAGGTTAGGGAAATGATCGTTGATAGCGCACCGTACTGGACAAGATTTGAGATTAACTCAACTGTGATATCGCATTATACACACGCGACAGTAGAACGCACAGAGCGACTCAAATTCTCTTTGCTGTTCGAACGACTTCCACACAGCTGAGAGACTGGAATCATCGATAATACCATCTCTACTTATAAGTTCCCACGCTACATTTTTAGAATTGAGTGAACGAAGATATTGTTATAATTTAAAATAACGGTAAAGTTTTCTTATTTAAATAGATTGGATTGCGTCCGTTTGAAATATTGCACGGGTGAATAGCTCTGAAAAGAACATATTGAATTGGATAATACTTATATAGTGAAATTTCACAACGTAAAAAGAGTTCGTAAATTTTAACATTTCTGACCATCTACATATATTTGCCTTTTGCAATTTTATTTTCATAGAAACTTTTGTTATGATTATAATTTAATCTATAAACTTACATTTCCTTATTTCCAATAAACAATTACATCACTATACTAATTAACAGAATATATACAAGCAAATTATTTACAATAAAGTAACCTAAACAGACAAAAAAAGAACAACAAAATTTAAAAGCGTCTTAGTATTCCTTCGCGTCGCTGGCTATTAGCAACGTACCCAAAAGACTGGCAGCATTATCACGTTGGTAAGCAATGGTTATTCTTTGCACAAAGAAAATACGAGCTTTTTGGTCATTTTGTGTTTAGATTTGCCCGACTAGTGTCGAACCCAATCGGGATTTTACTCATAAGCTCGACTGAGTCTGTAACGCCAAATTATCTTGATAGGAATGATAATGATATACAGTTACCGTCCCAAGCATTTAACTTACCTGATAGTAAGCGATCACAGTCCGTATACAACATACATTAACCATTAATTCTGACGTCATTGGCAATCAGAATTAAAGTGCCTAAACTAAGAAGATAGTCTTCCATCAAACATAATTATATAGTTTAATCGAAACATGTTTCATATTGGGTTCCTAAACAAGATTGCACCCTCGTCAAAATGAATCTGTTTGTTGTCAATTCCATTAGACAACCGAATGGATTACATACAATAGCTGGCATATAACGTGAGTCGTCAATAGGATAACACGATGTCACGTGTGGGTGAGGTAACGGCAGTTTTAAGTACCATAAAGTCACATAATAATAAATATATCAAAGGGGTAGATGTTACCACATCACAACATGCTGCTTTTTATTTACGCATCTACGTTTTTCATTCTGTTAGCTGGTATAGCAGTAATTAGGAAACAATAATCTAAAAAAGAGGTAAGGGACGTTTAATTTTAGAATTGTCTGGAGATTACTAACATACTGAATTCATAAAGTGCAGCAAGCTTTTTATTTTAGTTATCTTACTTAATGTAAACTAGTGCATAACAGGAAGAAGTGGGAAAGCGAGAAAGTGGTCCTACATTGAGAGAATACAGGCTAAAATAATGAACCATAATAAAATAATAACTAATTTGTTGTGTTAATGTTTATAAAAGTAGTTTTCAGCCATTAATACAAATGTTGCGAGAAGTACATATCGTAACTAGATCGTCGCGTATTCTCCTATACCTAACAATAAACGCACACTTACAGCCGACCACAACAATACGGTTCTGTAAGATTCAACTAAGATTTTATTACCGTCCTTTGTTCCTCTTTAAATGATTTACTCAAAGCAAATTTATATTGAATATTTTTAAATTATCTGAGTAGTGATTGACTGTAAACTATCTTTAAACAACTTGATTTTTAAACAACTTTTGTTTTGTATAACCTACGATAACGAAATTATTGGAAAGAGAGGAACCCGCCACGCGCCCTCGGATTGCCCACCCCAACTATTGCAATAGAAAAGGTTGACAATACTGAACTCCTCTGGATACGTATAGCAACGACGTGTTCCTAATTATCATTTCTATTGTAATAGTTGGAGTGGGCATTCCTAGGGTACGTGACGGGTTCCTCTCTTCCCAATAATCTTATTAGAATGGTTTTTCGCCAAGTAACGCCTACTTCGATTCTACGGTAACGACCTAAAGAATCGGCTTCCACATATAGTTCTTGTAAACTAACGCATAATTCTTAAGACAGGCATTAGAACTATAAAATAATTGAAATAAATCAATTATTAATGCGGCTTATTAATAATTGATATATTTCAATTATTTTATACTCCTAATGCCTGTCTTAAGAATTATGGGTTAGTTTAGATGAAGTAAGTATAGGTACTACTTTAAAAAAATCACTGAGGACATTTTATAATTTTTTAATGTGTTAATAGATGTATTTAAAGGGTACAAAGTTGTTGCTTCACGTATTAATATATAGATTATCATTGATCACTTAATTGTACGAATACCACTGAAACACGACGTGATGCGAATACCAATAAGATCAGATAACTATTCAGTTTCAGCACTCTAGTGATATGCCGAATCAAAATATATATTTCAAAGGAGGCGTTGAAATTGATGACGTGATAGAAACTCTAAATAGTACAACTACTAAAATATAATATTTAATAGTATTCAAGATATGTACCTAAGGTTTAACTAGTTATGAATATTTGTGAAGTAAATCTAGTTTTCTTTTTAATCTTGCTTGAAGCTGATCTTCAACTGAGCTGTGGCCCTTATTAGAAAAAAAGAGATGGCCATAGCCCACCGCGCTGGCCCAGTGCAGATTGATAGACTTCGTCGACAATATTATGCAAGGCTCTCAGTGTAGGTCGCCAAATAATAATTTCCTTTCATCATCATCTCAGCCGAAAGACGTCCACTGCTGGACATAGGCCTCCCCCAAGGTTTTCCACACACCGGTCTTGGGCCACCCGCATCCAACCGCTTGCCGCGACCCTTACCAGGTCGTCGGTCCACCTGGTGGACCACCTTTACCGTGAAAGTAATCGACAATAAGCTAATATGCACATAACTTCGAAAAGTCAGAGCGTTAGGCAATCGTATTTTGGGTTAAGTATGTTTCATATTTCTGTCTACTGTTTATAAAACTTTATGTCCCGGAAGGAAAATATATGTAGGTAATATAAAAGGACATCATGCCTTAAGACCATTACAGTAAAACAAACGAAATAATAAAAAAGTTATAAAATATTTAATGTTTCACCAAAATTAAGCTTTTGCTTGAATAATATCACTTAAGTAAACAAAAAGACAGTAATATCATATAATAAAACACATAACTCACGATTATAAAAAATTCGTACGCTGGACCCATAGAAGACACACAAAGTACTCCGCGAAAAGGCGTTGGTACAGTCAGCAACATAAGTATCTGAACAATAAACAAATTTGTAACAATATTTTATAAATAAAAATTTTTTTTTGTTTTTATTCTTATATTTCCATAAAAAAAATTTTTTTAACAAACTCGCCAAACTGATTATTGTTGTTATCTTATTATTGTTCTATAATAATAAGCTATGATTAAAATAGCAGCCCTTTAACAGTTACTCAAATAAAAGATTATGAACTTCCATTTTCATTAGACTACATGGACCAATACGCCATTGGTTTACGTGGTCGCCTCGCCGCTGCCATTACACCGGGTGTTGTGGGTTCAAATCCCACACGGTATAAAAATGTATGTGTTGTACAAATGGTTGTTCCCAGTCTGGGTGATCGTTGTGTCCGTTGTATTAATCTTTGTAAAGTCCCCCGTGACACATGAATTATTTCTAGTGCAGTTGTCTTAAAAAAAGGAAAATTTGTATAACAAATATTATATATAATAAAGCAGTTCAAGATAACACAAATTTTATGTCTATCAAATAATTTGTAGAATCATACCATGAATTAAAAATCCTAAATATAATATATTATAATAATATTCTGTATTAATCGTTGACTATGATAACATTAACTTTCTTAAACTATTACTAAAACTGACATTTGCTATTAATTTGAAAGATAGAGCTGACGTGGGCTATATGTGCCGTGTACATGAAAGTCACGTTGGTTGTAGCTCAAGTAACCGGTGAATATTATTCGTCGTTTTAACTGCCTCCGTGGTGCAGCGGTAGCGACTGCTGTGCATCAGTGGTCAGTGGTCTCAGGTTCGAATCCCGGATCAGCCCAACAAAAAGTTATTGGGTTTTTCCTTTAAGACATCTCACCTAAGAGTTAGGAAGTTGGTGTTGTTGCTCACGCTCGTGCCTCTAAAAGCACGTAAAGCCGTTGGTTAAATATTGTACAATGACTATTGCTAAACGATATTTAATTTTGTACACTGCGTCTATTCATATAAATAAGATCAATACGAAAGCTTTTTTTTATGTTTGGTATTCAATACGGCTTACTTTAATAAATTTAATCGGTTTACAAATGAAATTTATTATCATTTCATCAGTGTGAAAATCAATGTAAAATTTCAATGAGTTTGGTTTTCATTAAACTGCCACGAGCGGCCACAATACAGCCCGCAGCAGTTAATCAACACCGAGGAATGGAATAACATTTAAATTTGGCTTTTTATAAAACAAAGATTGAAACGATTTGGTGTAAAATGTCTTATGACAAAAAATACGTTAATATTATTTGATGAAAAAGTTAACGTTTAACAACTATTATAAAATCCTTTTTCTTTTTTAAGTGGGGATATGCTCAACTATAATTAAATCCTAGCTTTATATTATAAATGCGAATGTCATTTATTTGTTTGTTTATTTGTTACGCTTTCACGCCTTAACTACTCCACCGATTATTATATATACCTTTCTTCCAGGAAAAAGTATTGCTTTTATCTAACCTAATTTATTTATTTATTTTATAACTGTTACTCTTTGCACTAACAGGTAGCTTTCCCAACAAGTGCAGAGAGTCAGGTTTAAAATTACACATTGTTACATGGATAAGTAAGAAAAATGAATACATACATTAAAATGAATATCAAATAATAACCAATTCAAAATAATAACAAAATCAATAAATATACTAATAATTAGAAGCCATATTAATACATAGATTATAGAAAATTTCAATTTTAATAATAATATAATACATCACAATGAATTCTAGTTAATTAACAATTTAAAGATATTAATAAAAACGATAAAATTACTATATGAATTAGAAAAAGGATTATTTAAATTAAACTAATTATTTAAAAATTTAGCACTGCTTTAAAAATTTATACATTTGATTTAAAAAAATGTCATCACATGGTCGGTCAGCAATCAGAGCATTTAGTGTAGAAATGTCCTGACAAGTAGGAGCAAATTATGCGGTGCACGTGCGTACAGTCGACGCCGCGAGCAAACGACGCGAGCGCAATTGCAAGTACTGATTGGTGCAGACAATCCGCAACTACTACGCTATTTTGACATTGAGCAAGAAATAGTAATGAGCCAGAAGGCTCCATTTTCGTCTTAGTACGAGAGTATCAATACCCACCATACCCGACACGAACAGAGACGGGTACAGGTATGGTTAATATCCATAGATTGTCGCCCTCGATGGCGTAGTGGTTAGTGTAACTGACTGCCACGCCTGAGGTCTCGGATTCGATTCCCGCACAAGTCAAACATTTGTGTGCATGAACATAGATGTTTGTCTTGGTCTGGGTGTTTCTATGTATAATATGTAAGGATTTACAAAAAAAAAAGTATCTATGTATGTTTATCCATTGTCTAGAACCCATAGTGCAAGCTCTGCTTAGTTTGGGCTAGATGGTGTTGTGTGTATGTGGTAGAATATTATATATTAGTAGAATATACAGTTTTTATAAAGAAAACGGGCGAATTTTCGCTGCACCCGTTCCACCAATAACTTATATTTCATTTCGTGTTGGTCCCAGATGGCAGAGTTATACTCGAGCTTGCTAAGAACAAATGCAAAATATAATGCGGTAATCGTATCCCTACTACTGAAGCGAGCAGATTGTCTCTTTCATAACAAAGCCGAGCGACTTATAGGCTTCACTGCATATCGTAGTTATATGGCCATTAAATGTTAACTTCATATCAATAACCAATTCCTCTACGCGCTCCAGTGGAACGCCTGGTAGTGGTTACGCATAGCAGATTGATGTAGGTGAGCGAGTAAGTGTGATCGTTTTGCACTTTAACACATTCAACTCTAGGTGGTTGGTCTCAGCCCACGCCACAACATTGTTAATATTTCGCTGAAGCGCTTCGCAGACATGAGCGCTTTTAATACATACAAACAGTTTCAAATTATCAGCGAACATAAAGCACCGTGCCAAACTTACTAACTTCGGCAGGTCATTGATCATAATCAAGAATCGGGCCCAACGTATTTCCCTGAATCACGCCAGAATTTGACACATAGGATTTCGACTGAAATCCTAATATTTGAACATATTTTTTCTATTGTCAAAATAGCTGTGGAGCTATTGTAATAAGCTAGGAGCAAACCCCACAGCTGCAAACTTTCTAAAAGTACATCGTTTCGGATGCGGTCAAACGCTTTTTCGAAATCAACGTATGCCGCGTCCACCTCCCTATTTGGATCCATTACTGTGACGGAATAATCAATGAAATTGAATAGATTAGTGGCGGTTGACCTACCTGATCTGAATCTATGCTGGCATTCGGATAGTTGGTACCGCATCTTTCTTGTTATATGGCGATTTATAATTGATTAAAAGACCTTACCGAATGCCGAGAGTATAGTTCATGACGTCTGCTTTTGGGCCATCCTTAGAGTGTAACTCGATATACCTTCCAAAGCATTGGATATGAAGCTGTTTGTAAGGCCAGGTTATGGATATTCAACAATAGTTTCCGAAACACAGATATACAATCTTTCACCAGAAATGGAGGAATTCCATCTGAGCCAGTAGATAAATGAGACTTTAATCTACTTACTGCATATTTTAAGTCGACGCTATTTATATTGTCCAGTGTGATGCTGGGAAACGATCTATTAGTAACGGGTTGCTCGGCCATGTTATGAGACCCTGCCAGCCCGTCAGTGTTGAATACCGACTTAAAAAAGTTGGCAAATGCATTTGCGGCTTCCATTCCAGTCACAACTTTCCCATCGTTCTCATAATGACAGATATTCTTAGACGATCGTTGTTCTTGCACAAATGACCAAAATCGCTTTGGTTCTGATTTTATACCCGCCTCTGGTGGAAAAACATAATTTTTATAAGCCCTCTTAATTAAACGTTTAACCTGTTGTCTATACAATTTGAACATAACCAAACATTAAGTATTTTTCGACCGTTTTTTTAAAAATAATATATGTCCTGTATTAACTTAATAATCTCTGCAGTGTACCATGCTGGGTATTGATATCTCGAACGAAGATTAGCTCGTTGTTTAATTGGCACATGATATCGTAAACAGATCCCAATAATAGTGTAGAAGATATTCGCGGCTTGGTCATTAACTTGGCATGAGCTATTTTCGGTTAAGGACGTTTCCTTAACCGAAAAAAGCTCATGCCAAGTTAATGAGGCAATACCCTCGTACAGTTGATTAAGATCTGCTTTCTTAAATTGCCAATCCTGTAGTGAATCACTCAGCGGGGAGGGTGCAGGCGAGCACGACAACGGCGATCGCGTCGTCGCGTCGGTCGCGGCACGCGCAGCGTGAGACCGAGCGGTGGATGGTGTGCGTCCGGTGGCACAACTGGCACTGTTTTCTCCCACATTTCCACAAACTCGCTGCTTAAATCTCTCAGAACCAGATGCAACATGTTTCCATGTCTGTTATATACGTTATTATATTGTTTTAATTTTCCAAATGCTCGAAGATGTGAGAATTCTAATTTTACATGACCACTAGCAAAATTTAATTTAAAATCGCCCATGATGACAAAATTACACTTAGCATATTTTCTAATTACATTTTTTATTACTAAGAAATAGTTCATGTAATTTATATCACTTGAATTAGGCGGAATGTAAACTATACAAAGCAATATTTTTTATATTTAAAACATATAGTAGCCATCACAAGTTCTATACCTATCGTCAGTATATCTATCAACGTTAACGATTTGCTGTACCTGATATTGGCACCGCACCGCTAACAATTATCCTCTCCAACCTGTATTGTTAGCTCGGTCCCTACGTATGACGGTATAACCTTGTGGAAACACCTCCGCATCATTTACACTACTCTTTAAAAACGTCTCAGTGAGAGCAAAGACATCAGCTGATTCATTTAATATGGACAATTTATAGACATTTAATTTCGGACGTAAGCCTCTTACATTCTGGTAGAACAGTGAAAAGGTTTTAAACCTATTAACCTTTATTTACGCGAGCGAAGCTGCGGGCAAAATCTAGGCAGTGTATATTCTTATTAGAACCTATACAATTAAGATTGTTTTGTCTATAGATAACACTATTTTGACTGCTGGTTATAAGTGCCTTCAATCAGTTTGCCATTTGGGCAGGCATTGAAATTGGCAAGGTCCCAAAAAGATTATTACATTTGCTTTTATATGAAATACTTAGCACCCACTCAACAGATTGCAATAATCTAATACATAATAAGGCGAAATAAAATGAAACCAATACGAAGCATTTTTTTATTTATTTGAATACAATCTCATTTTCTCAAGATTGACAAAATAAATGTTAAAATTAAACTACTTTATACGGTTTTTATCGCGTTGTTTATTTGAAAAGCATTACTTTTACATTATTTCGAAACAATTAAACTACTACTAATAATCACAATGGTTAAAAAATAAGATAATTTATATAAAATTGTTTGATTTGATATTTTATAAAATCAAAATTTTTTGAACTATTGTGATTAACACTTACTCCTAATTTTTAATTGATTTTATATAAATAAATGATTGTTCAAAACGACAATTTATTAGATGGTCATTATTATTGTTACATACGAATGTTTACTTTTACGCAAAGCAACTGGAGTGTAAACATGATTCTGGTGAAGATCCCCGCGAGACCGTGCTGAAATTAATGGATCACTTGTCCCCCAAGAGAAATCGCGATTGGCGCAACAAGAAGTGATCAGGTTATGTCTAATGTATGTCATGTACTAGCTTTTGCCCGCAGCATTGCTCGGAAACAGTACTTTGTCTGAATTAAACGTATCTTTTATCTTTTTCTGTACCCCTGACCTGAGTAGTTAAGGCGTGAATGTATGAGAGTGCCGAAGACTCAAACACCCTCTTTCCCTTTCCCCACTCCTCCTTCCCACTTCCTTTCCTAAAGAGGCGGCCACGCGCAAGTGATGCCTCTGGTGTTGCAGGCGTCCATAGGCTACGGTGACCGCGAACCATCAGGTGGACCGTATGTTTGTGGGCCACCTTATTTTTATAAAAAATAAATTAACAAACAAGCACACTAACTCACCTTCGCATTTATAATATTAGTTAGGATGTTTAGTCTACGACATAAATATAAAAACATAGGTTAAAGAAATAGACTTCATCCAACAAAAAGCAGCGAGCGAAGTACTTACTACCTATTGGTAGTAGTAGTAAATAGAATACGTGAATAATTGAAATGTTATCATGTATTTAAAATTTATCATCACTAGATTAACGTAAAAGAAAACGTAATGATACTACATAGGTCTTGAACAAACAAGCGAAATCATAAAAAACATACCTTTGGGAACATGTAATTTTTTCTTAAATACAATTGCCCGTCGCGTTATTGGACACTAGACTATGTATAACCATGGTATATATAACTATAACTTGTCAATAAAATATCATAGTTCATCTATTAATTAGTAGTTACGCCGACAAATTCAGCTACATTTATTGGAAATTCTCGTGTATTGTTTTCAGTCACGAAGGAATAAAACGTACAAATATTGCCATCCTTTATGTTCGCGATCAGATGAATGAATGAAATATACCCTTTATAGAAAGCATTTGTTTTTGTAAATATTGTAAGCGTTCTGAATTGAGTACACTCTACTTTCAATAGTCCAGTAAACATGAACATACGGAGCTTTATAACGCGCAATTGTTAAAATAAAAAATATATTCGAACGTTGTATGATTCTGCATCTGTTGATGAATTAATTGTAACTAGTTTATTATACGAAACAAAATTAAATTTGCATTCATTTTTATTTTTACTGCTATTAATCGCTCAAAATGTTAGGTAAATCGATTCATACGAAACACGAATAATTAATATATGATACACTACAATTATTTCGAAAGATTCGAATATTATAATCAATCTATTGATATCGCGATTAGATAGAACAGGGGTTATTTAATTTTATTTATATAATGTAATATTGCGACGTCTCAACAAACCACACGTAAAATAACTTTTAGTTTATGTTACAACCTGTGGTTACAGCATTTAATTCCAACGGA
This sequence comes from Catocala fraxini, assembly GCA_930367265.1. NCBI lineage: Eukaryota > Metazoa > Arthropoda > Insecta > Lepidoptera > Erebidae > Catocala > Catocala fraxini. The sequence continues at coordinate 16,631,530 of OV884040.1, read as the reverse complement.
GCAATCCAATTTCCCTTTATGACATCCTGGTTGAAAATATTTCATGTTCAGTGCGATGATGGAGCCGACGCGATGTGCAATACTTCACGAGTATTTCACAGTGGTGGCTATAGGTATATTACAACGCTGAGGCGCAGGTTTTAATGGCGTCTATTGTTCTTTAGAAATACTTTGAACTACGTTAAACTTCGGTTCGGTTTTTATTTTTACATTTTATGCATCGCAATTCCAGACATAGTCAAAACGATATCTCAGTAATAGCGTATTAAAGAAGACAATATATACTTAAATTAACCATACCATAAACATTTTAAAACATATTTTAATCTTTGGGTGTTCTCTGCCCGTGGCTTCGACTGCGTGGACCTGCATCCGATTGTTTTAGTTAATCTAAGAAATTGACTATCAGTGCCAAATTTCATCTAAATATTTAACGTTTTATGTGTGCCTTAATAAAAATTTAAACATACACAAACTTTTTCATATTAACAGTTTGAAAAATGGCTAAAGCCAGTGCTGTTACCCGTGTCTTAGTACGCGTGGAACTTGGAAGTAAATACCTATATATGTTCTCTAACTTTTAGGCAGCGTATTAAGATCAAACAAGCACAACATTTGAAGCCAAATCCTCAGAAAAACAATTGTTTAAGCCTTATTTAATTTTGGATAGTAATTTTTGCGTGACGAGCGTACAAACATACAGACAGACAAAAAAATATTCTGCCCCTCTATGGCTTATAAAGCCCCTTACACAATTATTTGTTAAATATCTCTTATTTACAGGCGACGACCAGTTACAATTTTATTATATATGAAAATATTAGTGGCGTGTAGAATTCACAAGTAATTTAGCCTTTTATTATATTTGCAAGCATCTGAAAGACTATCTGTCAAGATGTATTTATACTTTAAAAGTGAGCCGTTAATACCTTGTTAAATACATAATAACATTTTATAGGTTCGTGTTAACGTTTTGTTTTTTATAAAGACAACACTCGCAATAGGAATAATTCCTGTGTCGTGGAAGACTTTACAAACATTGAAACAACACTTGTGTGTTGTTTGTTTAATGCAAATACTGTGTGAAACCCACAACAACACTTGGCTCTGTTACAATCGTAACGCAGCAATTAAGCCACTACAAATAAAAAGTTCTCTCTTTGCGACTACATATTATTATTGTATAGATACCTTTGCTATATAGCCTTCTATCTTTAGATTGATCAGAATATTGTTATAACTTTATTAATGTTTGCTGTTCATTATTAAATCCATGTTTGTTTTCCGGGAACGGGGCATAAGGGTTCTGACCGCCCACACAATTAAAACAAACATATATTGCTTGTTGTTTTCATAATATTAAGAGTTACATCATAAAAATTAGCAGCGATAGCTCAGTGGGGAAACCAACAGACTGCAATGCAGAGGGTCTCAGGTTCAAACCCACGTCGCGCACCGCTGACTTTCGGAAGTTACATAACTTTTCGAAATTATGTGCGTATTGATTGATAATTATCGCCTGCTCCATGCCTCAGAGAGCGCGTTAAGCTGTCGGTCCCGGTTGCCATGAATATCTATAATAGTTCGTTATTGGGTGAATGTCGACACAAAAGATCCCACTGAGTTGAAGTGTCGCCGGTCTGCACTGACTGACCCCCACATAAGATTATATCTACATCATAAAAATGAACTATGTGTAGGCTTACTTTATAAATGATGTATTAAATACTTTAAATGTCGCGAACTGATCGGAGGGATTAGCAATAGTCTAAGGCACCTCGCGACTGTTACTCCGCCGAGTGTTGTGGGTTTGAATTCCCTATGAAACAAAAAATTGTGTGCTTCACAAAAAGTTGTTCCGGGTCTAGATATACTAGGACTTTAAGTTCGTTAGACGTATGTTTGTAAATCTACTAAAGTTATTATTCCTGGAATTGCGGTTGTCTTTTTACTATATTAAAACTCACCTTTTTAAAAAGAAGCATCTAGGGTTCTTTGGTGTATAGAATTATCATATTTTATTTCACAATTTGACAAATAAATTACGTGAGAAGCTTTTTAAAATCTCTTAAACAATTTTGTAGACCAACTGACGTCATCTACCATCAATCTACGTAAAGCATGAAAGTAGAATAGATAATAGCTACCAGATGTATTGCACCAGTAGTAAATCCGGCTGCTAAAGTAAAATAAAGATTTTCTGCCAAGAAATTCTCAGTAGTATCTCGAAATCAGCAAATGTGGACAGCAATAGGCTCGCTCCTTATTCCGGGCGTGTAATCCACGTTTCTTCTTTAACTTGGGTGAATACAATTTACGTACCCTTCTCCGCGGGAAAACGGTAGAAAAGATTATATCGGGCTCACCTAGGAAAAGATGGGGAAAGAAGTTTTAGGTCCTATCGACTAAACCTACCACGGTATGCCGATTTGACTTGAATGATAGGTGGGTTGCAGAAAATGAAGTTACTTAAGCGACGCCATGTAATGCACCTCTGCCAATCCCGTCGGGATGTACTATATAATTCTATAAGAGGTATATATAATTAAAGTTCGAATCTAACCTTTACCCAAGGTTTACGCAAAGCTAACAAACTTAATCGCAGTTTATGTCTACTATCTGTCTTTATAAAAATTTGGATTTACCCTAAACAAGAGCTGATTATTACACTTATATAACTTCATGAACATTATGATAAAGTTCCTTACGATGTTTCTTGCGTCGTTGAAGCTAGTTTATGACGTATATAACTTTTAAAATTGCTGTAGTCTCGGAAAAGAGTGATTACGTCATTGTGGTGTTATCTTTGTTCTCAAGTTAGCGTTGTAATTAACAAAGTATGTTTGTATGAGAAACATACATTACGTCTAATACATACCAGGGTTTATTAATATTTGTTTATATATTTAACTCGCGACTCTGCCAGCATAACTTACAGTTGGTACGCGATTTCATTTATGTAGATCATAATAGTATATCTGAATCTACTAAACCTAATCAGACAAAACGTTGCTTATGTTAAGTAAAACTCGAAATTACTATACTATAAAATCACCTAAAAATCAATTTAGTTTTTTGCATGATCTCGCAATAACATCAGACAGATTCCAACCTCTGTAGTTTTTCAATTAAAAAACGCGCCGTTTCTCTAAATGACTCGATTATTGTTTTTATTTATTTTGAAAAATATTTTCAACTTACAGACATATTCGCCGCTCTCGAAAGATAGTTGAAGGAAGGAAGAGTGGTGTATTATGTTTTAAGCCGGGACTGTTGACTTGTTAAGCCGTTCTACTAGCTCATTGCTACCTGTATTTAAAAGAAAATACATTTTTCATTGTTGTGTAGAGTTACATTTCTATTTTAATATTGCAAGAAACTTAAATTCAATAAAAGAATCGCCTAAGCACAATACAAGTAAACAATGAGACAAGTCCATTCATTTGAAAGTAGAAAAAATATAAACAAAAAAGTTATTGCCACCATTTCTTACGAATCCAAATAATTAAGTTTGGTAAACAGTCTCAGTACCATGAAATAAATATAGTTTCATGAAATAAATACGTACTCTAGAGTGTCTAATAACAACGTACCCAATGTGAATGTTATTCTTTTGTGTCAATTTCATTCATGATTTGTCAATTAGCATAAAATTAGTAAAGTTTAATAGTTGTAGTAGTGTAACAGTTTTCAAAATTATGTAATAAAGTGTCAAATAAACAACGCGATAAAATCCGTATTATATATATATATTACATAGTAGTTTAATTTCAATGAACAATATTCGCGTAAACAGAAGACAACATTTTATTTTATTTATTATTTATTAATGTTGTTTAATTACCTGTAATCTACGACTTTAAGCCATTTTTTTGGCCAGAAGTATCTTGTTTCTTTGGGACTACCCAGATAGGAGAATACCAAGGCGAATTCGAAGGTTTAATTATATTTTGATCAACCATCTTCTGTATCTGTTTATTAACTTCTTCTTTATTACATTCAAGGTATCAGGGCGTCTTCACGTGAATTAGTTGCGAACTAGTAGTATTAATCAAATAATTACAATTAAGTTCCAAAATACTGTAATTATAGTATTTCAAACCAACCTTTTCTTGGAGTCCAAAAAGTTGACAAATTGGTATTTAGCGTAAAAGAATACAAGGTTAAACGAAAAATACTAATAACATGTTACTTGTGTTTACTTTTTGCAAAATGTAATATTTTCCAAAGAAACATATTTTAACAAGTTTAAAAAATCACATGCACGTCCTTCCGCATGCAGATCATTCTGCACAACGAGTTCCCCCGCGGTGTGGGTTTTGTACACCACTGCTTCATTATGCGACTTTTTGGTATTTTAATTAATCCTGGATAGCTCATTGATAACATTATAACGTCTAAGGATTAGAAGCTTAATTAATATAGTTAGTCTGTAATCCAAGTATTATCCACGTAGTCTCACAGCTTGTGTCCTTGAGGGGTGTAGAACTCATGTTGCTGGCTATCTATTTAAGTCTGAGTACGTTGGGCCTAAAAACATAAGCGCGAAACACACCGCCTCACCTCCCCAAACTATAAATGCATGTGTGTAATTTCATTAAAGTAGTTCAAACTATTATATAAATCGAACAATAAGATCATAAGTTTTCAAATCTTCATCAATACTGAACCAATATACCCTTACCCTTTGATCGCCAAATGTCATCAAGCTGTGGACTATGCGACTAATCAGTAGTGTCAATATCGTTGCTTTCGTAAAAGACACTTTATGGCTTGAGATTAGAGCACATTTTTAATTGACTCAATGTGATATATTGATTGTAATGTTGCTTACAATTTGGCCTACGTCATTTAAGGCGTGCATTCCCGTGAAGCTTTTTTATCTTCTACAAGAAAATTTTCAATTAATCATTAGTGTTAATCATTAATGGCAATATAATTACAAATAACAAGGATTTAGTGTTCGTCAGTACTAAAAAGTGTGGGAATCGAACCTGCGACGATTTGAGCGTAAGCTCGTTTGTCAATTAATAGAAAATGCCTATATACTTAACAATTGGTGGACTGGCACTGGATTCGCTTTATCAATCTAGATACTACACTGTTGTAAGTTAAGGTAACACTGCTAAAAATAATTTGTAATATAAAGTTGCATATAACATTAGACTGTTCTCAAAGTAAATTCGAGCCGCAACTACAATTAAAATTTATTGCATGTAATAACATCAGAATATGGAATAAATGCAACGACTACAGTTACCAAGGTTGTCTTGTCCACCACTTATTATCTCAAGATATTACATGGAAAAAACCCGTGAATCTTGCATACGATGCGGGTATGCAAGTCCAGGTACTAGCACGGATTCTATTTATCGCAGAAATAATTGACGCAAGCTACATCCGTAAGTAGCTAATATAAAAATTATCAAAACGCTGCTCTCGCGAGTAATATGTGCAAAATATAATTTATTATTTTAGAATATTTGTCTGCCTATATATTTGTGCCAGCATCACGAAAAAATTACTACACGAAATTGAATACGGTTTTTGGAGTTGTATTGATACATATTTAACTTCAAATCTGGAGTATGCTTTATATTGACACGCTGCCTAGAAGTTGATTATTAATAATAAACAATATTTATAAGAGATCAGCTTTTCGTAACATGCAAAAAAATAGATAGATATGTCCTTTTAAATTCCACGTTTAGGTACAAAGCCGCGGTCATTACCTAATTATGTATAACTATACAGCAACAGAAACATTAGACGTTACTATTGCCATCTTTAAAAAGAGTCTGCGTTAAAGAACAAAAACAACTGAAGCATTTAAGTTGAGAGAGCTTACTGGTTTTAGCGGTAGAAATACTTTACAAACTTGCCAAGAAACTTGGTTGAATTCTATGTGATGGTATACATATAGTCTTTAAATACGAAAGTAACTGCGAACTACTAAAGTTTAGTATTGAAGTTCCTTAAGACCGGTTTTAGTATCGGCGTACAAGATTAGAAATCACATGTTTCATACAACTTTGTTTATAAAGACTGCGGGAACAGAAAAATCTTAAATAAGTTTTATTTATTTATTTACTCAGCCAAAATATAACATAGCCTATTGGGAAATCGTTGGTTTGTCACGCAGAGTTCAAGAGTTCAATCCCAAAGCGCACATCTCTGACTTTTTGAAATAGAGACGTTTCGATAGAGCTAATCCCAGATACTGTTACTATTACATATAGAACACGTCTTATATTTAAAGTGTGTAACCAAAAAACCTGCATGAAATATATCAAAACAAACAAAAGTACATAGAACATAATATTATACATATACAACATGTCATACATATTTAGAAAAACAAAATATCACCTATAACTTCCTCATAATTCTTTCTCTTCATGCCAATGAAGGCTGCTTTAAAATTAGTAAACCGAAGTAGATAAGGAATCCACGGTGATCATATTCTATTAGGCACTGTTATAAATAATAGTATCCGCAAATATTTGCCATTTCGTGGAATATGGTACCTGTGGTTACTGATAAACTAGAAAACAAATCATAAACTACTCGATCTTACCGAAGATATTTTTCTCGTTTAAAATATCACGTATAATAGAACATATATATAGAAAAATGCACAAAAATATCGCCTTATTTCATACTTACGACGCATATGGTGAAAAGCACTTACAATAAAAAAGCAAAATTGCCCCAACTTGGCCATTATGGACACGCATTTTCTTAGAATACTTATGATAAAAGCGGAGGAAGCGAAAAAACGCCTAATTTATTGGAGGATGGCTTTTATATCTAAAGTGTCAGTATATTATCACAAACAATAAACTTTGAACAATTAGGTCTCATTACAATATTGCGATTCTATTTTCAAACGATAGCAACAACAGGTCAGTTTAATTAAACCTTATCTGTGTGACCTGGCTGGACTTGTCTTAAAGAATCTGCATTGCCACTCAAGTCACCAGTTTTCTGAGCTTATTTCCAGTAATTGACAGCGATGCTGTGGGATTTTACGACAGTGCCTAAATCAGCCACGTATTTTGTTTTTACCTGTATTTCATTGTATTTTATTTTATTTTATTTGAACTTTGTTAATATTGTAAATTAAACTTTATATCTGTACCCTCGAGAATTGTAATATTTTTCTCAGCCAGCATTTGTGAGAACTGTTTTCAGAATTAAAAATATTATTAATTAAATTAATAATATTATGAAGATAAAACTTTATATAGTTTAGTTCATTATTTTTGGTGTACATAACGACAGTAACAGACGTTGACGGAGAGGAAAATAGTAGGAAATCATATGATGTATCGCCGAGCGAGATTGTGACACAATAATGCATCAATGGTACAATCACAAAAGGTACAAAATCTTTGCTAGTTCCGAAGCTGATCAATTATTTATCTTTTCATTGTATTTCTTTGGGTTAAAGTCACAGGAATTATGATCTTGAGATATTATATCGAAATGGGCACCTTTTGTACTGATTTTATATATTATACTACATACAAATATATACAGGAATAAGGTCGACTTAAAATAACTTTTTTTATATTTCATGGACAATATTTTATTTATATGATGACAAGACTTTATTATTTACAAGATATATAATATTGTGGCATACAAATAGACACTTAACATTATAAGTAAAATATAACCATCCTCGGTGGTGCAGCGGTAGTGAATGCGACTGAAATGCGAAGTCTTGGATTCGTTGCCCTTTTGTGATATTGGGTTGGCACAAAATCTGAAACTAAGCCGAGCAAAGGGAATAAGTTTACCTATAACTAACCACGTAAGACCTATAACGTAGCTAAGTACCCTTCTGGTTATATACGAGCGTCCATGTACGAAGAAATTAAATTATCGTGGCTAAGAGGTTTATCGAAAACAAAATTACGGACGGCAACTCGGAACCTATCCTATCCGTACTCCACTGAACTTTTTATTTTATTGTGGTCACGGCTGCTTCCCTTTGCGCGGATTACCTACTACCTACTTTTTAGCATTTAGCTTAACTTGTATTAACATCACAAACACATAAGTATTGTGTTTGCAAAGAGAATTATCAAATCCGTAGCGAAAACATAAACAAAATGTTTCTTATACGAGTCTAAGCATTGGGAAATTTGAATAAGTGGCTATAAAACTATATTCTGCACTGGCTTTGCTTGCGAGTATCTTACGGAAACACCAATCAGGATATAAACTATCGTATACGTTAATCTGAGAGAGATATATACAATAAATGGGTATATATAGTACAAGAGATATATATCCGAGACATAGTAAAATAGTCACCTGCAAGAGTGTTGTCGGTTTGATTCCGATACGGAACAAGAGTTTGATAAATACATATGTATATGTGTATAAACATATGTATCAAGTTTGCAAGATTATTGCATCTGACGTTTGAATTTAGTTACGTAAAGTACCCGCGATACAAAATTGTTTTCCAAGTGCAAGAGTTATTTAAACACATTAAATAAATATGTTGCTACCATTAATTTCAACCTATTTATTTTAAATGCCCTGGTCATATGAAGATGTAATATTTAATTGCGATTGTACGAGACCTCCTTGAGAAGACTCGGAATGATCTTATACATAGACAAAGAAAATATATTCCTAGTACGATAACAGTCTACGCCAAATCACTATGAAGCGGTCACATTTAATGAGTAATTTATTCCACAAAAGTAATATCCATCAATTTTTTCTTCTTTTTCTTTCCTCATATGTTTATTACAATAACAGGCAATAATATTTAATGTCGTCAAGATCAACATGGATTGATGGATGCATGGATCTTGACTTGCTACTGCCGCCGCGCCAAGTGTTGTGGGTTCGATTCCCACACTGGACAAAACTTTGTGTGATCCACAAATAGTTGTCCAGTCTAAGTGTTCTTTGTGTGCATTGTTGGAATGTTTGTAAAGTCCTCTGCGACACAGGATTTTCTCTAAGTGTTGTCATTTAAAAAGTTTTTTTAACTGGTTTAAAATGACTTCAAGTGAATGTTTTCAAGTGAATTGTGAAAACAATACGAAAACATAACAGCTTATATTTTTGAAAATCTATTCATGCTTGTTTTCTGTGAAGATCCTAAATCACAGATTTAAGAAATAATCCAGGAATTGAACCTAGATAGCTGCAATGTCTAGTATAGTATTTACTACGTTTCTTATAAAATTTAGCAAAAGCACCGCAGAATCTGAAAACAAAAACGTATCATCGATCTTATAGACGGCAATTACTCCATAGCCAAGCTCGCTATTACTCTATTTAATTTGAGGCTTAACAAAACATAGTTTTCAAATTGTGGGTGTAATACTGCTGACCCATAGAGTGATATGCATTATACAGGTTTGAGTCTTTAGTATGATATTCCGACGAGGTCGTAAAGGAGAATTTCATAAATTAAAATCGAACTATCTAAATTCATACTGCGCTCAGACACCAAATGCTAAATTCCTCAGTTGTAACTCACAACCTAAAGTAGTCAAAATCAAAGTTATTTTCAACGGATTATATACTGTGATTTTTTTTTAATAAAAGCAACTTTCTCTAATAATAACATTGTTTACTCGCAATTTCCTAAGATTGATCTGATATCGTCTATAATATATTTTTGATCCGGGAAAGGCTCTCTTTTTTACAACCAATCTCCATCAATCGACCAGTGGGTGTATCCAATCTTTATTAATGACTGACGAAAATAAATGGTGCCATAAATTTTGTATTTTCATTCTCTCAATAGATAGAAAGGATTTCTAAATAATTCAAAGCTTTCACCCTTCAGCTAAGCTTGTTTTTTAAAGTTGTAAAAATTTAAATAGATTTCACTTGCTTTGATTCAGTATTTTTTAAGCTTATTAAATAAACGTTTCAGTAAAAAGTATGAAACCATCCAAAGAGTCTGTATATTATGTAATTTTTAAATCAATTTCAACTTTCAATGTATAATAAAAAGAAACATATTTACACAATCCTCAATTTATTGTCAAAATAAATTATATTTATTTCAATACCAGTATATCTCCTGACTCATTGTCTGTATTAAGAAACGGTGATGTAAATAGTCTATAACGTGTTCTGTGCGGCATGAATAAAAGATCTCACAAATGACTTAAGATTTATTAGAAAAAAAGAGTAATAAAGAGTATAATAATAATAATGTTTATTGTATACCAGAAAAATTACAATACATACAATTTCTTAGCCTATGGTTAGCTTATGTGCTTCTTTGCCAGCTACCAGTGAAAGAAGTGGAATTATTTCACAGATGGCATTGGCACATAAGGCTGATGTAATGGAAAATAATTTAATTTCGCGCCACGTTCCCTCGTGATAGCAAAACGAGATAATCTTGTGTAATTGCTCTAAAAATTGGCAAATTAAACGATTCAATGGTTAATTTTATTTGCCTTTTGTATATTGGACTCAGTTCTGCGCGTGTATTGGCATTTTAAATATAGAATAAGCTATGCTCTAGTACAAAAACGAACTGTGAATACAAAAGCTTCTTTGGCCTCGTTGCGCAACTTTAGTGTGACCGTGGAGTGCCGAGTTCGATTCCTGGCTCAGGCAAAGTGATATTGGGTATTTTTGTTAGTTAATTCTCAATAACAGCACGGGGTATGAAAATAGTGCCAAGTTAACATCACCGGCTCATCATAGGCTCGCTTTCTAATACGTAGAACCAAAAAGCATGCTCGGTGGGACGTATGTAAGACACATCTGCCTACCCCTCCGCGGACATATGTACATGACAATATGAGCTAATACTAAATAGATTTGTTTGCCAAACATATAGCAATGATATTGGCGTATCACTTGATGAAACATACTAATATAATGAATTCAAATTCCAAATTTGAAACACTATGTGTCGCGTGTCAGTTATTTCGCAAACAGCTCACGTGTGTCCCGGGGGTAAAGGACGTGAACCAATGTCCAACATAATTACCAACCGCCCACCTGAAGCCTTCCTCGACACACATTACTGATGCAGCTCACATACGCACTACTCGTACTATCTAACCAAACGTTAATAGACACGTGAAAGTGTAATCTTCATTTAATTTTCTTCCTATATTGGTCGTAGTTGTTGTGGTCTGATACTACCATATGTAAATAATAATTATATTTCGTGCAATAACTTTACATGTCATGTAGAACCTGTTTTAACAAGCATATGCGTCATTCAATTTTTGATCCTAAAACATGATTACATTGAACAGGTCAGAAATGACCGCAGATTTTCTATTGTGTCAATGTATTTATAAAACTTGGCTCTGTAGAAATTAGCTGTGACGTTATATCTGAAGAAAATCAGCGCATGATACATAAAAATAAATAGGTGTTATACAAATAATAGACTAGTTGAAAATAGTGTTAATGGAATGAGAATAATATCGAAAGACAAAGCTTCCGATGAATTTTCTTAAATGCGTAATCGATTCACTGAATGTCTTTATTCTTTAAAAATAACAACATATATAACGAAATGAAAAGCAGCATACTACAACTATGCATAAGGTGTTTGTTTATTAGATCAGGCAAATTGTTATTAGAATTTTCTGTCAAGAAGTACTCAATACTCAGCAGCACGAAGTTTGGCGTCGATTACGGTAATAGGCTTACGTGGGACTTTGAACAATAGCTGATTAATGATACATACTTTGCTAGAGCTATATAGATACCTTAAACTACGTATATGTAAAAATGTGCAATAGAATATGCTAATATCGGCGTTAACAAAGTTGCGTTAACAATTTGATAGTAAAAGGAGAGCTATAACTTAAATTCTGAATTAATTGTAAAGCAATTTAAATTCTGAGTGGCTACAATCTAATGCCTAAAAGTCGTACCCACTATCAAAGTATTTTAAACACGTGCGATCTATATGATGTACGATTGAAGTATTTTACATTAACCTAAGTCCTACTTTTCTGTGACAGTACTCAAAAGTTTATCTGTAGTCGAAGCACTCGAGGTAACATGCATTATTCACTTACAGATCTATCTGTACCCGTCTCTACTTTGCACCTTCTGTTCTCACTTAAGTCATTTACGAATACTTTGCGTTATATTGACTGTATAGATGACATAGTAGATAAAGTGGTCGCTTCATCGCTATTACTATCCCGACTATTGTAGGTCTGGAAAACGATCGGCCCAACACACGATAAAAATTGTGTGATCCACAACTAGTTGTTTCGAGTCAGGGCATTCTTTGTGTCTGTTGTTTTATTGTTTGCAAAGTCACCCGTGACACAGAAACGACACGTAGAAGAGTATTAAAAATCGTTAAAACTGGATTGCAGATCCGTCGATCTTAATTATAGTGTGTTTAGAATTCCATTCAAAAGTTCACATAATTTTTGTAATGTTATGATAACTACTTACTAAATTTTGTACAAAATAAAGCTAACTCACTGAACCGAAAGGCAATATATAAAGTGGGTTTTAACACGAGCTCAGTCGAGTTATCAGATATCTTTGACACGTGACCACGTATCTTTAATATCATCCATTCTTTGATCAGACGTATCAAAAGGCTTTATGAAACGTTTTTCGTTCCAATATTAAAACGGTGTTTATTTTTTTTGTTACTCCTATTTCTTGATAGCCTGTTATAATAAGGTAGGTATATCTAGGTTTGATATAAAAAATATATAGCATGAAAAATAAGTTCTACATAAAATGTGCATTAAATTCTTCTTATTTTGTAAAGCAAAATGCAGGTCGTAATCCACGAAATCAATAAACTGATTTATCTCTGAATCTACTTCACCCAAGTGTTTCTGAGCTTGGTATTTCTTTTACACACTTTGTAGCAATTTGATTTTATGAGTGAATTGAGACCTACTTTTAAAATACGTATAAATTTCCCCGTGAACTAAGAATTAGGTCCTCCAGACCTAATTTCGGTCTCGGCGGCCATTCTTAACGGAGATTAGCCTAAGCCCATCTACGCATAAGAAATTATAGTGCACAAGTGTGTACGCAATTAAAAGTGCACTCTTTGCTCTTTAACTGTCAGATTTAGATCAGCACTGGACCAACGACACAGGGTTGTCTAAAATTTCTTATCAGAAAAACCTACTACATGTTTGTTGGCCTAAGCTTGGATTTGAACCCGAAACCTTATCCATAACAGATGCATACACTATCGCTGCGCCACCGAGGGAGTATACCATCTTGTTTTTCTCATAAAATATTACGATACTAAAATAGATTTAAAGGGAGGAAGTTATTTATTATTGGAGCTTTCTAAAATTTAGAATATTGTACAGTTCAGTACATTTAAAGACTAGAACATCTAACATTTTGAAAACTGTACAATACATTATAAAAAAACGCCACACAAGAATCTATTAATTTATATTTACTTTGGTGTTGTTTCCAAAAGGAATATTTTAAACATACGTCATTATTAACAACGAGATTCAGTTTCAGATCCACGTTCGTAATGAAACGAATGAAAAACGAAAGAATCAAAATATAATGCAATATCTAGTCAAAAGGACCAGGCATAGTATATCATATTCTGAAGTTATTAGCATAGGTAGTATTACCCGACTCTATTTTATTGTATGGTTTGTTTGTAGCAAATATTTATTTAATAAAACTAACTCTGACTGACAGATAACGCACAGCCTAAGCTCTTGAAGCAAAAATGTTGCAAGAGAGTTCATACTCGTACATATGTTAAAAACGGTTTTAGAAATTTGACCATGGATGAATATAATAGGCGACAAAATTCGTCATTTTGAAATTTGAAATTAGTATTTAGGCTTGTTTATAAATAAAAGGTAGTTATACCTTTAAAGATTCCACTTCTTAACTTAAAATAAAGGACAAAAGTTCGTCCATTAGAAGTAATCAATCAATAGAAAAAGCTTATAATAAACTAAAAACAGACTTAATATTGTCTTCTGTTTACGCGAATATTATTCATTGAAATTAAACTACTATATACGGATTTTAACGCGTTGTTTATTTGAATTTTTAAATCTAAATAGCTTTAATAATAATTTAATTAGCTTAAAAATTAGTAAAGTTTAATAGTAGTAGTAATGTAACAATTTTCAAAATTATGTAGTAAAGTGACAAATAAACAACGCGATAAATTCCGTATATAGTAGTTTAATTTCAATAAAAACAGATTATTTAATTATTTAACAATTAATCAAACTAAAATTAATCCAAACCATTAATCATACCAGGAAAAAAAACTTAATATAATATTTTGCTACATTAATGTATACTAGTGCAAAGTTTATGAGTCAATATAATTATATCTAGATATGTACAAGGCCCCGGGATCCGAGCATCGATAAACGAATTAAAGAAAATAATCGATGGTGAAAACATATACGTTAATGAGATTATTCATTATTTTGTTACCAAACCATTATCGTTGTTTTAGCAGCTAACGAGGTAATCTGATCTGAAATATCAAATAACATCCGACCACGTGGATCCGGCTTACATTAATTGTACGTTCTGGCTAGCGAATTTATTATCCTAACACACATCACAAGTTGTTGCAACGAAGTTTTAACCATTTATTTTATACTATCTTTAAAGCGCGGCTTCACTCGCCTGGTACCTACATCAATAAAAAGTAGCCTATGTCCTTCTTTATGTTTTAAACCATCTCTGACAATATTTCATCCAAATCGGTTGTGATAGCCTTAAAGAGGTTGTAGACTTACGAAGTTATATTATTAAGTAAGAATCCATCGTAAGAGTTCAATAAGGATGCGGTCAGATAGCGAGCTATAAACTAGTGGATAGTATGTATTAGTAAAGTTATAGTGCATGGTGGTTGGATCAGTAAGCTTTGAATATAAGGATAGTATGCTAGTAAAAATATAGCGCATGACAGCTAGTATAGCTAAGCCTTTTTGTTTCTTCTTTTAAAAGACAACACCCGCACTAGGTATAATTATTCATGTACCGGCAAGTATTTGTGGATCACACAAATATTTGTCTCGTGTGGAAATCGAACCCACAACACTCGGCGCGATGGCAGGGTCGAGGTGGCTAGTAAAATCACTACGCCATCAGATTATTGAATAGAAGATAGTAACTTATAAAACGATTAATAGATTGAGGCAGAACTATAGATAACGTATCTATAAAGTATGTGAACTAAATACCTCTTTCAACTATACTGGTTTTAAAAGTTATGCTGGAATCTCAATAATTTGGAATGTGAAACAAAAATCGATTGAACTATTATATTGCGTGCTAATTTCGTGCTAACCTAGCAAATCAAATAGCAGTTGTATTTTTCGTGATATATTCATCTACTAGCTAATATTTTCTAGCTCGCAGTCTGATCGCATCTTAAGTCATAAAATCCGACCTTATATAATATATCTTAACTAATATTCTAAATGTGAATGTGAGTTTATTTGTTTGTTTGTTACGCTTTCACGCCTCGACCGATTATCATGAAATTGCGCATACTCGTTATCAGAGGTACAAAAAAAGACATTTACTCAGAAAAAGGTACTATTCACGAGAGAGAGAGAGAGATTTTAATTTATTGTCAAAATCTAGATCAACGCGAGCGAAGTCGCGGGCAAAATGTAGTCTATTATATTCCATACATTTAAAACCAACGTTGCTGGCAACGGCTAAATATACAAAAATACTCACAGTTTATTTCATAACGTCAAAGCAATATCAAGAGAAATGCAAAAAGTAGCGCATGCCTTTGTAACAAATTTGTTCCTGAACCAATGTGATGTGTATGTATGAGCACATATCTGTAGACTGATAGCTTATCATGTTACGAGAGCGCTGAGCTATCCATACGTGTTGACGACCCGATGGCGTAGTGGTTAGTGTAACTGACTGCCACGCCTGAGGTCGCGGGTTCGATTCCCGCACAAGTCAAACATTTGTGTGCATGAACATGAGTGTTTGTCTTGGTCTGGGTGTTTCTATGTATAATATGTATGTATTTACAAAAAAAGAAAAAGTATATGATATGTATGTTTATCCATTGTCTAGTACCCATAGTACAAGCTCTGCTTAGTTTGGGCTAGATGGTGTTGTGTGTATGTGGTAGAATATTATTATACGAGAAGACTCATATATCATCTAACCCAATACTTGATAATATTTAAAGTTACGTTACATAGAAAAGGGATGCACGATACACGTTGTGACGTAATTGGTATTTAAGTATGGGCGTGTGAGCTAGGTGAACCTATATTTTCAATAAATAATATCTATATATTAAATTTTATTGCTGTGTTTACAAAAAGCAAAGCAAAATTTAACGACACTGAGCTTATACTGGTTTAATAATAAGTACTTAACACAAAACTACACTTCAAGACATTGAGTTACACAACATCTTAGATCCTTGCTGAAAAACAGCAGAAAAGTATTTTATTTTTTATTTTATTTAAGTTATTCTGTTTAAAAAAAGCATATCAAACCCATTGTACATATACGAGACCTTAACTAATTAGGCTATGAAGGAAGTCGGTGCTGAGTCAGCGGTATTAGCCGCTAAAATGCTGACGTTAGTTCCAACCGAAACGTATTGGAATATGGAAAAAATAAATATTTTAAGAAGTAAACCAAATATGTAACTTTCACATAAACGTCGAACAATAATATGTAATATTTATTTTTAATGCTCCGTTGCGTTTAAAACGTTATTTAATCGATTATTGGCATGTACTCTATTTAAATAAAGTGCTACAAGATTTTTACTTGTGAGATTAGCTGTTAAAAATAAAAATAACAGTATAGTGTATTGATAGTAGTAAGTTTTCCTTGCTTTAGCTAAACAAGGCAAAAGTTTTACCATAGTATAACGTATGTATATGTGCATATCTATTGAGAATAAGCCAAACGAATGAAAACTAAAGTAATATCCATTACTTATAGTTCAGGAAGTAGTATCAATTCTTGTATTTTACTTTCTCGTTTAAAATTCAACGACTGCTCTCCTAGGGGGAATGAAAAGGGCAATAATAAAAGAGGAAATGAAAAAGTTATTCCAACATGAACACAACTGTAGCGCAAATTATAATTAAAAAATGGTATAGTTTGTTTAATTCCCCGTGTCATGAGAGATTTTAAAGCATTAAAACAACGGACACAAAGAACATCCAGATTTGGAGCAACTATTTGTAAGTCACAAAATTTTTCGATGGGTTTAGGGGAGGCGAATAGACCACTTAAATACCACATCATCCGTGAAGCTTAAATATGTGTTGAGAGAACACGCTAAATTTGTATTTTGGGCTATGACTCAGGATACAATTGTGTCAGCTTCTTCAGCGTGCACCGTTCCGTTGGATTATGCTGACGTCGGTGCTGACATCCGACTAATTTACGATGTCATAACTCACTCGGCGATGTTCGTTGTGAAGCTGCGTCGAATTTTGTAGCTTCTAACTACATTCTTCCCGCAACATCGCGTATCATCGTTAGTCTAGATTCACTTACTTTTTCTGGGTAAAAGGTTCACTATAGCCTTTCCCGTATAACGTGTATATCAAATTTCATGATGAACTGTTGAGTAATTAAGGCGTGAAAGCGTTACAAACAAACAAACTCACATTCGCATTTATAATAAATATTATTAAATAAGGATTATACATATTATGTTTAGCTATTACGTAACATCGTAACTTTCCTGAATAACACTGTACGTATATTCATGGCTTGTCTATTCGATTTTCAAATCTGGTATTAATTGTTTTGGAACTGGACTGGACGGGAGACCCCTCCCCGTCTCCCCGTGACCATGGCTGCTGAAAAGCAACCGAAACGTCGGGGAAAGTGTAAAAGTAAAAATAAATTAAATCTAAATAGTTTAATAATAATTTAATTAGCTTAAAAATTAGTAAAGTTTAATAGTAGTAGTAGTGAAACAATTTTCAAAATTTTGTAATAAAGTGTCAAATAAACAACGCGATAAAATCCGTATATAGCAGTTTAATTTCAATTAAGTGATAACTGCTGCACTGAATGTATATTAATGTAAATAAATAATATCAACCTAATTGCTGCTATTATTTATATTTTATATTAATTTTTGCTTGCTGGGCAAGGGCCTCTCCTTAGTTTAAGTACGGTTATTCTATATTCCATTATGCTGGACCAATGCGAGTTGGCAGTCCTCACATACCTTCGAAAACATTATAAAGATATCACAGACATGCAGGGTTCCACACGACGTTTTCCCTCGTCGTTAAAGCGAGAGATAAGTAACTATTTAATACGCGCTTGGCAACGTCAGAGGCTCGTGCGTGCTATGGGTCTGAACTCTAGCCGTCTGTATGGTTCAACGGTCTACCACTAGGCTATAGTGCTATCTGCTACCGATGAAATGGTTAAATAATTATAAATAATTAATTAAAAGTGGTGTTTTAACTACCTAATATCGAAATAACTGTATGTTTGCTTAAGGCAAAGTTGTGTTTTTAGTACGTTTAATCTCAGTAGCAATAAATTACATTTTCCTTAGAAGGAATGTCGCATTCATTCATTACCTTGGTTGTCTCAAATATACACTCCATTAAATTAATATAAAAGGCAACAACATCCGTTATCACAATTACCGCGTCGCTCTGCATCTTAGTGTTGTGTCTTTTGAGAACATAAATTGTTTTCAGGATGGCATAAATTACTGGCCAACTGTCTTTCGGCTGTGTTTGTAAAATTAACGTCCTGAAAAATTAACTTAGTCAAAGACATAAAATCTTCACTAAAAAAATAAAAATGTTTTAAATCTACCGCGCTATATATAAGTTAGTTTAAAATTCATAAAAACCAGTTTCAGGTATTCCAATATCTCACTTTTCAAAAGCGTAAATAACATAAAATTATAACGCTTATTTGAAAATTTACCCGTATCTATAATAAGCTGCTCTACAAAGTTTAATATTTAAGCAGCAGAAAATAAGATATAGAGTGCGATTTATGATAACCGTAAATTGTTTAATAACTTTGATCGTAAAAAGAAATCTTCAACCGGGTCTCACGATTTCTGCAAAGCTAACCAACCAACCAAAAACCCAAACCAACACACGCTCAAAGAATATTTAATATATACACTTATTTCATATTTGGCTAAGCGTTAAAATTAAATTATCTCCGTGTATTAGCTGCCACTCAAAGAGCTAATGTATGTGACGTCTCAGTGTAATAAATATCATAAATGGTGTTCTCCTAAATTAAAATAAACTTCAAATAAGAACATAAATTCGATTTCAGTTTACATTTACAGTTATTAGATTTGATCGACACTCTGTTTTGAACAGTTTTTACTACAGGAATTGGTCATCTTATATAACACTGAAAAATAAAAACTTGGATAATATATTAGCTGGAAAACTTACATTACGTTTATTTTATGATATTTGATGAAATTTATTAAATTGTTAAAGCCTTGTGTTAATTTGTCACACGGTTGGGCACAGGCCTTTTCTCGAGGCAAAAAGTGTTAGGCCATAGGCCACCACGCTGTACCACTGCGGCTTGGCAGACTTAAATATTTTTAAGAACATTATGGAGAACTCTCAGTCGTGCAGATTGCCTCACGATGTCTTTTCTTTACCGTTAAGGCGAAAGATTATTAACTATTTAATACGCAAATAACTTCGAAAACTCAGAAATATTATATATTCGCACCTTGGGATCGAATTCTGCGTGGCAGCCCATCTCCCACTACGCTAATAATATAATAATAATATTCTACCACATACACACAGCACCATCTAGCCCAAACTAAGCAGAGCTTGTACTATGGGTACTAGACAATGGATAAACATACATATATACTTTTTTTTTAAATACCTACATATTATACATAGAAACACCCAGACCAAGACAAATATCCATGTTCATGCACACAAATGTTTGACTTGTGCGGGAATCGAACCCGCGACCTCAGGCGTAGCAGTCGGTTACACTAAACACTACGCCATCGAGGCCGACGAATTGCTGCTTTAAAGTCGTCAAGTACCTGAAGGTAAACAATACGCATGATCGCCTTACTACCCGTTACGAATTATACATAAGTATATAAATATAATTCAAGGCGAAAGTTTAAAACTTATTATGAAATCTATTAGGATGTTATTGGACTGCAATGGCAATATATACCTACGACTACTTGTCTTAGCACAATAGTCTAACTAACTACTCTTATTCGTGTGCGCTATAATCGGATGAAACAAGCCAAATAAACCAAACCGTATTATATTTTATTCTCTATAATAATTTGCAGCTATTAAGTTTTTTTTAATTGCCCAGTCTTGTATTCATAATAATTAATAACCAAATCTTTCTAAAATATGTCATAAAATGAAGTTATAAATTAGGTCTTGAAGAAAATCATACTCGATGCTGCAAACGTCTCAAGTCGAATTTTGGTCTAGCACCGGACCTAAGTAGGTTTAGCACAATTATTACATACGTTGTTTACGTCAAGAACAACCCTCGTGGACTTTTAAAAGTTAGGAATGGAAGCAAATACGTGTCATGCTCAAACCAACCTTTACTCTTTCTTTCTTACAGAACATTAAAATATAAGCACGATTTGTTATTTAGACAAGACAAGAAAGGTTTTGGAAGGCTTTGACCTCTAAGATAAATAATTTTTACCTAAGAGATGCTAACATATTAATATTGATTTTTAAAGGGAACGAATTACTAACTCTACTTTTGAACTAAAACATATCATATGCAAGTAAATTGTAAATATTCTTATTGGCAATTGACTATCGGAAATATGACGCTTCGTAAAAATATACAAAATTTATTAGAAACCTTAATGCAAAAACATCTTACATAATTCCTGTTTAAATATTTATTATTGACGAGAAGCACTTAATTACCTCTTAGTAATTAAGTGCTTCTCGTAGCCATTCACAAGCGGAGCACAATATCTATTCTAGAATTAATACTGCAACGTAATACTATAGTGAGGTCTGTATTTTAACTTATAGCCGATTCGATGCAATGTGGTCTCAGAAACAAATTATTATTCAGAATATACATATATAATAAATGTGACATAGAATTTAATATCAATCACAAATAATATTGCACTGAAGCATCTTAGTGCGATTTTATATTTAACAATAATTTATGTAATAGGTAATGCTCAGCTTCCGGCGGATAATGCAATTTTTTTTGTATATTTTGTAACATACATAACCGAGTAATATTCGCCGAGGGTATCCTATAGTTATTACATACACATCAACTGTTTTAAAGTTACGTTTTTCTTTTAAAAAGACAACTCCCGCTGTAGATATAATTCATGTGCTATGCCGCGGGGGACTTTAAAAACATTCTAACAACGGACAAAAAGAACACCCGACTCGGAATAACCATTTGTAGATCACACAACATTTTGCCCCGTGTGGGAATCAAACCCACAACACGACGCAGCGGCAGTGTCGAGGCAACCACTCAAACCACTACGTAACCCGTGCACACATTCAATGAAAAAAGAAATTCGTAACAAATATTATAAATGCGAATGTGAGTTTGTTTGTTACGCTAACAAAAATTGCGCATTTAATCCAGAAAAAACTGCTGTTCCTGGCCAGAACCGCGTGCAAAAGCTTTTTACAATATAAGTAAATATTCACAATCAAAATATGTAAATATAGTCTTACGTGAACTTTTAAAGTCAAATTTTGATACAGTAATGTTCAGATTATATCATATCAAAACATGTAGCGCTGTGGTATGTATTGCAGCTCTAAACGTGATTCGTTTCAGGTCACAAGAGTAATCACCTAACAAATAGCAGTATTATACATTACAAACACGTTCGAGGATTTCACTTTAAGCATAACTAATAGTTTCTGATTTATCTATGTGTGTACACTAAAGCAACACTATCGTAATGAGATACACACCAATTTAAGCCTCTACGTTTCGAATGTGCTATTTAGGGCTGGTAAAATAACAATGCATACTAATTGTGGTGAGCCTAATGAAATAAGTGATGCGATTAGTGTGTAGTACAAGGTTATGTTGTTATTGTTGAAGCTTCATAGAAGGACTAACTAACTAAGTACTATCAACATTTACATATAATTCTTTTATAGGTATATGTCACTAAATGTTTCCTATTTGAACTTCTTGACAGAAAATCTCAATAGAAAATCTATCGTGTATCATAATGTCCCAATTTTTGGACTTGGGGATAAAATAATACAGTTAATTTATTTTTATATAAATAACGCGTTCGAATTTTGGCAATAAAAATAGATTACAAAAAGCAACTGATATCGTTTTACATTTAATTAAAATTAAGCCAAGGCTGCCTTGATTAATTTTGGCAATTAATTTCATGTTTTGTAGTCAGCCTGTTGGATTAATATTTGCAGACACAATAAATTCACCTCTGTATACAGTTTATCATACAAAATACATCGTACCACTACAACGTTGCAGCGCCCTCTCTGCTTTGCCACAAGGGAAAATATCGTCAGACACTGTTATAACTCCCCCAAGGCAGTGTCATAATCCTTCCAAACAGCTAATACAATAAAGAAAGAAAAGAAAACTGCTTTCATAAACTGCTTTAGTTTCTGAGAAAAGTATAATCTCAAGCCTTGGCAATTTATCTATACTATAATAAAATTCTAAGAGCACTTTGTCTGTACATTGAATATATTTTCGCGAAATTTCAATTGGAATAAATCATAGTATCGATATAGCACACAACATATATTTCATGGAATTTTTGTCTGTCTGTCCGTCTGTCTGTCTGTTTATTTGTTATACTATCACGCCAAAACCCGTGAACGGATTTTGATCGGGTTTTCGCCAATATGTTACCTGAAGGCCCGACCATAATCTTAAATAACAATCATGACAGTGCTATTTATCAAATTAATATACATGAATACCAGTATCACATTTAATTGTTAAATTGATAAGCATAAGCATAGTGTGTGTCTTCACTGCACCGATTTTAATAATTATTTTAATATTAAAGATCTACTTCATACAGAAGTAACTTAGGCTATTATATAACATCGTGCTACGAACCACAAGAGCGAAGCAGTAATCACAAGCGTAGGTGCAACTGCAACAAACAGCTAGTATTGTATATTTATATCACTTGAGCAGAGCAAAAGCTCATTGAGATATATATGTGAGAATAATATTTCTACTTTCATTGAGTAGCTAGAGTGAAACTGACGATCTGTTCATTAGAATTTATCGAAAAATTATATTCTACTAAACTCCTTGCTTTGTAAAGCATAATTTTTTGACAAATACGCCGACGTATTTAGTAGACTTATTAGTTTGAAGATAATTAATAAAAAGTTAGTCTAGACACTATCCTCAGTTAAATAATAATGCAACTAAAGTAGGTACTAACAGGTTATGATATCTTAAGCTGAGCAACACCGTTAAGGCTAGCTAATGCTAATCTATAGATATTATTACCAGCTGTCAGCTTCGATGGCCGATTTTCGATAAAAATCGTTTATTTCTTTTTATTGGTCAATAGTGCCATCATATTAAACCAATTTTCTAATTATCGATTATGATTCGGATTATAACCAGTTACAACGAATTCAGAATTGCAGAATGCGAAAATAATACAAATAATACAATAGTTAAATATTAGACTTTCTTTTTTCGTAGCAATTCCACATCGCTACTTCATAGACTCGTGACGGAAAGAACTTACTAATCAAGTACGTAACCGATACTATGCTCTCTCGTCTTGCCCCAAATTGTTGTTTAAGTGCGATCATTAGCAGATCGTATGAACCATAGGTATAGTAGAAACATTAAAAAAACTCATTCAATAAAGTGAGGTTCTTATCTCTTAAATAAAATAGTTAGAAATATTGCTAATATCTTTATTTTTTAATTTACTTATCATACATACATAGTCTTACGTATGTAACCTGAAAGTGTAGATTGAGGTGTATTATACCTACATTTCACTGGCTATAGTTTAGGTCTTACGTAATAAGGCGCAAGCATGTTGCCGTTTACCAGTAGAGTTTCTTGACATTCCTCCATGAATATTTCAACGGATAATAAAATGTCAAGCGTTTGAAATGTTGTTTGAGTTCCCTTATTGCTTTTTATATAAACGGTTTTATTTTACTTGGCTTCGATATGTTTTATTTATTCACTCGTTCTGTTACGAGAAGTGATGTCTTCAAAATAAACACAACTTGTTGAATGAGTGGATTGAATTTTGGATATTTCCAAGTATAAACATATTAAAGCTTCGTCTACTCGTCTTAATTTAAATCTAAGTTTCAGTCGTGTGTAGCAACAGCTTTTGAGATAAGGCGTAATTCCCTGACGTCTTATTTTACAGACAATATGATGTAATTATGTTCTAAAATTTAAAGTTTCTTGGGTTATGTTATTTATTTTATATTAAGCTAATCTTATCGTAAACCTAGGCGAAAGATTCAGGATTTTTTTAATTGTAACAGATACATTGCTAACGGATGTTTATTGTTTCATAACTAAAGGTCCTCGAATAAAAGAATAGAGGAATCGCGTGTAAAATCTGATCTTTTTGAATAAATTACCGTCTATAATTCAATGAAGGAAAGGTGGTGTTAATCTCATTGATAAGACATGGAATTTGCAATCGAGAGGTTCAATCGAGAGGAGAAAATCTGGTTTGAATCTTACCGAATTGAATCTTGTGGGTGCAAAAAACCCACTGCTAACACAAGCATTTTATTTATTTATTTATTTATTTAAACTTTATGCATAAAATTATACATCGGCGGACTTAATGCCAAGGGCATTCTCTACCAGTCAACCTTAGGGTGATGCAGAGATCAAATAAAGTAGGTGCATAAAGTAGCCTGATGGACACAATATATACATACCAATAAACATATTTAATACACTAAATAAAATATATACTCACATATATATATATTCATATAGATATAGATACATGCATACATAAATACATACATACATAAATATATATATATTTTAGTATAGCTACTAAAATACTAAACTTATCAGGTTAGAATTTTATATAAATGCATTATTTATTGGCCTGTTGGGTATACAACATAACTATATAAAAGACAAAATGAAATATAATTAACAAAATTTTAAGTAATTAAACAGCAGCGATAGCCTAGTGGGCAACCGTTATACTGTCTCAAAGAGGTCTCGAGTTCGATCCCAAGGCGCGCATCTCTGACTTTTCGAAGTAATATGCGTATTAAATAGTTAATTATCACTTGCTTTAACGGTGAAGGAAAACATCGTGAGGAAACCTGCATGTCTGAGAGTTCTCCATAATGTTCCCGCAATGGGCCAGCGTGGTGGACTATGGCCTAACCCATCTCACAGTGAGAAGAGGTCCGTGTCCAGCAGTGGGACAGTTTAATACAGGGCTGATATTATTAAGTAATTAATAATTTTGTCATTTTGGTAAAATATTCATTAATATTTAAGGTGTCTCAGATTGTGTGAAATGCCGACACATTGTTTTTTATTTCGGTGATTATTTTAATTTAAATTTTCAGTTTTAAGACCTTTCAGCAATTAAAATTTAATACCTACAAAATAAACAACTTAAGTACCTTTTGAAAAGTCAACAGGGTCAGTTTTAATATATAACATTCGTAGAAATGAGCTCTCAATTCAACACAATATTGACTCAGTGCTCGACATTTTCAATAGTTTCACACGCTCGGGGCTACTTCTGTATTGGTTATCTTTGACGTATGATTTATATGACAAAGATTTGGGTCAAAACACAAATAACTTTGCATTGTTTCTTAACCTATTGAGTCACAGCGACACAGCAGACGCAAAAGATTTTTAATTGTGTCTGGGATTCTAAGATTTGACAGATTAAAACAAATTAAACTTGCATGCCTGAAAGTTCTGTGTAATGTTGTCAAAGATGAGTCAGGATGGTGGACTTTGGCCTAACTCTTCTGATACTGAGAAGAGGCCCGTGGCAGTGGAACAGTTTATAAACAGGGCTGATATTCTTATTATCCATAAATGAATAAGAATATTAACGCAGTTTTTTAAGCGTATAAGAATTCCAGGCTTCCTGAGTTACATCATTTTATAACGGGAGATTTATTGACAGTGAGTGCATAATATATAGGTTAACAATGCATGCATTAGAACAGTCATTTGATCCAAAATAAATATGTTACCTGGAAAGCTTTCCGGGAGTTTCGAAAATTGGTAATTTTATAGATTTATAGATCTATGTGCTCTTTTCCATTCCCAACTTTGCCACCTAGTACTTTGCCGCTCGCTTCCCCATATTTAAAAATGGCGCCTGATAGCAGTTTTTTGACAATATTTACTTTCCAACTCTATTCCAACTCTATAAAATTACCAATTTTCAAAACTCTCGGAAGCCTTTCGAGTTAAAACTATTAAATGATTGTACTACATATAATTGGTAGTTTAAATGTAAGGCTATAATTTTATTTTTATTTGGAGATGTCTAGATTGATGTCTAAGTCCAGCAGTAGACGTTCTTCAAAGAGATGATGATATGGAGATAATCTGCACGGAACGTAGTGGTTGAAGTAGTTGCCTCGCTGCTGCCACTGCGCCGAGTGTTGTGGGTTCGAATCCCACACGAGACAAAAAATTGTCCTATCTACAAACGGTCGTTCCGAGCTAGGGTGCTCTTTATATCCGTTGTTTGAATGATTGTGAAGTCCCTCGCGACACAAGATAAATTCCAAGTGCGAAGGTTGCCTTTTTAAAACAAAAAAGGCTGCATTTTGGGGCGACCATATTTTACACAAGTACTGCTAAAATTAATCAGCTTTGCTAAAAAGACGTCCGTCTAACTTTGAGATCTAGTACAATAAAAGCCAAATATAGCTCATAACATATCATCAATACAGTTCTATTTACCCTTAGCGTTGACAATCACGTAAGTGAAACAGTTGATAACTCTGACGTTGAACAACTGTTTGTTCAACGTGTCTGTACACGTGGGGCGTGACGCAACTCATCTGTACGCCACAACCGTATAAACAAGTGCACTTGACGATGTTAATAGACGCATTGAGTTACAACCGACGCGCTTTTGAAAATTGAACGGCGAAATTAGTAAATGGGAGGGTAATTGATTGATATCTGCTAGTTGATCTTATTTCAAGACAATACACTCGGAATCACAATTTAATGTTGATTTATTTGTTGGTGGTGCTTCCTCTTTCACTCAAAAAACTATAGCGTAAGATTTCAGGTTTAATGCCCGTGCCGGGAAATGTGTTTGTTACCTATTAGGTTTTCCAGTCAAGTAATTTGCAGTAGCAGCGTGGCGTTTGAAACCGTGCCTGATAAACAGCACCCCACTAGGAATGGTTTTAAGTCACATATAAAAGATAAATGACCTAAAACCATAGGTACCTAGTGAAATGTGGGTATAATATACATCTGCCTACGCCTTTAGATATATAGGCGTGAGATTATGGATATACACGTTAATTAAATACTCCTACTTGCTTCTATTTACATTCCATGGAAAATATAATAAAATAATCAACTAAAAGAACACTACTATAATTATGAAATATTATTTCTCGCTGACATTTATTAGTACCCGCGATAAATTTCAGTACCATATTTAGGATCGATTGAACAAGAAATGTAAATAACGTCTTAAATACCTCTATTACACCAACATAGGCTAAAAGCAATTCCTTTAACAGCACGGAATTATAGATAATAATTATTTGGCACTTATCCTAGAATTCAATTACTTTTAATGGCAGTTAGACTTGCTTAAGATTAACTTTGCCTTTGTGGACTTAAGATTGCCAGATTAACTTTATGAGAGAAGGCTGTTAAAAGCAAACACAATAATTTTAAACAATTTTAGTTGCCGTTTATAAGTTAACATGTCTATTAAAATTGGGAAAGCTTAAAAAACTTTACAATCAGATGGATAATGTACTGTTTTTAGAGATCGACTGGCCATTGCTGGGGCGCCAAGTGTTGAAGATAAATTTTATATTTAATTGTTGTTGAAATATCTTTGGGAACATTCTGGATCATTATTTATATGAAGAGGTAAAGGTGCGTGCCGTGGGACTGGACTTGAGACTTCTACGTAGCAGTCCAACGGTGTCCCACTAGACTATTACTGCTCCATCTCTAATAGATATAACAACAATACTAAATAAACATTAAAAGATGTACTGTTAAAAAAAATCCATGCTCGTATTTTACCACAATCTACAAATTACGCTCTCATCCTTTACCTGTCAGATCTGTTTTCAGTTTCCTCGTGGTTTATTCAAAGTTTTCGCGATACCCACACTTTTAGTTGTAGATAAATTACAAATAAGTTGAATATATTGTTTGGTATGTGAGTTTCCTTTCTGTGTACTCTGCTCAGATCGGATGCTCTATGGCAAAGGCTGGGTTAAGAGGTCATTAACCCCACCAGCTTGTTTTAAAAATTAGAGTCAATGAAGCAAAAGAGGTCCGCCAGGATTATATCACAGTTGTTACGATGTTGACATACCTCTCTTGTTTGGATTTTGTAATATATGACTACCTGTCCCGGAACCAGGCGTGAAGTTATGATATTTGATTTGTGCTCTCTAACTAGATCACGGACCTTCTGAATAATGTCCAAGTTAAGAGCTAAGCTAACGAGCGAGAATGTGTAATATCAAGTCTACTTTTTTGGGAGGATCTCAACCCTCGTGAACAGAATTTATTCTGAATTGTCATAAAAATATTTTATTTGAAATCCATATTTGCTTTATCCACTGAGAAAATACAGTTTTTGATGTAGAATTCCAAATACAACTTATGATGTTTACATGTCTATATCAGTAATTTTGCTGTTGTCACTCGGTCATATCGGAATGAATTTTGATAACATCTAATCAGCTCATCTATCTAACAAAAAAATATCATTAACTAATAAAGTATTTATTCTGAAGTTAATTATTATTATTTCTTTAAAGTTTTGTTTTTTTTTTGTTTGTTTTCATTTTTGTTCAGTCACGTAGTCCATTATACTATAGGTACCATCATATATCTCAAAATATGGTTACACCTTAGTGCTTTACAATAAATAGTAAAAAAACACGTAAAAGCCACTCAAAATAAACAATCATCGCACCCATACTACGTTTAACATACATCCTCATAATATAGCAGTAAAATTTCTTCACTAAACGATACACATGAAACCCGGGACATATAAAAATGACCGGTTTACTGGGCTGGCAGAGGAAATGGAAACAAATGATACACATTGTGAAAGAAGGTCATTTGTAATGGCTTAGATGGACGGTGTACCATTTTAAATCAATCACTCTGTGTTAGACAAGTGGTTTGGGAAACCTCGAGAATAAAGGTTAGTGTTTCGAGATTTTTATAATCTTTATTTTTTTACTTGTCTGGTATCTCTCATATGCCCTATGCATGAGGTGACGTCCTATATAATCTTAAATCACGGCAAGAACTGCTATGAGCACTAGGTTCCAATCTACAATTATACACACACTTAAAAGTTTCGGTATGCTTAAGGACGTCGCGGCATACCCAAGGATGTTTTGGTTCATTATTAGGTTTTTGTCATTAAATACTAAGGACCCAAACTTGAAATCATAATCATTATAACAAGCTAGCATTCTCTCGAGAGCAGTAGTTTTTTTCCATAATGAAAATATTTCAATTTTCTTTTCTATTATTTTGTCTATGTCGTTTCCTCTATCCCTGACAACGTGTATGCGAAATTTGACGATGATTGGTCGAGTAGTTGAGGCGTGAAAGTATAACAAACAAATTCACATTTGTATTTATAATATTAGTTAGGGTGGCAAATTACCTTACGTGCTTCCATAGACAGGAGTAACGTAATTGTCAGACGACAGTCAATTATGGCATCTGTCCGTCATTACCTTCACTGGATCAGGGAGATGAATTAACCTGATCCTACTCGACCTTTGCTCTTGCGGCTAAAGTCATTTTACCTTTGATGTTCAACTAGTTGGCGAATTGTCTACACTCGTAATTGCTCAGGTTTACAATAAAGGCGATTTCGTATTATCTATTAACTAATGTTATAAATACGAATGTAAGTTTATTTGTTTGTTACGTATTCGCGCCTTAACTACTCGACCGATTGTCATGAAATTTCGCATACAAATTGTCAGAGGTACGAAAAGAAACATAGAGATATCCTATGTCTTTTCATCCAGAAAAATTCACGACGGATAGCAATTTATTAAAAATTTAAATTAACGCAAGATATAGTTTATAAAACCGTTTCCATATTTATTTTACGAATTTCACAGCGCGATCTCATTACGCATACGCGGCCAACGTCCCTTATTTTGCATACATGGTGAGTTTGTTAACTAATCACGTCGCTAGTGATATATTCGCAAATCGCACGTGTAATAAAGCTTAATCAACGAAAATTAAAAAAGAATATGTACAATAATTTGTTGATCGTACAAATACCTTGTCGGATTCGAACCCACAACACTTATCGCGACCGCAGAGGCGAAACAACCAGTTGTCTTCTACGCCATTCTCTTGTTATTTAACCAAAACTTAACAGGGTAGAATATTCGCGCAACATCAATGTTGTGCTCAATGATTATCCTTTTTCACAATACATTTATAAAAATGGCTCCGATACGTTTTATTGTAAAGTTGTTATCAATAAAACCGCGGCTTCTGTTGTATATGGTTGTTTTATAGTGTTTCGATATTGCTGCGTCAACGATATGCCCGGTGTTTATTGTTTACATCATTAGTTCCCAAAGTGGTCCAGGTGGGCCTACAGGGGTCCACGGGAGACTCGACGGGGTCTATGTTAGCGTGACAAAATAATGGAGGTCCACAATTTGTAAGCGAGGGTCCACGAAAATTTATTTGCTTTTGATAGTGAAGAACCAAAATGTTGGCTTGACTTCACCTATCAATTTTAGGCAGATAATATTTTAAGAAGCTCAGCGACTGTTACTTGTAAAAACTTGTATATTCCATATTCAGTACCAGTGGTCTCGAACCTACCAATATTTAGGTAAAAAATTTCAAAAAAAAAGGAAATAAATAGTGGTATTTGAGAAAAAAAGTCTGGGAACTTCTGGTTTACATCGATACTTTTAGAGTTAATGGTTATTGTTTAATGATTTAATATTTTTGGTTATATACTGACGCTTATAATTTCTGTAAAACTTTAATATAATTAATAGACAAGTTTACAACATATTTTCATATTATGTATCGTATGTATCTTATGTGGGGGCCAGTCAGTGCAGACCGGCGACACAGTGGCCAGTTCGACCCAGTGGGATCTTTTGTGTCGACACTCTCCCAATAACGACTACCATAGATGTTCATGGCAGCCGGGACCGACGGCTTAACGTGCTCTCCGAGGCACAGAGCAGGCGATAATTATAATACACCATTTTAAAACAAAATAAAACTACAAAATGATTATTTATATTTAAAATACTTGATCATTCGCTAGTCAGTAACTATCCTATGGTCCATTTCCTATATTCAAGCAAAGAATGATTTTGCTTGGGAAGTTAAATATTGTCATAGAATATGTGTCAAAAATTAACTGCCCGTATGTAAAATAACTCGTTTTTTAGGTATAGAAACTGGGACTATATCGTTCATCGAGCTAACGTGCATCCTATCTTGAGTTCTGTGGTTTACTGATAAACGTTTCGATATGAGAGGCGGGGTGGGGCGAAGTGTAAAAAAAACGCTTGCTGAGTAAAATCGACTTTTAGGTGATTCACGTCGATGCCTCCAGTCGAACCGAAATACAATACAAGAAGAAAGAAGTACATTATTATACTCCTTTCTTCTTGTGCATGTTTGAAGGTACAACACTGTTACAAATCGTTTCTCAAAGGACAATCCACTAATAATGCTATGAGAATGAGAACCAGCGGGTCTACCGTGAAAATGTTTTTACGCAATGACTTGCCGAAACGAATTACGAACGAAATAATAAGCATATACCTACCATGAAAACACTTCGGATTTTGTAGGACGTACATAGTCATACGACGATTTTCGTGACGAATGTCGGCGCGAATGATGTTTCATGGTAAGAATAAGCACGAACGAACATACGCAATTGCGTATAACGCGTTTCACGGTAGACCCCCAGGTCCTCACAACTAGATATTATGTATACACTGTGAGTGTGACGTCATTGAAATTCTAATTCAATCAACAATCTAGCTACTAGCCTACTCCTACCCATAACTTAGCTCAAGTGCTGATCAAAGAGCAGATTATGATACGATGACATATCTGAACGTCATTAAGAACAATTGATGACGAAACTAATCGCCTAATTTTTAAAACTATGTTCTTTCCATGGCTTTACCCGCGTTGATGCTCCGGGCACGCATTACCGATACAAAAAGTATATGTGATATGTTAATCCAGTACATGTTCTCTGTTTGACAAGTTTTATTCAAATCCGTTCAGCAATGAGTAACAAACATCCAAAAAACTTTCACAACATTTCACATTTATAATCTTAGTTGGATACTTGCCTAACAATCAGCGTTCGGGTCTGTAATGATTGAGCCACAATATATAAACTAACGTATACAAATTCAACAGAAAACACAAAACGTTTCTTCCTAATTTCCTGCGTCAACCGCGGTCGACAAACTAGTACCTATAGTTCTCTAAAAAGTCAATTCCTATTGTAGTAGTTTCTGCTTCGATCCCTTTACAATACATGGCTATGCTTGGAACTTCGCCAACTGATGAGTCGTTAAAGTTGCTCACTACAGCTACTGTCGGACTGCGAACATAAATAACAATGCTATACTTAGGAGGGTCTTTTCTTGAGAAGTTTCTTGAACTTATGAATTTTATTAGACGCTAGAAATGCGTCAAACATTTTTAAAAGACTTATATAAATATATAATAAATGTCATCATTGTAGTTTTAAAGATAACGCCCGTACTATGGGCGTATGTCTAAAATTACGGAGGAGATTTTACAATCATGCAATAAACAAAACAATTATTTGTGGATCACACATATAATTGTCTCACGTTGAATTCGAAAACACAATACGCGGCGCGGCGACAGCGGCGACTTGACTATTTGTCTGCTGCGCCATACGTGTATTTTCAAAGCCAAAAAATATAACACAATTAATTTTTAAGAGAGTAGGCGTTATAATAATACCGTTAATCGCATCTAGTGGCAATGTGATTTGGTGACAGAGGGGAAATGAAAATAAGGTGTAAATGATTACCGCTGGGTAATGAACGTATTAGAGACCGTACAATGGCCGTAGACACCTTACACTATATGGCTAATTTGCTATAAATCTATGTAGCTTCCTAAAACTATCAATAAAATTCCTCGCAATCTATAGTAAGCAATACGTTTTATAAAATCAATAGCTTTTGCTCGCAGCTTCACACGCTCGTACCTTTTTTCTGGATGCATGGTATCCTATATCCTTTATATAACCCAGACAATGTGAATGCAAAAGTGCATGGTAATCGATCGAGAAGTTAAGGCATGAAAGCGTAACAAACAAATAATCAAACTCACATTCGCATTTATAATAATATTAGTTAGGATTACGCGTTGATGACGTTGACCTTATTTAATGTATTTTGTGACACACCAATAAGATAACAACATTTTAAATCAGGAGTGAGTTTCATCCATATTTTGCTAGCTGATGCTTCTGCGTTATGGAGGGGCGTGGCTACTGTTTGGATCTGTCACCAGTAAACGGCTAATGGCCATACTTTCAGACACTAATACTGCCATTAACAATCGCTTGACGGAAAACTTAATAATACTTAGTTTGACACAGGCATCACATATAAAATAATATGTTGTATTCACTACCGCTGCAACACTAGACAGACAGGGTCTTACATTGATAACAAATAAGCGTTTGATTATTCAAACGATTATAATGTTATCATTATAAGCAGTTTCAGCTCTTACTTACACGAAATTAAGAGAACGATCCGATACAAAAAGCAGGATGTTCTTTTGTGAATAGTAGCAACTTATAAGTACTTAAGTAAAAGTAAGTACCTACAAAAAAGTGATTCATTTACAACAAACTCCAATAAACTTTATGTTGACTGTAAAACTAAATTTCTTTTATTTCAAGACTCAGTACTGTACTTTTAGCTTTTTGTTTACAATTGTAGCTAGTTGACTCTATAGTTATAGAGTCGACTAGTTTCTGCCTGTGGCTTTGCTCGTGTTACTCTTACTTGAACTCAAAAGTATCATTCTTCTTCTTCTTATTTAAGTCTAAGTGACTTGTCGGTGTAGCTTGTCTCTCCATATCTGTCTGTCTAGCGCCATTTCTTGCATTTCTCTGTACGACATGACACCTAACTTTTCCCTGATCTGACTAATGTAACTTAAAAGTATCCTATAGGCATGTTAATTTGGAACATGGTCTATCTATGTATTAAGTTACATCCAAATCCAATTAACGGTTTAAGCGTGATTGAGTAACAGATATAATATATTATTATTATTATGCTGACATCTACACAAACGTTCACATTTATAATATTATGACATGAAAATTTACTACATTATACAATAACATAAAAATATAACGTTCCGTTGTGCGTTAAGATAATGCAAATTATAGTATATTATGCAAAATATAAAATTTGTAATTACAGTAATTATGATTGTCCTTCAATTTGTTTTCTACAGATCTAACTATACAAACACAACGACTTAACTATGTATACAGGTAGAGTTTGATACCTAAGACATTATTACCAGCTTAACTTCATTTTTTAAGAAATTTTTTCTTACGCGTACAATAATTTGTGTATCGCGGGGGACGTTACATTCTTCACACTCGAAACAACCATTTGTGGATCACAAAATTGTTTGTCTCGTATGGGATTCGAAACCTCAGCGACACACTACAACACTCAACGCAGTGGCAGTGGCGAGACGACCGCTTAAAACACTACGCCATTCGACATTATATTAAAAATTATATTATTATCGTAATTTCAATTCCATAATTTGTTATTTATCAGCAGAATATTGATAAGATAATACACATTAAAATAAATACATTTCAGAGGTTTAATGATAGTGTTAAGATGTCATGCTAATGATAGTACTTGCAACTCATATAATTCTTCAGTTACTTGTTTATTTTCCTGAATAAACAACACTCATCATTTCCCTCAATCATCTTTGGCGAGTCGTATGAGGCTTTAATCAGGCTTGTTTTTCTTTCCTTGACGAACACGCTAAAACTATGACGTAATTTACCAGGTTCCCTCGGCGTAAGCAATTTAATAATGCTAATTAAATTTTTATGAAATCTAATAGCTATAATATGTTAACTGTTTGTCGTTTTGAGAACAGCAATGTAGCGATGCGTACAATTGCACTCTAACACTAGTAATGGAATGCCAATATTATATTGATTATGCAAGGTAGTATCGCGATGTGTGCAACTGTATTCGAATTCGAAAGCAACAACGCACGTTTCTAGCCTTCTATAAATTGCTGGACTATAGCGCCACCTACAAAATTAATAAAACATCGTCGTGACAAATTACACTTACATAAAATGGGAATGTGAGTCCATTGGTTAAGTTAATCATAAATTGCACGACCACAATGCGAATATCGCCTTAGATTATATACACATCTAATCGCTATATAAGTACTTAGTAGGAAATGAATTCATTTGCACGTTATTGCTCAAAAATCGATTTATTCTCTTTGCTTTTCTTATTTGTATCCATAGTAAATTGACTAACGTAATTATAATCATTAAGTTTTGTATGTATTACGTATTTTACTTCGAAGCTTTTCAAAATTATTCATGTTTTTATGTGGTTTTAATCCAGGCATCTAGATAATCAGTATTCACTAGCACCTCAAAGACGTTTTACTTTTCAAGTAACAAGAATTCGATTTTAACCTCAAACTTTATCACAGTGACTTACCTCCCTCGCTAGTTTATATAATCTTATTTTTATGGTCTGTCAACTTGTTGACTTCCTTTTCGATATTCAGTAGGTACACGTACCATTACCCTAAAGAATTTCCCTACAATATATTCTCAACACAAATAGAGAATATTTTCTTACATCCCAAAGGAGATTAGGAAGTCAAAAACATTTTATTCCAGAAAACAAAGAATAACAACGCACTCTATTGCAGACTAAAGTTGC
The DNA here is from genome assembly GCA_930367265.1 of Catocala fraxini. Classification (NCBI taxonomy): domain Eukaryota; kingdom Metazoa; phylum Arthropoda; class Insecta; order Lepidoptera; family Erebidae; genus Catocala; species Catocala fraxini. The sequence continues at coordinate 16,595,276 of OV884040.1, read as the reverse complement.
GTTAACATAAACATTGTAAAATATGATATTGCTTTACATAAATATACACAAATATGGAGAAAGTAGAGCAGAAACACAATTGGTGAATATTGCAGCTGTGCTTTATTCTGCCATAAACTTGTAGTAGTACAACTTGTACAAGATCCAAAACCGCCATACTTACATCAATTTAGCACCACTGATTTTCACTGTATATGTATAATCCTTGACTGTTGGCAGTGGTTTAAATGGTTGCCTCGCCGCTGCCACTGTGCCAATTTTGTCGGTTCGATCCATACACGGCACAAACATTTATGTGATCAACAAATATGTAATTGTATTGAGTCTGGGTTTTATTTGTGTCCGTTGTTTGAATGTTTATCAAGTTCCCCGCAATACAGGAATGCATATAGGTACCATACCCATACTTTTTCTTATATCTAGACTTAAAATATTAATTACTCTCTTATTTTGTAACCAATTTTGATACTGTTTGTACAAAGAGATTTCTTTTGATTGCTATTTGCTAAAATAATGTACGAAACTACACACTACCCTATTGCCAGATTAATTTGCATTTCATAGAGCGCATACATGAGCCAAACGTGCTCTTTACCTTTATTTAAAATGTAGGTAGACGAAATTCTAGTTTCAGTGCAAAGAACGCAAATAAAGGCTTTTGTTATTCAATGTTCGTACCTTAGGCGCACGCTGCGGAAATAATAGCAACGACTAGAATAACTGAATAAAGTTTTATATTTTAGTAAATTAGATAGAAAAATGTTAATAAATACATTAAAGTTTTTCTATCTTATTTACTAAAATATAAAGCTTTCGCTTTCATGTTAATTGCGGTTTTAGTGGCAGTTTCTTTCAACCGAACCAAAAAATAATAAAATGGAAGTTCAAATTAATTTTATATAAAAAATCATATGAATGAATACATCACCGAAATGTAGTGATCATTGAGGTAGGTTGTAATATTCCAATTTCCAGTCGTTGCTATAATTTCCTGTGAATAATGAAAATTGTTAAAACGTATTTTGATAGACAATCAATATCACTGACTGACTTATTAATGCCTAGCTCAATTCGTTACCCTATCTTCAATGACGATAGACTACTCGTATTAACCAGGCATGCAAAAAGATGCCGCGCAGACTTACATCGCTAGATCAACTCTACGAGCATGCGTTGTGAGGTTTCGGTTTGCAATCAGCTTTACACGAATGACGCGCGGCGCTTACGTGCTCGTTAACCCAATACCCACTTCCCTCGATAATGGAGTACGCCCCTGGGATAAAGACATGTTGGCGTATAACGTGTAAAGTTAAAGAGGAGAGGTGAGAGTTGTTTGCGTTCGCTTAAGTTTATATCAATTTATTTTGAAATTGTGACAATATAATAAAAGGCTGTTAAAATTGTTAATATTCTTGCTAAACCTACAGGTTAAATTGAAGTGTGTGTATTTGGAGTGGCTTCGTGTCAGTATTGCAATGAGTGGAATTCAAACATAAGACCGCTTTTACTTTTGTCGTTACATTATCTCGCATACTACGTTACTAAACGCATACTTCATAAATACATACATGCATACTTTTTTTACTGTAGCAGGCATCCTAGCTTTACACTAAACGTTTATTATCAGAACGCGCGAGGTCTGAGAACCAAATCAACGACATTTTACCGTAATATTTGCGCTAGTAGCTACGATGTCGTAATTATTGCGGAAACGTGGCTGTTGGAGGGTGTATTTGATGCTGAATTGTTCGACGACCGTTTCGTTGTTTGGAGGCGTGACAGGAACTATGGTGCTACGGGTCAAGTGTATGGCGGTGGTGTGCTTGTAGCCGCCCGCAGGGAACTGACAGCCACTCATCGGCCACGCTTCAGTTCTAGTGCGGAGGACCTGTGGGTTACCTTTACTTTTAAGGGGTCTTTGTCCAGAGTACATGTTGGCGTCCTTTATCTATGTAACGAAGGTATGGGACTTTCGTTTTCAGAGCAACTATCAAACTTTCTCACATGTCTGGAGACTACTGTTTTTAATATGCCGAATGATATATTTTTGATAGCGGGTGATTTCAATCTTAGCAACATAATGTGGACGCCTAGCGGTGACCTTGATAATTCTTATCACCCATTCAACTATCACACAAGAGACGAGACCTTGTTGATTGATGAAATGAATTCCCTTAATCTAAAACAATTTAACGGTATTCTAAATACACACGGGAAAATATTAGATTTGGTTTTATGTAATGTGAGTATCTCGGTCTGTGACATGAGTGATGAGCCGCTGGTGCCAATTGACTTACACCACGGAGCTTTAACTATTCACTTAGAGATACAGGGTCAGAGGACCCTGGACCTAGCCCCTTTTACTCGCTACTCCTATAGTAAGGGTGATTATGATTCAATCAATGAGGAGTTGCTTCATATTGACTGGCACAATGAATTATCAACTAGGTCATTAAGCGATGCGGTTGATTATTTTTACGCAACGTTTTTGGACTTACGGGATAGATATATACCTAATAAAAAAATTGTAAACAATAATTTTCCCCGTTGGTTTACTCCGGCTCTCAAAAAGGTAATAAAAGAAAAATATAAATTCTTCAAAAAATTCAAAACTTACGGTAACCGATGTGATGAAGAAACATATAAGATGCTCCGAGATCGTAGTAAACAGTTATTAAAATCATGCTACCTTAATTATATTAATCCAGTTGAAACCTCTATTGAGAAAAATCCCAAGTATTTTTGGTCTTATGTAAAATCTAAATTTAGTCAAAATTCAATGCCCAATAGTTTAACTTGGAAAAATTCAATTGTAGACACTGGGCAATCAATTTGCAATGCATTTTCAGACCACTTCCGCTCAAATTTTTTAAATTCTCCTAATAATCTCTCTATAAATTGCTCTGTATCCTCTTTACTTGATTCTCATAATTACCCAGTAGCCAATATATCTTCAATTTATATTTCTACGGAATACGTTCAGCGCCTTATTTCTGAGTTAGACGTACACAAATCACCTGGACCAGACGATCTACCTGCTTTCTTTCTTAAAAATTGTTCAAAATCGATTGCATTACCAATATCTCTGCTATTTAGGATGTCTCTTTCCGAGGGTGAAGTGCCTGCTATCTGGAAACGGGCCTATATTACACCAATCCATAAAAAGGGCTCACGCACAGAAGTTGTCAACTACAGGCCAATATCTAAGCTCTGTACTGTTTCCAAACTGCTTGAAAAAGTTGTTTTCAATCAACTATATCGCGCCTTACTTCACACTTTCTCTCCGTACCAGCACGGTTTTCTCAAGGGTCGTTCTACTGTTAGCAACTTAATACTGCTTAATGAATTTTTAACTCAGGCCATGGACAATGGTCAGCAGGTCGATGTCGTTTACACAGACTACAGTAAAGCTTTTGATCGTATCAGCCATAATCTGCTATTGATTAAGCTACAAAGAATCGGCATTAGTGGGGATCTCTTAAGATGGTTAGCTTCATATATAAAAAATCGCTCTCAGGCTGTTGCTATCAACAACTACGTATCTAGCTGGATTGACATTCCCAGCGGCGTCCCGCAGGGATCTTTACTAGGGCCTTTGCTGTTTGTGGTCTGTGTAAATGACATCGACAGGTGTTTCCATTCTGCACGTGTCTTGTGTTTTGCTGACGACATGAAAATATTTTCTGTCGTCACTGATATGCAGGATGCCGTCGCCATGCAAATGGATCTCAAACGCCTCGAAGACTATTGTAACATTAATCATATGGAACTTAATCCATCCAAATGTAATGTTATGACTTATGGGAGAAAACGCAATATGTTACTATTCGATTACACACTGAACAGCCATGTTCTGCAGAGGGTATCATGTGTACGTGATCTTGGCATCTTTCACGACTCAAAATTATTATTTGACATTCATGTCGATACTATAGTTGCTAGGGCATATAAATCTCTTGGGTTTATCATGCGAGCATCCAAGGACTTCGAACATGCAAAAACGCTTAAAATTTTGTACTGTACTTTTGTTCGGAGTCACTTGGAATACGCCTCGCAAGTATGGAACCCAAGGTACGAGACATACATCTCTCGCATTGAGAGAGTCCAGCGCAAGTTTGTCAGATATTTATGCTTCAGGACTAATGTCGAATATCACTCCGAGCGTTATATTGACATATGCAATAAACACCACCTTCTGTCGCTGGCCAAACATCGCAATATTGCAGATTTATTGTATCTAATGAAAGTTGCAAGCGGTTTATTGGATTGTCCAGAATTGCTGTCCCTAATTTCTTTGAAGGTGCCTATTATGGGCTTGCGGAAGGGAACACTACTAAGCCTTCCGCACGCATCTACTAATTATAGGCAGAATGCATTTATTCGGCGGGCGAGTGATGGGTTCAACAAAATTCTAAATAATATTGATATAGACCTGTTTAACACTAGCGTTGCATCGGCGAGGCGACTGCTTAGTAAGTAAGTGCATAAATTGACAAGGTTTACTGTTAAACTATATTAACTATGTTTTAGAGGATTTATGAGGTTGTTTTATGTATAAATACTAAGTTAAATTCTCACTCTGTCGATGAGTTATGCGTGTGCGAGAAATTTATGAGATTTGCGTTGTTTTATCTCATGCTCATTACTTTATTATATCTATACCATGTTACTATTGGCGAAAACCTATTAATGGTTATCTGTATTTTAAATAATCATTATCTATACTGTTTGTAAAGCTGTTGGTTTTCCTAAGAAAATAAATAAATAAATAAATAAAAATAAATAAATAAAAACATTCACTTTAAATATTGTGTCACGCGGACCGGTCGTGCTCAGCGGCTGCGTTCGCGCTGGAGTGGTGGCGCCCCCTCTCTTCCTCCTGCCGGCGCGCGGTGGTAGCCGATATATAAGATCAAGACGCCCTGATGCGACCTTCTAACTGCCGAGCTGCCTACTCAGTTAAGTGGTATTTCTATCTAAGATCACGTAACAAGCCTGACTCTTAGAACCTCGCCCTGTTTTTCTATCTAACTTCTAGTCGGTATTGTTTGCTATAAATGTGTTTATATACTAGTTCAAATTGTTATCAAATATAAAATCTTTTGATCGTGTAGAATTGTTTAAATTATCTCTGCTTAGTTCACTTCCTAAGTCAACCACGCCTCTAAAGCAGGTTGAACAGGATAAACGTTACAATTGTAATATAGAAAACGTCGAATACGATATTAAATATGGTAATGTAACAAACGAGTAAACAAGACAAAGCGTTCTTTAGAACCAAGCTTGAGTCTGTAAAATAATAAACTTCATCTCAAAAATATATATCATCTTGGAAATCTCTTTAAGAAGGGCGCGAAATGTGGAGCTTCTGGCTAATTTACAAATCCAATTTAATATAATAAGGTTGCGGCCTTGGTATAACAGTTGCGCACTCGTGACGTCACGACGCGACGCGACGTAGGCAACCAGTCAGTAAGTACTGTCAAAAAGATAGGGAAATATCGTGTTACTTTATTCAGTTATTTTATTTATGCGTTTTCTTGTTTTCCTTGGTATGTATTCGAATGATTACGTTAGTCGATCTCTGAGTGTCTACTTGAATTAAAATATATTATTACCCACATTTATTATGGAACATGTAACTGAGGAATCTATTTCGCAGGAACTTATAATAAAGAGAGTGGCAAGGAAAGCTTATTACAGGGGAGACCGTTGGACTGCCACACAGAGGTCTCGCGTTCGATCCTAAGACCTCTAATTTTTATAAGTTATGTGCGTAATAATTTATTAATGATCGCTTGCTTTAACGATGAAGGAAAACATCGTGAAGAAACCGGCATGTTGGAAGCTACTATGTGAACTCTGCCAACCCGCGCTTAGCCAGCCAGACTGTGTGGTCGACTACGGACCCCTTTTTATACTGAGAAGCTGCCTGTGTCTAGCAGTGTGGCAGTTTATAAACACTACAGAGCTGTTCCAAAGCGTGGCAGTAAGTTGCGAAACGTGTTGCAGCAATTCCGGATCGGTTATTACAAACTTGAATATAAGTATAGAGAAGATTTTTTCGGATGGTGTGGCCTCTGGCTCTTTTAAATCCTTACTCGGAGTATTATAAGTGCAAATGTGAGTTTATTTATGTTTGTTACGCTTTCACGTCTTAACTACTTGACCGATTATGATATTCCCATTCACATCATTAGTGGCATAGAAAAGGATATACGGTACTGTTCGCTAGCAAAGCCGCGAGAAAAACTTTTAGTAATATAAGTTATATCCTTCTTCAAACAATATTTAAAGAGAGTTCTTCTTTCACGGTAGGCAGCGGCTTTGCTGTGTCCTGACATAGCTGAACTCCCTGAGCAGCGGTTACCATTTGCTCGTCTGCCACGAATGGCAATAAAAAAATAATAAATTTAATATAAATGTACATATTATTATTATATGATATTTCTTGTGACTTTTTAATAATAATAATAATAATAATATTCTACTACATACACACAACACCATCTAGCCCAAACTAAGCAGAGCTTGTACTATGGGTACTAGACAATGGATAAACATAAATATATACTTTTTTTTTGTAAATACATACATATTATACATAGAAACACCCAGACCAAGACAAACATCCATGTTCATGCACACAAATGTTTGACTTGTGCGGGAATCGAACCCGCGATCTCAGGCGTGGCAGTCGGTTACACTAACCACTACGCCATCGAGATATGATATATCGTTATGTAAGTATATATTTTTAAAGTAAAGAATGTTGTCTCTCTCTACGACCGCGGCTGTCTAGCCGCGTATTTCTAATTAAATAATCATGACGTCTCTACATCAGAACAATAAGTTTAAATGTCGAGAGATTCGACGACATTGTCAGTGAATCATTAATTATCCACCGAACTGTTCACGTTATATCTCAAATATAAATGAAAGTTATGTCTTCATCTATATGCCCGAAGGGTTAGACAGATGTGTAGTACTCTACATTTTGACGGCTATAATTTTACATCAGAAATGGCCTTGCTCCCCTATTACGCGTAATAGGGGAGCAAGGATATTCCTGTATACTGGGTACAGTTTTAGGCTGTGTGCTGCTACTTAGTTTTCTAGTAAGATAAATCCAATATCACTTTGCTCGGCCGGGAACCGATCTCGAAACCTCATGCACCAGCGGTCAGATACTCTAACGCTGCGCTACTGAGGCAGTATGTTTAAACACAACGCTCTTTATTTATTAAGCTTTTTATTGTTAATTTTATTGCGTTAGATACGTTACGATTAAACCAGTTCACCATCCGTGCAGTCATACTCTAAGAGGCCATGTTTTATTCCTTTCTCAAACACTATTAATCGACGTGTAATAAAGTCATTAAAGTAAGAACGACCATGATTCTTTCGCACTTCAATCATTGTAATCACAACTTTCATCGGGCGAAGAGAAATAATGACACATCATTTATTTCATCGATTAAAGCGGATTGAATAAATAACACGAAGCAATAATTGTGCGAAGAAATATGATACATAACAATAGATTTTCTATTGATATTATATATCAAGGGACAGCGAAAGGGTTTAAATAAATTCTGCTATTATATAAATAACAGGTAGCTTTAAGTCACATTTCTTGTTATGAAATCTGGAAAATTCCTAGAAACCAACGCCTTAGTAAAACATAAAATGTTCAGAGGTCACTATGCACCGTTTTTGGCAATTTACGCCTCGCTAGAAATTGGTCGCTCCTTTTTTCGTTTCATCTGTTAGGTTAGAAGGTAATTTATTTAGGCGCGAATTCCCACAAGAAACAGAAATAGGGTAGCAAATATTTTGATTTATCCTGGTATTTTCAAAGGTTGGCTAGATTTTTTTAGATGTTTATCCATTATGATCTTATACTGAGATAAATGCCTATGTAAAAAGCAATAGACTAATCCAAATTTCTGGAGACTTATGAGGCGGACTGGTTTTGTGTGGGTATTTTCTAAATTAGAGCATCACGTCTATTTTTAGATTAAGATATATATTAAGATTATAGCAATCTAGGATTTTTTGATAAAGTCTATTTAGAAGAGTGAGATATTAAATTATATGTTACACTGTTAATCTAGTAAACACCACCGCTAACCATGACATCTTAAGCTTAATAAAATTGGGTGACCAATCACCACGTTTCCCTTAAAAACGATCTACACCAAAGTAGCCGTGTATAAAAGCCAATATATAACGCATAACACGATATTGGTGACCTCTAAAATCGAATAACCTAAATGTCAAATCGAGAATTTAGTACACCGATGTGCGAATCAATTATCAATCAATAACAAAGGCCCAGTCATTTACAAATTACTAAGCTATTCACTTAATCAACGATCCGGAGCATCGTGTGTGTTAGCTAACGTTTCATTTAGAAGATATTATCGGATCACTACCTACGAAAAGCGTTCCTAATCTATAACTCAAAGACTTGAGTTCAGTCAAACGTGAACTAGGGTTTGGCTAGCCATGGAAATGTAATAAAATTGAACTACTCTTGTATTTATAGTAGATATGCATTGTTCTATGGCAGTTATTGATTGCTTTTTATCGTCTGTATCCGGGTACATATTGGGAGACTGATCTTAAATTTCTTTAAAATTTACTTCCTCTACAGAGTTAGTGAAAAAGCAGTTGAAGATTTATTTTTTGAATAACTTATACAGATCGAAAAAATACTTTCATTTTACGTTATAATGTATCTATTTGAAAACAGATATGAAATCAGGCATCTAATGAAACAAGCAAACAATAATTATTGATCAACATTTCGAATAAACACATATAATACGTCTATATTGGGAGATGTACAGCTTACGCAGTCTTCTCTCGCTAAGCATTTATATATTCAACGAGTGACCAAGAGATCATCAACAAAGTATGATACCCGCAAATTTGTGAAATTTGTATTTACGATAGTGACCTTTATTATAATATTTATAATCTACTGAAGTTTTTAAAGAACTATACCTTTATTTATATAGAATCTGGTGGTATTAAAGTCGACTTGAACGAAATTCTTTTATAAAAGAAAAACATTGGAATCATTATCCTTTTTTACCTGTTCTACGCAGCCTATGTTGTATTTTTGTATAGTCAGAGACTTTAAACTTTCAAACAGTGAGAGAAAGACAACCTAAAATCGAAACAAATATTATACATACATACATAGATTCACGCCTACGGATTTCCATTTGCTATGATCCTAACACACTTCTCTAGCTTCATTCACTTTCATCGCATTCCTCATACACAGTCGGTTTAAAGTGCTCTTAACCTGGCCTTTGTCCAGAACGCCTCCGATCTGATCGAGAAACGTTCGCCTAGGTCTTCCTCTTGCGACTGTTCTATTCACACTAGCCTTATAAACTTTCTTAGTCAGTCTTTCCTCGTCCATTCTTTCTACATGCCCAAACCAGCTTAACATACCCTTTTCTATTCTTGTCACTATATCCACTTTCATGCCCCATCTCTCTCTAATAACACTATTCCTTATTCTATATTTCAGAGTCACACCACATATGCTTCTCAGCGCTCTCATTTCTACAGCATTTATTCTGCTCTCATGCTTCTTTTGCCATATCCAACAAACAAATATTATGCATATTAATATCCCTTTAAACACTCGACGTATTGGTAAGGACAAGAAAAGATCCCTTAAACTCACAATATGACTGCACGGGTGACGTACAGCGTCATATTGTGAGACAGTAAGCTCTTTGGGGATTAGATAGAGACTAACAGTGCATTTTCATTGAAATTTATCAAATTTTATTGTTTGCCCAGCATCGTATGCAGTTATACAGTCAACAACCAATTTTAGGATGCTTTTTAACATAGGATGACTTCATCACTCCCTTTTATTACTAAGATTCCAATCAAAAGCGCTTTCACTCATAATAATATTCAAATATATACGTCATTAGACTAAGCTTAAACAACTGTTAGACGCTTGAGAAGGGTTATATAACAAATTACTTTATGTGTTATCGTACAGGAGGTCTGATATTAGCTAACTTCGTCAATAAGCGAGTCACGGGCCACGGCGTTTGAAAGGTAGATACATGTAATATCTTCGTTTGATTTATGGAGGATTTAATTTACACTTATATGTATTAATGCACCGATAGCCTAGTAGAAAGCCGTTAGACTGCTACGCAAAGGTCTCAAATTTGATCCCGAGACACGCCTCCGACTTTTTGAAGTTTTGTGCGTATTCATTCATTTATTAACGGTCGTTTTGACGGCGAAATAAACTCATTTGGTGGCGCAGCGAAGGAGTAACATCGTGAAGAAACCTGCATGACTTAGAGCTCTCCATAATCATTCATACAGATATGTGCAGCCTACTAAACCGCACTGGGCCAGCGTTGTGATCTAACCCTTCTTATACTAAGAAGTGACCCGTGCCTAACAGTGGCACAGTTTATATCAAACAGGGCTGATGTTATTATTATATTTCTACATACATGGTCTTTTCCTGTATTCCTATAGAAGTAGGCATACATGTTTTACACCGGAATTTCACCAGATATGGTCTTAGTTTCTACAAGCCAATTGTCGCCTACTGCGCAATTACCGACTCTGTTCTGCTATAGGTAAGGTATTACAGAAAATCCCAACAACAGTGCTATAAAAGCAGCAAAGCAGAAAGCAGTCGCATTTACTACCGCTGCGCTACCATAGCTGATGTCTTATTAATCTTCTTTCTAGCTTTAAAGCTACACCGAAACTTATTTACCCAATGAAGTAAAGTCCATTGCGCAAAAACATAATGAATTTTCTTAACCCACATAATATCTGCTTCGCACGCCGAGTTATCTTAATAGCATCTCTCTGATTATATTTTGTTATGGCCAATTTGATTAGCGCAGTCGTAGCTAATGCGACTGATACAAAGCCACACGTGTGTACATGGTTTGCCTCAATAAGAAATTAAATCCTAACTGAAATTATAAATGCGAATGTGAATTTGTTTGTTTGGTAATCTTTCACGTCTTAACTACTCAACCGAGCATCATGAAATTTCGTATACACTTTATTAGGAGAACAGAAAATGACATAGAGTACCTTTCATTCAGAAAAAGAGTATTGTGACTAACCCAACTTAATCTAACCTACATTTACGCGAGCGAAGCCGTGGGTAAAATTTAGTAAAAATACCCACTCGGAGCGCTGATTTAAATTTTTTGTTCAAAAACGTTATTACGGTGACTCGATCACCAATTCGAGTAACCAGATTCAATAACTAGATTTAAGGGCATGATTACCAAATCATGCCCTTAAATCTAATTATTGAATAAATTCGTTATTGGTGGCCACACATACCTACATAGTCTCCCACCTATATCTCGGCTGGGTAGCGACCAAGGACCATTACACCAAAATTCGCGATGAATAATAACTGTGCACAAAATAGTCAACTAGCGACAAACGCTCGTGACCCTATAGCTTATTCATGAGTCGGTAGAAAGGAACTGACCGAGGGAATTTCCCTTGCTGATACAAAAATAAGGTCCCACTACCAATTACACGCTAGTTTTATTTATTCAAAAAAATATTGTTTTATTAGTTGGCTTCTTTTTGGACATCTGCCTGATTTATCTTATGTAAGCTTTACCTTGAAATGCCTTTTCTTAATATTTAGCCATTGTTTATTTCATTTGCTCTTTAATGATTTCAACGTATTTGGAAATAAATGACTGAAAACTTATAGTCTCCGGGTCATCAAGCTTATATGTATGGAAACGTATATAAATACTGCTGTTTGCGTCATGTCATGACCGTCGCAAGTCTTCTGCAAGTTTCCCGTATGATACTTTCAGAGGACTTGGACTCCCATTCCTACATTTTAGTTTACAAGATTGTTACTACATTTTGGCGCGACAAAATGGTCGCATTATTTAGATTTTACCAATAACGTGACAATTTGTCTGCTTCCGATTTTAATTATACATTAGTATTAGTCTACATTTGTGAAATAGCGCACCCTATGTATCTGTTAAGTAATCATAATTTTATTTATTTATTTTGTGTAACATTTTCCGGTATAAATATTAACTATCTACCATATATTGACTAATATAAGATAAAGTTCTTCAGATATTTCCTTACTAAAAAAAATAATTATTATTACTTATTAATAAGTAAAAGTTATATCCAAAACGGTTACCTAATTACACCAACTTTTTAGCTAAAAGCTTACTCCTTTATTATAATAAATGATTATTTTGAACTTTCCTGTAATTTTCGATTACTACTAATGGTAGCTGGATTTACTTAAGATTACAGCTTAACTTCGTGGAAAATTTCCAAATTATTTGCTTAGCTCAGTCGGTTAACGGTTATTTCGGTAAAAGTGAAGAAACCAATTAATTGTCAGTGTCCTTTTAAAGGTCAGGCAAATATTTCGGTGAGGTTATAGAATATGTTTTAATGTATTGTCAATTATAATTAAAAAAATAATACCTACGAAAAATAATAAATTAAAATCCTGACTACACTGACGGACTCATAAATTGAATCAAAGTTCAGGATTATTTTCGAATTAATAGTTTTGATAACTTTTTAACTTTTAGAGCTGAAACTTTTTAGATTAAACTAAATGAAAATGTCAAACGAACGATTGCTAGAAATTTAAATTTGAACCAGTCTACGGTTTCTAGAGTATACCGAAGGTTTGTAGAGACAGGTTCTTATAAAAGGAGACCCGGTACCGGCAGAACTCGAGCAACCACCCGTCGTGACGACCGATTTATTGTTTCAACTTCCCACGAAATCGTTTCCTCATGTCAGTATACATCAAAACAGAGCTGAATGAAGTGCGTGGAGTAAACGTGAGTGCACGAACATTATTAAGGAGGCTTAAGAAAGCGGCAATCACCCCAGATTTTAGACCAGCAAATGGTCCAAAGCTGTCTGCAGCTCACAGACAAGCTCGTTTAAGATTTGCGTGTGAATATCTTAATTGGACTCAAGAGCAATGGGCCTCCATATTGTTCACCGATGAGTGTAGGACATGTTTGAATGGTGCAGACAGTCGTTATGACCGTTTCATCAACCAAAACAATTTTTCCCAACTGTACCGTTAACGGGGCGGAACGACCGGGGTGGATGGGAGGCACCCATACCTGCCGAACATAAAACAGCATTATGAACACACTGTATACCGATCCTCATTTTTCTTATATCTTGCAAAAAAAACTACAATTTAAATTTAATTTGTGATGTCAGTTTTCTGTGCAATCTTGTTGGCAATAACCTACCCGTTAACTCGCCACAAACGGCACATTTATTTCTCTTACGATTGTACTGATAAACATAAAAGTCACAGCTGACGTCACATTATCACCGTGTTGCTCTACATCATAATGTTGTTCCCTACAGGTACATAAATTGTTTTAAGGATGCCATAAAATACCGGCGAATAGCTCTCGAGCTTATAGATTTTTATCCTGTTAGAAGTAACTTAATTTAAGAATTTATCAAATATTGCAGTACATTTGGCAGTTGTAAAGTGAAATCAACATTGACAGCTAACATTTAGTGTAGAAATATTATATTTTAAAATACAATTGTATAGTTCGCTTAAAATCAGCAGAGGCAAGTTATTCTAGCAAAGACTATCATGAGTATATGTATTTGACTCTCCAGGTACCACAGCGGTATTGAGAGCAACTGCTGTGCATAAGGTTTATGAAGTTGTTGAAATGTCTGCATAAAGATGCAGAATACTATGCCATACGAATAAATGGTGAAATACCTGATACTAAAGGGAAAGCTAAAATTCAAAGAGATATGCATATAATGAACTGCCAAAAGATGTTGAATGACCACCAAATATCTGTAGGCATTTCTTCGAAAAATTAAGAAGTTGAAGAGATAATATTTCATTCATTTTTAATGTAATTTTTTATTATATTCTATTATAAAAATATAAATATTAAGTTTAAAAAATAAAATAAAATACACATTGTTTAAAAAAATAATTATAAAGTGTTTTTATTCAATTCATAGAATCTGACTATGGCTACCAATCTGACCGAGGGCTATTTAATTTAATCGGTCTGACTAAGGACACAAAAGAGTGGACGTGGTTAGATTGATCTAACAATGCAATCTAGCCACGGATACAGAAGGAGGTTTCCATTCCCGGATCGGGCAAAGTGCTATTGGGTTTTTCAGTAGCGGCATAGAACTTAAAACTGTATTTAGTAGACGGCAATAGGCTGGCCTTAATTAGGTGTGCTCTAAAATCGTAGTTGGCAAAATGTGGGTGTGATACATCACTACCGAGGTAGGCGTTCAGGAATATAGACGAAAAACTATGTATGTATGCTACTAATATACTACATATTATTTAAGTCAACTACAGGCTCTTGAATTGATAAATAAACGTGCCAAGAGGCTTAGTGGCTACGAAGCGATCCCATGCATATTTCTAGAGCTTTGAACGTCGCGTCGCCACAAAGCTGCTAGCTAATCGCTTTTTACGGATTCCATTTTCTTAAACATGCAATAGAATTATCAATTAAAGTCCACCAAGCCCATATCCTTATTCAACCACCAAACGTACGTACAAGGCAGTGCAATGCTTGTATATACTTTTTTTATTTGTTAAATACAGCTTTCGCACTAGGTATAGTTCTGGTGTCGCGGAGGACTTCACATACCTTCAAACAACGGACACAAAGAACACCCAGACTCGAAACAACCATTTGTGGATCACACAATTTTTTGTCTCGTGTGGGATTTGAACCCACAACACTCGGCGCAGTGGGAGCAGCGAGGCGACCACTTAAAAAATAATAAAAATAAAAATAAAAATTTGTTTATTGCCAAAAAGTATTTACAATGTTAAAAGTCATATCCTGTGGCCCCACACTAGGCAAGCCTGTCCTGTGGGTACCTGACGCGATTAATTCTTCGTACATACATTGGTAGCCCGGACAGCATCATATACAGTATAACTTTAGCTTATAATTAAACTATAGCTACAACAAACCTATAATTATTACAACATGCAAAGATTATAATACTAAAATAAGTGCATTGGTCTCGACACAAATAACACAAAAGGTATGAAAGTAGTTAATGTAAATATTATGTAATTAAATATTTTTTTAAAGTATATAAAGGAATACATATGTATATATAATGTGTTATATATATAACACATTATATATACATATGTATGTATGTAAATGTTTTATATATATATATAACATTTACATGTGTGTGTGTGTGTGTGTGTGTAATATATATATATATATATAATTGTTATTATTATTATTATTATATACGTTTGCTGGAGTGTACGTTTTATGATATGGGTACTAGAAGACGTTCCGTTGAATCGTATGATAGGGAAGCGAGCCATTTTATGATTTTAAGCTTTGCCTCTCTCACTATGCTTTGCTTTAATTCACAAATACTTGCTACCTTGTTATATATGAATATGTCCTTGAACGGGCTAAAGCGTCTAGCGAAACTGGTTTTGATTTTAGGTAAGGGCAATCTGTATACTCTAAGCTGTTGTAGATTTGTATAATCTGCCGATGCTATCACTTTTCTGTGCACCAAAAAGACAGTTTTAAAACAAAAAGTTAACTTAAACTTAAACCACTATGCCATTCGTGCATGCTGTATGATATAAAAATGTACATTTAAAGTATACGCACGAACGCTTTTATCAATTCTTAGGTTTATTATGTCGCTAAGGAGTAGGACTTCGGTGAGCATGCCTAAGTTTCAAGTTTTGTAGGTATAATCAGACAGTCTTCAAGCCTCGATTGAATGCTTTTTAGTAAGACCGCTTTATATAAAAGTAAGTAAGTCCTACTTGAGTGTAAAGATGTTTGTAGGGTGTTTATTACTTAATCACGCCTAAACCGTTGAACATATTTAGATGCAACTTGGCACACAGATAGATCATATTCTAAGTGAAGCCGGGGGCAAAAGCTAGTATCACAATAAAACGATTATATTTTAACGAAGCATTAAAAAAACGATTATAATATTTTTTACGTCACGCTATATTCTCTAGTAAGTATAAAAATGTAATGTCGTTATATACATATATAACGACATAACATTTATATATATATATATACTTATATGTTATATAAGTGTACTACGTAAGTACTACTTACAATGTTTACAAATGGATCGCCAAATATCAGCACAATTCATCGTCATTGTCAGAGGGTGCCTAAAATACGGGGTCCTTTCCATAATATTAATAAGAATTGGGAGTGAATCCACCAGAGCGTTTTGCAAACAAAAGGGACCTATTCATTTCGATATTGGTCTTATATTACCTATTCAATATTGACTTGTTTCACAACGTGGTAGAGTAGGTTAGTAACAGGTCACACATATTTATTTATACTAGCGGTCGCCAAGTGGTTAAAATTCGACCATAATTGATTCAAATTTTAAGTTTGATATTTATTAACGTTTTATTGCCTATGACTATAAACTTATAATTACATTTCACGGTACTTAAGATATGTAACCATAGTTACAAAGAATTCTACGACATCAGCCGAACAATACCGGAATACTACGAACGCGATTCGACTGCGTGTGTCAAATGCATGGTTGTGTGCGTGTAGTGTTTTTTTATTAATTTAATGTATTTCTAATTTCATATTTTATAAAAATATTAGGATTCGCCACTCCTTCTCCATATTATCAACTTTAACTGAGCCAAATTTCATACGCCGCCATCCGAGTAATTTTCGTAAAAAGGGGTACAAAGTTTTTGCTTCACGTATTATATAGATGTGTGGCGTTTTACCTAGCGTGTAATATCTTATGTTTTACGTGTATCCTGTTAGCATTAATTAGTTAATCTAAACTAAAATTAAGAATAGTAAACTTATTGGCCTTACGCGTACGTATTTTTTTGGTTAAACTCAATTAGCAACTTTTAACCTCACTTAATACTATTTTCATTTTCAAACTGCGATCTGAAATATGTTGATGTAACACATTTGCACTTTGCAAATTAGGTAATTAATAACAGTGATGATGACAGTTCGGTACAGAATAATTTATGAAGTTAGTGTCAAAGTGCGGTTCGCGCATTTGCAAGCGATTTGCTTTGATTGAGGGTTTCAAATTCTAATTTGAATAATGCACGGTATCCAATCCCACTGTTTCGTCGAATATAGCATTAGTAATCACATTAGTCAGCATTACCAATTATTGTCAAACACATAGGAGTGTATGTTTACCGCAGAGTATGGCAATCGCTTGCTTGCTCTAGTAAATAAAGATGCATATTTATTATATTTATTTATACAATTAATCTGTACGTGTCTATTTCAGTGAACTTCTCCTAAGCAGCTGAAACGATTTTGATGATTTTTTATATGTTCATGCTTTTTATTTTTCTTCCGTTAATATTTTGTACAATCCAATGACATTGATAAAATGTTGACAAATACAATTGATATATTGGTGTGTCACTAACTATAGCCAACTTATTTCTCTCTTCAAGGCTAACTATAGACAACTTATTTCTTACTTCTTAAATTATGCAGTGATAACAAAAATTGATTGGACAATTGTGTTGCAATAATATTTAGTAAAATATATACCTTTAAAGGTTTGTCAACATGATGTCCATTTACTTTGAATACGTTTACTTGTTGAAATAATAATATGCAAATAGACAATCTACGTTTCATTGGAAAAAAACGAACTTGTTTCTAAAGCTATACTACAAGTTTGAAAAAACTTCTAGAGTAGAAAACTTTTAAAATAGTTCATGTGATAAAAAAATTTATAAAGAATGGAGAATATAGGCATATATTGCGCACAGGTCTTGCTCGACTATGGACCGTGGTACCGCATGGATGTTTTTGCTAGGACGGCGACGCGCGACGTACCAAAAAAGGTAATTCTTCTATTTATTTCACATTTAACACATTTTTTCTGCATGTTTAGATATTTGTCTCTTAGAATCAAATAAAACAAAATTGATATTAGAAATTAATTGTATGATTAGATATATTAAGCCTAACTTAAAAAATATCGCTCATTAATACATAGCTATCTCTCAACGAAATAGCAATCAAGTCGTTAATCAATAATGCACCTTTAATCAAGGCCGACCTTTGTTACTTAACTGTTATTCATCACATATTCAACGTTTAGTAATGTTTATAAGTAATTTGTTTCTGATCAGCTGCTAATTGATTAATACGCAGACTAATTACGTTCAAATATTAAAGAAGTAGCTTAACTTCTTCAATATTTGAACGTAATTAGTCTGCGCGTATAGCGTAGTGGCTTAAGTGGTCGTATCGCCACTGCCACCGTGCCGAGTGTTGTGTGTTCGATTCCCAAACGGGTAGAAAATTTGTATGATCCACATGTAGTTGTTCCGAGACTGGGTGTTCTTTGTGTCCGCTGTTCGAATGTTTGTAAAGTCCTTCGCAATATAGGATTTATCTATAGTGTGGACTTAAAAAAATATATATTATAAGTGAAGCCTGAACCTAAACATACAGGTTGTTCCAACCTGCGGTTCATACTTAGAAAGTTAATTGCAGGATATTAAAACCTTTACAATTTAACTGTATAACAATAATCGTTATCTAAGTAAGCAGATCGCAAAGAGAGTGTTTAATTATCAGTTCGTATATTAACCAGATATCCAGCGTAGCATAAGTGACGTCAAATGGGGCATATCGTCCGTAAGATGACGTCATTGTGAGCTGTTCCACGCTCGGATAGATGATTAAACGAGATAGGCTTTGTGAGGGAATTAGCTGTGAAGCTTTTGTGTCAATGTCCTCGATGCCCAAATGTTTATATAAGCTTGAAGTTATTCCTAAAAATGTAATATATGATGAATTGGTAAATCTAACGATATTATAAGGATATTTTAATCACAACTGCTGTCATGACTGACTACATGAATAAGGTTCGATTCTCGGGTCAGTAAAACTTCGTTGGCTTTTTTCCTGTTAAGTAATCCTCAGTAGCAGCACGGAGATTAAAACGGTAATACATGCCTCAGTCACGCCTATACCGACATGAGACTAGGCGTGAGTTTATAATAAACGGTTGCTGTAGCTCATAGAAGGTTGCATCACCTGGGGTTACGAGTTATTCATTCTTATCCATAATATAGTCTTACGTTTACGCGAAAGTTATTCATTAAATTAACCTGCTTTGTACGGATTAAATCACGTTGTTTATTAACACTTTAAAACATAATTTTAAAAATATTACTCTACTACGAAATCTATCTATTTTAGCTATTTAAAATTATGAAAATTTATTTATATATAAATATACACTACGTGATACTTCTTCGCTGTGATACATGAATATAGAGGCTTCCTGTCAGTGTGCTGATAGATTGTATCCTGGAGCTTTTATCAGTATGGTAAAAGGTAGCTTATATCCTTACATAGGCTACTTTTTATTCTAATATGTGGCTCGAGGAATTTACGCGAGCGAAACTGCAGGCAGAAACAAGTACCTATATAATATTATATTTGTAGTTTATTGTTAATTGCTTATACATACACCTTTTTTAAAAGCCCACTTTTGTATTTATTTACTTGAGTATCTGTATATCAATCACAGTCTTTAATCACAATTTATGTCGCTATAACATACGATTTCAACCAATAGGGAAAACAAAAGCCAAACACATTTATTACACAACAGACTGGCATAAGCTCATTTTATGGAACGCAAATATATCGCAGACTAGTATTGTTTGTTTTACGACGTGAGCCTTATCTAGATAATGCGCCATAATCAGAGTTATTGAATCAACTTGAGAGGTTTCACTGCTATATCCTTAGGTAATAAACGTATGGGTAGTTTTACGAATCTATCTATTAAATATTTTGCCTATAATAACGAAAATTTCTTTGATAAAATGTTGCTCTATTAAAATATATTAAAGTAGTAACAATATCGCAGTTATTACAATGTATTAAGAATTTTATCTAAATAAATCCTTAAAATAGATGAACTTTTAATGACGATTATAACTTTACTAGGACGTAATAGTTAGATAATTACAACAATAATCTTTAAGTTAATAAGGAAATTAACAATTACTGCTACTGTAGCGTAGCTATGCGACATAATGCATGATGCGACTGCTCATGAGGTATTGGGTTCGATTCGACCTATAATTCGTCAGCTAGGTTTTAGGTGCCATGTAATAGGGGGCCAACCCTGTTGGCGCATAGTCCCACACTCCGAATTGACGGTGATAATTTCTTAAGAGAAAATCTAATAACACTTTAACCTCATGCATGATTAGTATGTGTTAAATTTTTGAAAGCCACGCCATCTCCAACACAATTTATATTTTACAAAATAAAGATTAACGTGTATTCGTTATAATATTTTCATATGAAGTACACGACTCATTTACGTTAATACGTACCGTTTCGCAGCAGTATTTTATATTACCTGAGGATACAAGAGCTTAATCATGGCAGGGTTACGTACATTTTAGATTTAATTAAAATGAAAAGTACACATCAAGCGGTTGTTAAGGAGACATGGGTTAGGGTGTACTTCATAACTTTAACGAGAATTCATTATTTTGTTACAAAATGTAAATGCGAAGTAGTATAATTTTAAAATAATAATAGTTATATTATGTATATTCGTTTTTTTATGGAAGCTTATAACTTTTTGCGTTTTTTATCGATAAGTGCGCGTATTTATACAGAACTAGAATCTGCCCGCGGCTTAGCTCGCATTTATGTAGATTTATGTGAAGATAGATTCTTTAGTAGCCTATATATTATTCTGATGTATAAACAATAATACTGTAAATTTTCATCGAAATCCGTTCAGTTGTTTTTGCGTGAAAGATTAACAAACAATTATTCATCCATCCAGCCATTCTCACAACGTTCACTTTTATAATATTATAGCGACTAGCCTCAATAACTATGTAAACTATGTTCGGGCCTCATCTAAGTATGGAAAGCGTTTAGTCTATCAAGATGGCCCAGTGCGGGTTAGCTAACTCCATACATCTTTGAATCATTATTGAACACTATCAGACATGCAGCTTTTCTAAATGTCGAATGTGCTTTTACGTCTTACTATGAGCATTATTAATATTGAGAATGTTGCACTGCAAGCTGAAACTTCTTGCTATTACTAATAGCATACGCATTACATTCGAATATTTTTCGAATACGATTATTTATTACGCGATACCTATTGTGTATGGACAATACACAGCTTACATATTTATCTAACGTATAGTATTGAGACTGTATTGAACTAGATTTTGCCCGCAGCCTCGCTCGGCTGAATGTAGGTTAGGTTAGCGACCCACCTACCATACAAAGCAGCGAGCTGGCACACTGTGGTGATTTTAGTCGGTTAGTGTAAGTCTCGGGAGAACTCGACATAACCCTCTCGCCTCACCTTGTGACGAGGGGGTATGCACGTTTCCCCAAGTAAAAAAAATGTTTAGTAACAGTACTTTTTCTGGATAAAAGGTACCCTATTTCGTTTTTTATACCCCTGATAACGTGTATGCGAAATTTCATGATGATCAGTTGAACTGTTAAGGCTGTAAAAGCGTAACAAATAAACAAGCACACATTTGCATTTATAATATTGGTTAGGATTACGTATGTATGGTCCAACGGCTGCAAATTCAAATTACTTAGGTACATATATTTGAATGTGTTGGCATTCAAATATAATTCGAATGCAACAAGCCCTACTCTTCCCACTACGCTATCGCTACTTTAAGCTATGGCTGTCACTTCTCAACGCCTCTTAAAAGCGTCCCACAAAGCAAAGCTTATAGTGTCTCAACGTCGTACAACATCGCCGTTGCCCGCACTCTTTCGCTTTATCGCCTCGAGTACTGGACAGTGTGGCCTTTGTCATGCTAATCTTCTTTGATATACCATTTTAAAAGGTTTGTTGCACATGCAGATTTGGATTGTTTACTGTTAGTGTTTTATTTCACTGTGTTAGATCTGGCTAAAACTGTGAGTAAGCAAACGACAGAATTATTGTTTGGATAGTAGTAAAGTCCCTGGTGTTAAAGAATAACACATAGTGCGAGAGTATTCTTTTGTTTTAAATAAGTATAATAAATAATTTATTTATCCCTTTAAATGGATATATTTTATTTTTGAGAAAAGATCAGAAGTTCTGTATATTATTACTATTATTATTTATCTTCACTATTATTGCTCCATGATAACGCAAGACATCACACTGCACGAGAAACCATTGTAAGTCTACAGGAGCTGCAGTTAGAAACCATACGTCATCGTCTGTACTCACCAGACCTTACTTTAACGGACTACCATTTTTTTCGGCATTTGGACAATTTTCGACGTGATAAAAAATTTTCTTCCCAGGAGGGAGTACAAAATGCTTTCACACAGTTTGTTGAATCTAGATCCCCGGAATTCGATCGTAAAGACATAAATGACCTTCCGTTTAGATGGCAGCAACATATAGATAATGAGGGTAAATATTTCGATTAAATAAATATGGTACATCTTAGAAAAAACGAGTTTCAAATTTTCAGTACAAATCGGCAATTTTATAAAAATTGGAATGAAGAGCAGCGTAATAACCCCAGGCGATATTCATAAAAATACATTATAGCAAACTAGTTTCTGACGGCAGCTTCGGCCATGAATTCAATGGCAACACATACTGGAATAAAATATTGCTTATTTGTCTGTCGCATAAGGGTACATCTAACAGCATCTATTTTCTTGTCAAATTTCACTAAGATCCGTTTATCCGATAATATAACTTCCGCATTTAAAATATTAGAATAGAATTTTAAATAAAAAGCGTTATATAATTTATGCCCATGTTCACCTTATTACGGCTATAAAAGAGGCAGATAAAAAAAGGTCGCAACTAGTGCAAAATAAAATTGCAATAAAATTTTAACAGTGCCTGTTACCGAAAGTTTATAATATTGTGAGCTTTGACAAATTGGTTTCACAGTATTTAAAGTGTTGTGAAAAATGATTAATTACGTCAGAAGCGGAATCAAAGATTTTTCGTGACCTCAACTAATGTGCATGGGGCAGACCCCACAGAACCTCAGAAGGGTCAATTCCCAGATTGGGCAAGTGTCATTAGATTTTTCTGTCAAGGAACTTAGCAGTATGGGTTCTGGAACTGTATCTAGTAATAGTAATAGGCTTGTCTTGTAAGACGTGAACGCGAAGGTAACAAACAAACAAATTTACAATCGCATTAAACCGTGAGAAGGCGCGCCCTACAAAGTTACACGAGCAGGCGCGCGCGAGCAAAACTCTCACGCTCCTTCAAATGACGTTTTCTTTGTGATCAATTATATTTTTACTATAAATTTAATGTAATAATAAATTAAAAGTCTTTATTCTATTATATAAAATGTTTTATTAAAAGTAAATAACAAAAATGCAGTCTTATGCGCAAAGTAAAAACATATTCAACTTTGGCCTCAGCATTTGGCTAACTTTACGTTAATAAACTAAAAAAAACAAAAAGACAATAAAAATGGAATAATTTAATCTTCCATGAGATCTTCAGTTATGTTATGTGTCTTTCGTAACATGTATGGCATATAAACGTAACGTGCTCGGTGCACACTCATTTACTTCACAAAGTGGATGCTTTTGTTGAACGTTTGTTCTTGGAAATACTGCACAAAATCCACTTGGTCCAGGCTCAGTTTCCGCATTAGGTACGGACACAAATCACTTTATTATAAATTTTAAATCAGATGACAACGTTTGCATACAAATTCGTCACGCAATAAGCGGATTTATTAGCTCTAATAGTCCTTTTTCTTCAGAATCGGGCTCTTTTAGCCAAGCACAAATTTGAGGGGGTTGCCGATCAGCCATTGTAAAATTTGTATACTGAAAGAAACAAATAAAAAATTTCAATAATATATTCACTAGAATAATTTATAACTATGCACAATAACTAAGAAAAACAATAAAATACTTACGCGAACGGGCGCGCGATGAGAAAAATGCCGCGTTTCACGATGCACCACACACAAACACCTCACCACGCAGTAATTGCGGCGGCACTAAGCGGCGCGTGAGTTGCGTCAGGGGATAGGGGGTAAAATTTTAGGAAGGTACTCTAAAGCTCGAAGTACCAGAGTATTGCTAAAATCGAAATTTATAGAAATTAATATATGCGTGAGCAAAATGCTCACAGCGCGCCTTATCACGGGTGATATTTTTCGTCAGCAAAGCTTGTTTCTAATAGTATTTAGCTTATACAGTTGAGTTCATAGTTAGAAGACTATTATCACCTAGTTCACTGAGTGTTACGGAGTGATGCATATCATTTATACTCGGCAAATGCAATACACTGTAAGAAGATTCATATCAACAATTTCACCGAGTATTACGGAGTATCACAAGGAAATTGTGCTATAAGTTCAGACCGATGTTTCCATCTTGGGAAATGGGGAGACGTGTTCAAATTAACTAAAGCAAGATACATGGTTATTCATGTTTAGTCTATATTGTGCAGTCAATTATAATGTAGTATCATATGACATTATTTGGAACTTAGACGATATTATGTTTAGAGGTATAAGATTGCTTGGAGTAATTTAGGGAATTCTACATACCATATTATGCTGACTGTTACTGCTTTGACGCAAAATGGTGTGTGAGTGATGTTCAAGAGGTAAAATGTTTCTAGGTTTCCTTTTAAGTAACTGTGTAGCAGCAGAGAGTCTGAAACTGTGCCTGACAGTAAGCTTGCGCCTTTATTCCGTGGTTACTAAACCGTAGCTGGCAAATGTTGATGTAATAGAATTCCGTCAATCTCTTCATACATTTTCATGTTAGGCTGGATTATGTTTATTTGTTTTGACGACCTCGATGGCGTAGTGGTTAGTGTAACCGACTGCCACGCCTGAGGTCGCGGGTTCGATTCCCGCACAAGTCAAACATTTGTGTGCATAAACATGGATGTTTGTCTTGGTCTGGGTGTTTCTATGTATAATATGTGTGTATTTACAAAAAAAAAAGTATTTAAGTATGTTTATCCATTGTCTAGTACCCATAGTACAAGCTCTGCTTAGTTTGGGCTAGATGGTGTTGTGTGTATGTGGTAAAATATTATTATTATTATTTGTTGGATAGTTGTCAAACAAATAGGTCGTGTATTCACATCGCGCCTGACCGGTCAAGTCTATCGGTTGTCAATTTCAGCGCGCGATAAATCAGGTCAAGTTGACCTGCAATAAATCATAACATTAGCGACGATTCAGTATTTCATGCTTTAATGGGTAGTAAGTTCACTTACTACCTATAATATTTTACAGAACTGTTTGTTCGTCTAGGCGGCGGAGTGGTACTGTATGCGATTGTAGCGCTTGAGATCTCGAATTCAGTTTCAGGGCTTTTTCTGTCAAAAATTTTGTAACAGCGTCACATAGGCTGTGCTCAGCTAACAGCAATATTGTAGGTTAGCCAAAGTAAACAATAAACGCGGGACCTAAATTCATAGTTGGCGAACATGAAGTGCAATACACCTCTGCATACCCTTTAGGGATATAGGCGATGCTACTAAAAAAATGTTATTCTATGAATTATTTATCAAATCTAGAATCGGTATAAACGTCGACGAGAAGTGTCGGTATGAACAAAAACTTAAGACATATAGGTGAATGGTGGCCACGTTTATGCAATAAAGTGAGAGTGCGCTATCTGCTACTCTTCTAACACCCTATTGTCTGCGGTTCACTTTCATGAAACTGAAATAACACGACCACTTTTCTATTTCGATGTTGATATTGCACATTGTGCGATAATGGTCACTTTCTAAACAAACAATTACCTACTAACTTTAAGTCAAACGACGATTTGTTGTTGATTTATAAGCTTCTACATCAAAGATAGCGCAGTGGTTTCAGTGGCCTACTCGCCACTAAAACATCGCCAAGTGTTCGAATCCCACACGGGACAAAAATTTGTGTCATCCACGATTCGTTGTACCGAGTCTGGTTGTTCTTTGTATCCATTGTTTAAATTTTTGTTAACTCTTCCGCAATACAGGATTGACAGCTAGAGCGGTCGTTGTATTTGTAAAAGAAAAATAAACTGAGCTTACGATTGGTAGAAAGGTGTCAGTTATATTTAAATTTTATTTTTGTATTTTCATACGTACAAAGTAGTATATTATATTTACTGATCTAATAATTGTGTTCGAAAGGTTGCAATATTTTATTGTAAACTAGATTTTGCTCGCGATTTTGCTCTCGTAGATGTAGATTAGGTTAGTAACAGTATTTTCCCTGAATGCAAGTTACCCTATGTCCTATTCTGTACCCCTGACAACGTGTTTTATGATGATCGGTCGCGTAGCTTGGCTTGCTTGACTTGAAAGCGTAAAAATAATATTAGTTAGGATTAGGAGTAACTGGTTCACACGTTGACATTTCGTAGGTGTCCGCGTTTTGTTTTCTTTTCACTTTTCATTGTGTCTGATTTTCGGATAATAATTGATGTGTTTATATTATGCAAAGTTACATCGTTATCCAATTCAACGCTCAATATCTCTTTGTTCGTATATTGCTTTGGTTTACCTTTAGTAGAGTTTGCTATGGTGGATTTTTATTACCGTAGTCGCAAACAACGCCCGCGGCCTACGAATGTTAACAGTAACCATCGCTCATGAATACAGCTAAAATTTTTAGTATCACAAAAACAATGCCAAGGAAATACATAATAATAAGCCACTGTCTTGTGAAACCACATATCTGGCAAATAAACTCACAGCCTGCCCGATGGAAAGAAAACATCTTAACGAAAATAATTTGTGTGAGAAATATTAAGACACACAGACTTATGCTAAACTGTACATTGAATTAATTCTCTAGGGCTACTTATAACGTATTATATTCTATTGGCTATGCATAAACAAACATGTTTTTTCATTGTTGTTAACCCTTAACTGTAGTGGTGAAAATTGCTACGTTTTTATAGAGGTAACAAAACGTGATAAAAGTGGTAGGGTGGATTTTTAAAACATATTTTATTTTAAACTTTCGTATATGCTAGTCATAAACATAGTAGAACAAAATAAGAAACACCACCTATAATTGTTTCGACAATGGTCGATGTGAACAAATTTTCTTAAAGATAAAGATAAAGATCAATAAGATCTTAGAACAAGTCATGCAAATAAGCAACTTGTAATTTCTGCATAAGTGTGCAGTCTTTGCTATTCTGTTAGGCGGACATAACGAGCATTATTTTCTTTTATTCTTATCCAGTTTGTAAGCTTTGTTACTGGTTCTTATGCTGGTCATATTTTGAGAATAATTTAACTTGAGTTGAATGGATGTCTACGGTTGTATGAACTCTCTCACGTAGGTCTAACACAAAGTTAGTGCAAGGCCTTTTCCCAATGATATAATTTTTATTTCTAGAGTTTCTACTTCAATTTGCTATCATTACTAGGCAAAATAAATAACGTTTTTATAGCGGTGAAATCCAATGGACCCAGGTGTATGACGATACGACTACCTCAGGAGTAGCGAGCGAAATCCGTCCGTCCTACTGTGAATACTTAGGTTTACTGCAGAAAGATATTGGAAAGCTGAGGAGGCTACTGCAACTGTAGCCTTTATTATAGACATTCAAAGTTTGAACCCTTAACTATTGTATTAGGTAATGCACTTGTATTAATAGTTGTATGGAATTAAAGATAAAGAAATGCTTGTCTAGAAAGGATACGCAGAGGCTGCAGCTATTCATTTGCTTCGAGCCTGGCATACCGCATTTACTTCATTTACTCAAAACATTATGTATAAACGTTATTCATAAATATTATAATATGTGGGTCAGACGGATCTCGAAACTATAAAGTTTACGAGTATTGGAGAGGATCCAAGCACACAGCGCTTGCCAGAGGCCTATTATATACCTATGCTTCGCACTTCATAAAATATTAGAACAATGCAAAAATATTTGGAACATTTTACGATATAGTATTAAACTTGACGCCGTTATTGAAAAACATTGTCAAGGTAAATGGCTTTTATAGAAACAATTGCAGCAACATATTGTTTAGTTATTTTGCTGTGTTTGTTGCTTTTACTTTTTACTGTTTATTTTGACTCCCGTACACGACACGGGTGAAGCCAGGGTACTTGGCAGCCGTTTATAGTATGTTTACAACTAGCGCAAGTACCCCAACTTGCGTATGTTAAATACATACAATAACAACAAACAAACAACACAAACAAACAAACCTATAATCTAGTATTGTTGTACAAAAAAACTTCACTTGACTTGAATACCACATTTGTCTATCATCGAAAAGTAGGTATATCATTCAAACGAAATACCAGAGTATATTTAAGTAGGCTAGAAGCAATATCTATTATACATATAATAAAATTGTAACTGGTCAAAGTCTGCCTTTATGAGATATTCAAGTGAAAAATTGTGAGAGTTCTTTATAAGAGTTATAGAAGCAAAACGATTATTTTTGTCTGTCTGTCTTTTTGTATGCGCATTAAGCAAAAGCTTCTGCAACTTACTGGAGGTCTTATTATTACTACTGCTACTTAAATACTAATGAATGTTACATCTTGATACGCTGTCTAGAAGTCAAGTGTTATGTTTGTAAATCAGATTCTACTTACATGAAAAAATCTAGATAGGCACCGATTTCCAAATTCCACCCGAAGTTGCATCATAAATCAACCGCATCTTCTCACTGTCCGATATTTATTACGTTGAGAGTTATAACATTCTGGTATCAAATACATTTAATATAATTATGAATACATTTTAAATTGGTAGCTCAAGGAAGCCAGAAACCAAAACGTATTTCTAATTATCTTTCCTTAAAAATGCCATGAATCTTTTGATCCAATCTCAAAGGATCTTTCGGACTGATTTGTAATATCCTCGACTTAATAAAATTTAAAATGGCGGAATAAGTGATTGATTTTCATTTGGCAAGCCTCTTGAGGCAGGTGGTACATAATTATGTCCCCGAGCCCAATATTTCTTTAAAATTATGATATCAAATTAGTATGACATTGCAGTATTTACTTGCGATTCTAGCGACTCAGATTACACCGATTCCTACCAAGAATTTTTCGCGAGACTATTGAAATCAAGAAACATCCAAATTTTAGAAGAGAAGATGGGTGGACTTTATCTCCAGATTGGAATCTAATGATTCAGATAATCAAACCCAAAAAGAAGCAAAGCACCTTTCCACCACCTCGTTAACAAGCATTACTAGTTTGCAATAGGAGGCGGCGGCTATCTATGCGCTGCTGCTAATATATATGATATGATAATTCGTACTGGCCACTACACAATTAGACCTACCCTATTAAGAGACAATTTTTTAACTTACTCTCCTCTTGTGGGCGGGACGAAGACACGTCACAGAGACGCGCGTGGGAACACGCACGCCGCCTCTTGGACCTGGTGCTGATCGGGTGGCGGTCAGGCCAAGGTATTTTTTTTTTATACGACTAAATTGGCAAGCATGCTTACGGCCCCTCCTGTGGTCACCGTAGTCTATGGACGCCTGCAACACCAGAGGCATCACCTGCGCGTTGCCGACCCTTTAGGAATAAAAGGAAGTGGGAAGAAGAAGGAACGGGAAGGGGGAAAGAGGGTGATTGGGCCTCCGGCACTCTCACTCACCGAACGAAACACAACAGTAGGAATACTGCTATTTCACGTCGATATTCTGTGAGAGGGTAGTCCTTCCCCGGTCTAGCCGGCCCATTCATGCTGAAATCAGCGAGGCTCTATTACTCTATTTTGACAGATACAGTATTAATCCTTATCAACTTAAATACGTTAGTAATCTTAAGTGTTTAATGCAATTTATTATAGCCCTTGACACCACACAATTGAATCATAGGAGATATCGCAAAATAAAAGTAAATGCGCGTGAAATAAATTCAAGCACGAAGTTAACACCGATGGCGGCACTGGCTTGATGCAACTAGCTGATGCTTTACTACCCGTGCGAAGCCCGGGCGGGTCACTAGTTAGTTTATAATAGTAGGTTCGAATGATCATGTATTTTACCAGCCATCAAGTAATAAAACCGATATCGTTACTATATGTATTACGATATCAGTTTTATTAAAAATAATGACTATGTATGCATAGTCATTCTTTAACCTTGAAAGAATAGCCAAGGTATATATGCATGTAGTAGGCGCGAAGGTTTTGAGCCTATTGCGTGGTATATGAAAAGGTTTATAAAGAAGTATAATATTCCTTAAAATTTAAAATAAATTATTTCAAATATAGGCGCACATAAAAACTTTAGTAGGTATACTTATTGTATACTATACAATATCTATTTATTAATTTAATTTGTTTATCCTAGAATATATTTTGATATGTTCTAGAACAAATATTTATGATCGCACTGATAGTGACGTATTATGATCTTTAGTTAAATTTAGCATACATAGCTGTATTGTTATTAGTACATAAATATTGCGAGTGGATGCTAAATATAACCTACAAAGAAGTCACTGAAAGTCATAAATAAGACTCAGTGATGTTATGCATATTTGTCTCTGACTTCAACCTATTGTGCAAGAGGTATGCTGTGAAACTGATACTACTGATACATAAATGATGTAGCTGTATCGTACTGTCTCTATCCAATTAAACCTAACCTTAACTAAAGCGAGAAATCTAGGCGGTAGATCGAGTTCGGGTGTAATCAAAACGTTTAATCATTCATGTAATTTAGTGACGATGCTGTAAGGTTTCGAAGTGTTTATCTTGTGCTTGTGACATAAAATACAGGTTACTTTACATAAAAATTTACAATAGAAGACTGCTATGCATAAAGTTTAGGGTTCGATTCCCAAGTCAAACAAAATATTATTAATGGATTTAAAAATTTACAAAAGAATGGACAATGTTTTAAAATTTGCTGTATTTGAGTCCTCAGGTTCCACGTAATGCATAGTGTTATTGGGATGATTCGTCATAGGTGTATTAAAGCCACCTTTCACCAGCTATAATTTTAGGTCTCATATAATGGGGGAAGGCCTGTTTTTTTTTACCAGGCACAGTTCCAGACACAGAGAATTTTTCGACAAAAATCTCAATAAGAATGTCCTATCCGGTAATCAAGTCCAAAATCTCCAGCGCAGTTGCATTCATTACCACTGCTCCTCCGAGGCATAAAAAATTAATGACCAGAGACTTCTTTATTCATAAGAAAGGAAAAATTAAATTAGGGTAAAACTTTATAAAAAGCAAACTGTCTTGTCATTATCTCGCTCATTATTATCATTTTCCTCAATTAATATCCTTTGTGAACCGCTCGCCAAGTACGTGTGTTAGCCACGGTAACTGTGCTAATCAAGTTGTTACGGCCGGCGCGAGGCGCGGTGGTACGATGTGATCACTGAGGATTTGAAGATAGCTCGGCGTGCGACGCAAACATTACGCGGTATTAAATGCGGTCATTATACCGTCATGAAGAACACACGCACGTAGAGCGTACGTAACTAATTAAGTAAGTAGTATACAACTACTTACTTAATTAGTTACGTACGCTCGTGTTTATTTGCATTGACTTCCACGATAAGAAAGCTTATGAAAACTTTTTTTTGGTATAGGGTTATTGTCTCTTCCAGATGTAAATTAATTTAGCTGCTAGACGATTTTCTTCCTCAAGTTATTTATTACATAAAATTTTGCAATGCGGTTGTAAGATTAATTGCATGTAAGTTTACTAATAATAAGAGAATTTCAGGTAAAACATTCATATAAATCAGACTGTAATACATTGTTCACATCAAACAATTACTATTCTCTGAACCGATATTCAATTGTTTTAGTTTGACATTTAAAGTGAGCAGCTGTTGTGCTTCAAAATTTTGTATATTCCAAAGTAGAATGCGTCAAACTTTAAATTGAAATAAATTATTGACGAGTAGTTCGGAGTGGCAAGTTTATAATGTTCTTAATATAGTGGGGTGCTTATTTGAGCTAGGATTTATGTAACATAGTTTGTTCATAGTATTTTCTTTATGAGAACGGTATTATATTTTGTTAAGAAAAGCATAGTGTTTGAAATTGTATTTACAAGACAGCAATAGGGACTCCATCTTTTACTCTTGTCTGCAAGCTGGCAAAATGTGTGTATACTGTCTATTTTTTTTGGGAAACCATGGCATGAGGCTATGTACGTAATATATAAGACTATAGAAGCCTTTGTTATAAATTGTAAATACACAGAAAAAGAAATGTGCCTCGTGAGGCAACTGTTATGTCTGAGAGATGTCCATAATGCATACCCCTTCATTAATAATCTGCGTATTTGTTTACAGTATTAAAGTAAAAATTATACAGGCCTCCCCAAATGTTCAGCTGTTTAGGAAAAGCAAATCTTCCTTAGTAAGGCGATGATCGCTAGCAGGGTGTGAAACTGGGACACTCAATGAATAAACAATGCATCACTTCCCTTCTTTAAGCATAAAATATGACGGAATTTGTCATTTAAATTGTTACGTATTTTATGGTGCAGAAAGGCGCATGGCACCTAAAAAACATAAGTATTAACCCTAGCCTACAAAATTGCGCAACAGAGTAACCACATATATTTTTCCCTGAAGTCCCTTAAGGTTACAATCTTGTATTTACCGTTTCACTGCATAGGCAAACCAATGCAGACAATATATTAGTTTATTTTGTACACGAGTTCAGCTCGGTTCTATGGTATGCTACATATAAAAAAATCGATGAATAATATACTAATTTCAACATGCAAGATCCATTTTCTATGAATGTAAAATAATATTTCACAAAAAAAAAATATTTCGCCGTAAATTAAAAAGGTTAACCAAACAATTAAAGGGTAATAAACATTGTAAGGACCTTTATCGGCGAAGGGCTAAACAATAAAAAATAAATGGGTTTTATTTTGTTGCGACTGCGTAATATGAATTCATAAATAAAAATACATTAAGGCTTATGTTAGAAATACAAAATGAGTTACGGAATTAAAGCCTTGTAATATTTATTATTACATTCGGTATAATATATATTGATAAATATTATTTACGAAAGACGGGTAATGCGGGAACGCAGTGAAAATAAATTCCTTTTCACGAGGTACTTTACAAACATTTAAACAACGTCCGTTGTTTAAATGTTTGACTTTTTTTGAACTTTGACTCACAACTATTTGTGTATAACAAAAATATATTTTAAGTGTGCGGTTTCAACCCACAACACTCGTCGCAAAGGCAGTGGCTTGGCGACTACTTAAACCACTACGCCATGTCTGCAGTTATTTATATGCACTTGCGGATCGCATAATTTTATAACTGTACAATAGATAAAGCTTACCATCGGCTTAAATGCAAAACACGCAAGCAAAATTAATTTCTGACGTTGAGAACATAAATAGTTTAGTTGGCAAAGCGACAATACGGTTTTCCGCGATGGTAGGTTCGGTAGGTTCGGATGGTAGGTAGGTAGGTAAGTCTTTCTTCATGGATTGTCTTTTTTGCTTTTGTTGCAAGATGTATAAATTAGGTATACATATTATTATAACATCTCACTTAAAATATTCACTCACTTAACAGATTAAAAAGTCTATTATAAGGTTTCGTTTAGACTTCATCTTATCTATGATACCTGTAAAATAATTATATGCTAAAATGGAACGCTGAAATAAACATTTCAGATTCAAAAGGTTGCCTATATTTAAACATAAAGCAAAAATAAAAATGAAATTGTGAAATTCAGCACGTACACCGAAACAAGCCAAGCTTTACGGAACGCAAAACAGTATTCATTCTATAACTATGTCATGTTTATTGTTCAAAGTTTCATATTTCAGTCAGTTGTTTAAAATTCAGCGCTTGCTCTCCAGGGAGAGAACATGACCAGAGAGGATATAAAAAGTAACACCGATATAAGCCAAACCTTTGAAGCTCGGTACGGTTAGCAGCATAAGTCAATATACGGATACGGATAAGTGACTCACAATTTATAATATTTAAGTGAAATAAAAATACTTTTTAAATCCACTTAATAATAAATAAGAAGCTTTTTAAACCTTGTATTAGGGGTAAATGCGGTTTCGCCTTCCTTCAGGTGTCTTCGGGTTGCGGAGGTCAGGTGGTAGCCGCTCCGTGTAAAAAATATAATTAATATATTAATATAATATAACTAAAAATATCTAGTCAAATCCGGTTAGACTAGTTAACGTTGAATGTTGGTTGGCTTAAAGTTATTGTACAACCGCAGGCCATTGATTTATGGTTAATCATTGAAACAGGACAATTAAAAGTTAGCCCTTTTCCAATAAAAATATATTTAACAAACGAGGTGTTCCAAAAGAAAAGTTATATTTGTTTAGCTTCCTGCGTGAACGCAACGAATCAGAGGGGCGCGAGGGGTATGACAAACGGTAGTTTGGCTCTTGGGAATTTAGTCACTATGAAGCGTTTCTCGGGAGCGGCCCGCGTGTTATGCGCGCGAGAGTTTTACAAAAACTGTGATTCGGTGACTGCAGTGCTTCGAAAATTTTGTAACATTCAAGGTTTTCGCTACGTAAATAAGGCGCCAAGCATACAACTTTATTTTAGGACACCTTTTATTTAACAAATAGTTAAATATATTTTCACATCACAATCTCCGTAACAACTAAATTAAATGCGGAACAACGATTGTTTGTTATTTCTTGTAAGACCAATATATATTGTTTGAATAGTTTAATAGATGTTTCAGTGGCATGGGGTGTAATGGGTGAATGTCACTAGATTTATAGTAATGGAATAAGTTTGGCTATATATTAAGGCCAAATTTATTGCGGAATGCTTTGGGCCTAATTTTAAAGTATCAAAGTTTCCTCGTTTAGTGTTCTATTATTTAATAATTCAACTCTTTCTGTAAAGCTGGAATTGCGTAAATAAGACATAACAGATCTGAATCATGACTTGAATTAATCTCGGTATATTAATTAGTATGTAAATACAACACAATATTCAGATAAGAATATAATTTTCCAGGGTGTAGTGAGTGTGGTGAGTGAATTAAATTTATGTTCACATCTATATCCATCCCAAAGAGTTTGATAGCTTTATTACATCCACATTTCGCTAGCTACAGTATCAGGCGCACATAAAAGAGGCCTTGCTGCTACTGACAGTTTCTCAACAGAAAAACACAATTACACTTTCCGACTCGTGAACTCAAAACCGAGACATTATGCCGTCATCAACCCGCAGCACTTTGGATGAGGCTTTCATTAATATAGTACGTGATTACTAGAGTTAGTAGATACTAAGTTTTCATGGCTACATAATAGTATACTATTTATGTAGTTATGAAACTCTGTGGGCAGAACTGGAGAGAACATATACAGGAGTTTACGGAATAATAGATTTTGGTCGATACGTCACGCCATGCATTAATTGGTTGCGTATATCTGTCATTGATATAGACAGAACCATAAATTTGATGACTATCTTAATAGTGTGTGCGGATAAATAAATTCACAATAGGAACTTATATATATATTATATTTGTAATCGTATCGACGAGAATGTATGGTATTGTGTGAAGATAGCATCCCTAATTTATTTTTATATCATGTAGTCGACAATACGCGAGTGATACTTCGCTTATTACAAGTTATGATAGTCACGACTTATGCTTGCTCTTAAACGGAACAAAGTATTAGCTTACTGGGCAAAAGAGTGAACCAAATAAAAAATAATTCTAACTAGGAAACCATTTTTAGTTAATTATAAAATATGAGTTGTTTTCGAAATATCCATCACGACGAATATGCAGTATGGTAAAGTAATTTTTACGAATACGACATTTATTATTCGGATTACGAGGTACCAAGTTCGATGCTGAAGATCAGCGAAGGCCTGACAGACGTATATGTCTGGACTTCAAAGTAAGAACTTACATAATATTGTCTTCTGTTTACGCGAATATTATTCATTGAAATTAAACTACTATATACGGATTTTATCTATATACGGAGTCTCCCCGTGACCATGGCTGCTGAAAAGCAACCGAAACATCGGGGAAAGTGTAAAATTAAATTAAATCTAAATAGTTTTAATAGTTATAATAATAATTCAATTAGCTTAAAAATTAGTAAAGTTTAATAGTAGTAGGAGTGTAACAGTTTTTCAAAATTATGTAATAAAGTGTCAAATAAACAACGCGATAAAATCCGTATATAGCAGTTTAATTTCAATGAAGAACTTACATTTAAAAACGTCACCATAAGTGAAGCAGGTTGCGAATACATGCAATAGACGTTATTGTTCAGAAAATGCCTCACGTGCCGAAAATCAATCATTCGTTGTAATACCCAACTACGTATAGTGTACCTAACGTTTACAGCAATAATAGTAAATTTTATGGTAATTTATATATGTAAAATAGTAATTAGAATGTTTTAATTTATAAGACTGTAAATTTATTAATTACTTAGGTACTTATACCGCTGACTGTACCAGTTGACAAGATGAACGATAGCTCAAACATAAAAATATTTATTATATAATAGAACTTTATGATTTGATAAGAATATTATGATCTTCTTACTGCAAAAAGATTATATTTAGTTTTGCTTTTATTAGAAAACTATCGAGCTTTACGACGATGGGTGCTGTTTTGAAATGTAATTGCCTCCCGATACGATTTTCAGTTAAATCGTGTAGTTTAGTCCTGGATATTATAGTCTTGAAAGGTATATATTCATAGTCCTACACTTATATCCCCAAAGGGGTAGAAAGAGGTGGACTACACTCATATTTCGTCAGCTATGTTTTTAGATTCCAGTAAAAGAGGTTAACCAATTGCAGCTGTCTATCGGGCATAGCTCCCGGCTCCGTGCTGCCACTAGAAATTTCTTGAAACCAATATCCAACAAATTTTACTTAATCCGGGAATCGAATACAATACTTTATGTACAGCAGTCGCATACACTACCACTATGCCACCGAAGCAACCGTTTTTTCTTATCCAAGCCAACCTTTTTCTTATCTGAGGTTATACCTTTTGAATTAATCAGATTATACGATACAAATCTGTATAAAATGTTGTATAACCTTTG
The DNA here is from genome assembly GCA_930367265.1 of Catocala fraxini. Classification (NCBI taxonomy): domain Eukaryota; kingdom Metazoa; phylum Arthropoda; class Insecta; order Lepidoptera; family Erebidae; genus Catocala; species Catocala fraxini. Next base: position 16,558,115 of record OV884040.1, on the reverse strand, counting down.
GAACTGAAATTGAATTAAAGCAGTTGCAGTACCTACCCAAAATAATAAGTTGATTAAGTAAAACAAGTTATAAGTAATATCACAGAATTTTATTCCCTTATCTTAACACAAAAGTCTTTATGGATTAAAGTTACGTTGTAAAAAATTTCCTAACACAATGGATACAATCTCTATTACTAGTTATGTACATTAATTACCTAAGTTTGGCATATTGCACCCCTGTTCCCTTGTTATTTGTACAATTACATACAACTATGTAAAACTAATGAGAAGTGGTCACTTTATCTGTTTGTGCTATGTGATGTGGTGAGTTATTATTTTGCGTCCTATTTAACAAAAAGTCTAAGTCATGAGATATTTTGTTCAAAACTTTTTCTGTTTGTGGATTGTCGTAAACTTTACTCCATTCTCGGTTGACGTGTTCTATTCGAGACTTGTCACAGTCATCTTTAATGGAGTCGATGGACGGCAACGAAGTGCTTAATGTGATCCCACGGGAATTATTCTTCAAACAACTCTTTACGGGATAAGAGCCCAACTTGGACACGTCGGGGTTTGACTTTGCGCAGATTGTACACGTTTCCTGTAAGCACAATCACACATTAGCTTAATCATATCGATAGTAGCATCCTCACACCGATAGATGAAATTCATACAACTAGACGACTTGCTAAATTTCGTACTGTCAGCAACATAAGTAGCTGAACAGTTAAGTCATTTATAAAAGCATTATATGGATTAAAGATTCTAATTATTATTCTGTATTTTAAACTGTGATTATAACCACTGTCTTTTTACTATGACTGCTACTGCAAAAAAATGTTATAATTTTAAAAGATAGAGGCAGTTGATATTTTGGAAGTATGTATTGACTTATTTCGCTGACCACCGAAAATTGTTGTAATCGTAAAGTGTTACGTTAACATTTTATTACGTGCGATTGTAATGAATTCATTATAAAAGCACATAATAAAATAGCTATGCATGACGCAGCTGTCAAATAATAGGTCCTCAACGAACACCAAATGTAATCCGAAATGGGATTCCCATACAAAATGACCAATTTATCCTATTGAAAATGATTGCTGTTCCTTAAAACTTTTTCTAATTCTGTTCTTCCTTAACCAAATTAGTATTGAGGCGAATAAAACAAAAAAATATATAAATATTGAAATCATTTGAACCACTCGTGTTCGGAGTTTTGCAAGACAATGGCGCGGCAATTTATTTTTATATATAATTATATAGATAAATCATTTAGCAAGAGTGTGTAAATAAAAAAGATAGTAAGTTAGTTAATTAGTAAATAGTAAGTTAGTAGTAAAGTAGTAAGGTAGTAAAAACTAACCTTCGCTGTATCAGCTCTCTTCTCAATATAAAGCTGCAAGTGCTGCTTGCCCGTTATTCGAAGAGGCGGATTTGGAGACGAAGATGGAGGCGTGTTGTGAGAGCGCATCTCTACACAAACAGGAACATTGGCTCGACAATCTTGCGCAACGCGCAAAGGGATTAGGTCACAAATCGGTGCCTGCGCACATCCACGTCGAAACAGAATGGAGTCTTTATACTCCACACTACGGACCAAATCGGTGCGGCTGTCCGGGTTAGATTGTCGTCTGGAAAATTTATGACATTTATAATTCATAATCCAATATGAATTTACTAGGAGAACATAAAATTGCAGTATTAATATTCCACCTGTCTATCCCAGAGGGTTTGTTAAGGGTGTCTGCTCGCCAGTACTGAATTGCAGGTGACACGGGCGATGAGCAAGACTCCATTGTGTCTACTGCACCGCCACGACTTTCTACCTCGCCGGCTTGCTTTATGTATACTGCGAAAGTGTTACATCAATAGTCACTGTCCGTATTAACAATGTACAGCCAGTGACATAATTAGCTAAACATTTACCAAATCTGCACAAAGTATTTAAGAATCCTAATTAATATCCTATATTTTGAAACTATTATTAAATCAACTATCTTTTATCAATTACTGCTATAAAAACGAACATTTTATTTTTCAAAAAGATAATGCCTGCACTAGGAATATTTTCTGCGTTGCGGGATGATTTACAAACATTAAAAAAACGGACACAAAGAACATCCAGACTCGGAATAGCTGTTTGTAGATCACATAAATGTGTGGCGACTTCTGTTGCTGACTGTACATGGTAGAAGCCGTATATTAGGTATACTCACAACTAAGAGAAATATCTCCAGCGCGGGAGTCCTCCCATTCTCTGTTATCGGACGGCAAAAGGAGGCGGCGTGCTGCTCGTAAACACTCCTCATCACGAATTACATAACACACTAACATCATCAAACCCTGTACAAGACAAAAACAAATATTATAAAAGTAATTCTGTAAGATTAATCAGTAAAAAATCTAAACTCATTAGATTAATTACAAAAATCTATTCAAAATATACTCGTATATTAATTAGGCAAGTGAGCTAAAGAATCTACCTAGAAGTATACCTATACGACGCAAGTTCTTAGTGCGCATGCGCAAGCTATTTGTGCGAGCTACATGTATATGTTCGTATGCGGTAAAAACGGATTTAAATACGAAATCGAACTTAAATACGCGCATAATTATATTAGAAGAGTGGGATGAAGAATGTATCTCAAGTTATATATGACGCAAGTGGCTGGTACTTATTTACTTACTTATTTGCGCGAGCTATATATCCGAGTTAAATTTAATTTATCTCCTGGAACACATTTAACCTAGCTTGGGCGAATATCTATAATTATTGTACTTTATATGTAACTATTAACATTTAATTGTGAAACCAAGGATTTGTTACCAAATAAATAAATTGTTAATGATTATTAATAGTTCCTCTTGCTTCCTGTCCTGTCTTGAGATGCGCATGATACTTGCATCGTGTACAAGAGCCATAAATATGTACTAACATTGGCAAGTGCTGTGATGGAGAGAGCAGTTACGTGCGCGTGTTGTTGTGCACCCGGCTGCACGTACGCGACTCCCGCTATCTGCACTGCTGATGTCGTGAGCAGCAGCACCAGTGTATTACACACCACGTTATTTCTGTTAAAACAGTCAAATATTATCACGGTTTCACTTTTATTGATTAAATAACTAATTAAATTCAAATACATAATTACATAATTATTATTGTAATAAATAAAAAGTTAAGTAATTACTCATTAGTTTCTTTATACCCGATTGAAAGTATTAATTGCTCTCTCATTTTGCAACCAATTGAAATGCGACTGTTCCACTTTTTTTGCTTTTGATTGCTTCAAGAGTAAATTAAAATGCTTACATAATTAAACATAATAATGGTGAGCAACGTCATGGCAACAAAAAGAGTCACTGAAATTATTATCTCTTAAAGTATTAGGGAGTTTACCTGTCTTTTATATAAGGTCTTCTATCAGGCGGCAGTTTACGAGTAACGTGACGTATCATCTTATGCGCACACATCGCAAGAGCAAACGTGAGTACTGTGAGTAAAACCGTGCCAGCGATGTATACCACGCTCGCTGCTGAGTAAGCTTGTAACGGTGCGCCTCCCCAAAGTCGAGCACAAAGGCATATTAATATGCAAACGCCTGAAAAATGCACAGTTCTTTAATATGTTAAAAGAACACTACACCTAATAATTTGAAGAAAAAGGTACTCACCAGCTAATAGTCCAACAGAATGTGTGCGCTGTCCTCTCCCAGCCAGTTCAGCATGTAGTAGTAACGGCTGCGCGCACAGCGCCGCAGACGACGCGCACCAACATGCCGCTAACAACCAACCCAGTGTTCCTGAACAGCCTACCTCCTGCGTGTTACAGGGCAGTAACGCAAACATGGTTGCGGCATGCCCAGCTGCAGTGGCAGCCTTAAGCAACTTCGCCAATGTATCTGAATTGCGTGTGGCGGCAGGCCCTAGACTCAGCAGTTGAAGCGCGCACGCACATATGCACATCGCCCCGCCCACACTCACACTGATTCCGACAATACCTCGTAGCTCCCTCTCTGTATCTGTCTGGATAAAAGCGTCACATAATTATTTTTTCTTTACTGTGAAATAAGATCTATGTATATTTTGTTGGAAAGATTCAATAGGGTAGATGCCCACTTTTGATTTTGTACACAAAAGAACAAATAGCAGTCAAAAGAAACCTTTTTATGGAAACAGTATCAAAATTGTTTGTTAAATAAGGAAGTTAATAATATTTAAAATTTCGTTTCTTACAAAGGTTGAAGTACAGCGAAGATATCCCGCTATCTCCGTGGCACAGCTGCATTTAAATAGTGTTTACGTCACGTTTGTATCGTATATCCTTTTCCATCATTTGATAATTACTACAAGATTCGAAAAGTTTTATTTATATTTATTTTTGAGTAAATTTCAAACGTTGTTTGAGTATTTTAGAAATTGGGTTATGTAACTATTTGTCTTAAATAATAAAAAAATGTGGGTCGTCTACCCTATTGCTGATACTTCTGAAGTAACTGTTATGAATGTACTAACGTTGATCTGAGTGGCCCGTGTAAATAGGACTATGGTACCGATCCCGTGACAGCGACATGTTGCTCTCGACATACCAGACATTTGCACGTCACACGCCGAAACACTCCACGCGTTTGGGGCTTCTACTGAGCGGAACCCACACGCTAGCATTGAGGCTGAAATTAGTACGTATTATATATTGTGTTCGTCATAGCTCTAGTTCACTGATCTTCACTACAATAATAACAGGACACTTTTTTCATATAAACATACCATCAGTGCTATAATTTTTTGAATGCTCAAATACTAGGATAAATGTATATTGTAGTACGTCATCAAGATCGGTACTGCCAACTGAAACTTGCACTTGCTTCGAGCACACAGCATACCGCACCTCACGACCTGCCCTGTGATCCATAGCATAGAAGCATCAATACACATACGAAACAAGATCACACAATGTATATTGTTTAATTAAAAACCAGTATAGGAGATTACTCTAAACAGCGACATAGATTAACTCTAATGGTTCTTGTACTCAAGATTAATGCCTTACTGTGTATATAATATACAATATAGCCTACGTGACTACCTTGTGCATTTATCCTATGCCAGCTACTTGCATTGTTTACAAGCATTGTTAAGGATAGTTAACAGTGATACAGTTTAACAGTATAACCAACTCACTTGAATTCAACTACTCTATTCAGCGATGGCAGCCTAGCTCCCAGATTGTGATATAGAACAGTTACGACGGTGGTATTCAGTCGGTCATTGGTACCATCAAGCATTTCCACTTCTGCTGACATTAGTAGCCACTCGTCATTACCCGCAGCGGCATGATGCAGCTCAAAATGTACTGTATTATCACGCACTACAGACTCAGTTCTTAGTGTGAATGAGTGCCACCGTGCCGGGAGTGCTTTCCTCATTTCTGCTGTACGGACAACGCTGTTTTGAAGCTCGTAGATTTTCTGAAGCGTAACAGTTTATATATAACTTTTAGACTCGCATTCACACAATCAATCATTGAAACCAAGTAAGGTACCTGTTCATCCAGGAAGGCATCGGGCTGTGCAAGAAGATGATCGTATATGTTAAGTAGATGTGTAGCGCTGTGTAATCTGTCAGCAGGTCGTGCTGCTTTAGACAGTAAATACTGCAGCATGTGTGTAGCGTGGCGTAGCGGTACAACTCCTGCACCCGAGTGCATTGGGAGAGAGCGTAGTACTGACAAGTATTGACGGGAAACATCTGACACGCTGTCCCATGAATACCCGTATGTGATAAGAGTAAACTAAAATTGGAAGGACAATATTATTGTCAAATACAATGATTTTTCTATTATAATCATAATTTAAACAAACTCAGACCTGTTCGTAGATATTTTTCAGAGCATCTGCTTCACAGCCAGAAAAATCTGGTAACATCCATTTGACGCCGTGTTGTCCAGTCTTAGGTTCACAAAATCTAAAATTGTTATATATTATAAAACTCTTTATCTTTATCTTTATCGATGTTTTTTTTTTGTTTTGTTTCATGAATTGGAGCAGTCATAATGCTTGCCTAACGGCTTGAATTACTCCATATTCCACTAATTGCATAATTATTACCTGGTAGTTTCACCACTGTACCCAGCTGGGCAGGCGGTTGACGCATGCGCTCCAGGAGCAGTCCTGGGCCAGCGTCTACCTCGCGCCACTTCACTCTGACATGCTTCATCGTCAGGGCTGAGTGCCCACAGTGTCACACCTGCAGAATTAGTGCCTGCCACTGACGATACTTGGCAGCGGTATTCACTCGATTTCTACAGATGTTGACGAAAGGTATTATGACGTCACTAGCCATCAAAATATGTTAAAAATTATAAAGTATACAAACCTGTACATTATAAAGCTTGAGCACGCTACCGGCTGGATACAGATCCTCCCACACATGTCTATCTGGTTGCATCGGTAGCAAGCTCCTTTCTCGTGCCCAACTGAAACCCAATACTCCGTGTGCGCGCCCCGCGCCCGCCAAACATGTCATGCTTACATTATCGCCCTGAACAAGAAGGTTTATGTTTATCGACTGCCTCGCCAGGCTAAACAAAATAATAAAAAATATTTGGCCAGAGTTAGGAAATTGGCAAAGATTCTTCCTCTAAAAGAACGTTAAGCCTTTGGTCGTTGTCAGATCTTTCACCGGTCGTATGAGATTGTTGTCCCACCGAACTGTGAGTGAATACAGATAGCACTTGTGTAAACGCACTATAATAACACCTGCAATGATAAACCTTTACTAAAATTGACTGACGTGACCATAATACAGTAATCATCCAAAGTTTTATGATTAAGGCACAACATAAAACGTGTATTACAATAATTACCTTACTAAGAGTCAAAGCCGAAGGCATAAGTCGCACTGTGGGAGCAGTAAGGACGGTAAGAGTAAGCGCACGACATCGTCTCCTCCCAGCGTCATCAGCTGCGCACGACCATGCGCCGCCATCTATCTGTTGCGCCGCTGACACCCCAAGTAGTGACACGCGACGACCTAATGCGTCTTCAGGTGCTAAACGCGACCACATGTCTCTAGATTGCAATAAACATATTTATTAAGCGCTTAGAAAAGCAATTCAGGCAGATACCTGAATCGTTAAACATTTACTCCAATTGCAACTGTTAATGATGAAGAATATTAAAAAAATACATTTCCTTTGTATTGTATGTATGTATGAGTTAGGTTGTGGTCGTCACGCTTTTAATATCGCGATATCATCGCTCAATGAACACATATGTAGTATATACATGTATAACATAACACCTTTATAGCAGCTATGTATATAAAATAGTAGCCATTAGTATTACTAAAACTTCTTAAATAGTATGCTTAAAGTTGTTTACTGAGCCGAACAACAACTCGTGTATGCTGTTAGAAATATTCAGTCAGAAAAAGAAAAAAGACACTTGCTCATGTATTTGTCTGGAATCTAATTATTGTTAATCTTAAACAACTCGACTAATGAGTAACGAAACTAGACGGCTAATATAATTTTTAGTTTACCTTGTAGTGCCATTAAACTTGATCTTAACACCCTCCTTGTACCAAGTGAAGGTGATTTCTGGAGATCCATATGCTATGCACGTTAGTATAAACTCTGAACCTTCCCATATTTCTGGTCGCTGGTTAACCGTCAGAGCCTGTCGAAGGATGATATTCGTTGAGCACATGTCTATAGGAGTATTATATTATAACTAAGAGGGAACAAAGCATAAAAGGCACCGAGATACCGCGGATGTTTGCATGTCATACATAAAGTATTACTTACAATCAATAAATTATTTTCACCATCTCGAAACACTACAATATTATATTTTATTGTTTGATAGTTATTTTAATCAAATTATAACTTGCGTTATACCCATATTTTTTGATGCATATGAATCCAACCACTCTCCTACAGTTGTTGTAAGAAATAAAAAGTTAAAAGAAAGTATATATTTGAGACAATGAAATCCCTTCTAGGGCTAAAGACTTCTATTTCGCTAAGAAGAGGCACTTTTCTGTTAAATATACTTGCCTAACAGAACCTTAACTGGGCTTGTGCGGAACTTTATTCTACTTTAAAAGTCCAACATACTAAGTCAGCAACACCAGGGTGGACAAGTAAGTGAAGCTATTGATCGTTACTTATATTCGATACTTAAGAGAGTATATAGCGATAATGTGCCTTCTAAATTACTGGGGTCTACAAATGTAGGGTCCTGACCTCAATTACCGTTAATATTCGGTTGGTATCCAGTTAGATCGCATGTAAAATAGTAATGAAGTCCAGACGTACTTCATACTTTAACTAATACAGTGTAGATGTGTAATACAGAAAGGTGTGTTCATATTTTATGTATACCTGATAAATAACCTTATGTGGCCTATCTCTGGAACGATATCTTTTTATTTTCTGACTATTTTAGACATTTCATTTATTATTATATTTCTATTATATTACATCAACACAAATGCATGAAATCACTATCAAAATTGCTTTTGGTAATTTTTGGGTTTACGGAGGTCACTGAATCAGCTATTAGTGTCGTTTAGGTATCGACTTGAATGTGCTGATATTGATAAAAAATAAAATTTACTAAGTATATCTTAGTAAAAATAATGAATATGGTTTTATTTGTTATACGCTGAATATACATATGTATAAACGAACTCCAAATTCTGATTAGATCGCTGGTGTGCCGCTGCAACTCAATAGGTTAATGTGCGTTACTTAATATGTATTAAATGGTCTTACATGTAAGCTAAGAGCAGGTTGCATTTCAAAGTGCAAGGTATCAGGCAGTAATCGTAGATTAGACCAAGTGATGCGCGTAGCAACAAGTCGAGCAAGTGCAGCTCGCAGTGCACCCGCCAACCGACGCGCACTCCAAACTCGAACACGCACTGAACGAGCGCCACTAATTTCTACTGCACTGTAAAGGAAATCAAAAGAATAGAATCAATGATAATGTTAAACAATCTGGATAGTCAATACACAACATGACACTTACCTTATATTCAAAATTTCTACCTCATCTTCTAACGTTATATTAGCAGACAATAAATAACTTGTTAACTGAAAACGTAATATAGAGTATTTAGTAAGATTACTTGATATAATTTAGAATTTCATTTTATCTGTAGAGTTGTTTGAGATCAAATACTTGCTTGCTTTATTATTTCATGCGATATGTTAACGTTAGGTTGGTCCATTACTTGCAGTTTTGTGTCAAACCGTGCTGATGCTGCATACACATATGAATATAATGAAGTTTTAGTTAGTATCATTGTACTTATACACACTATTTCATTCAAATGCATGTCGTACGTCCAATTACACAATATACTTACTAAAGTCGTCGTCTTTGGGACTACAGTCACAAGGTTTTCCTTTCTTACAGCCCTCAGAACATTCTTCTATGCCACACTCTGAAAAAAAACTGTGTTTAATAATAACAACAAAATCGAAAACAATAAAAATAAAACCCGTTTTCTCTTTCAATAATATTGTCTTATGTTTACGCGAATGCATAACATTGAAATTAAACTGCTTTATACAAATTTAATCGCGTTGTTACATAATTTTTAAAATAATACCTTACTATTATAATACTATTACAGCTATTTAATTTAAATTTACACTTTCCGCGACGTTTAGGTAGCTTTTCAGTGGCCATGTTCATGGGGATTTCTCTTTAAATTTTGGAAATATCTGGGTCTTATTTATCTATCTTCGTAATTTCGATTTGAATTTGAATAATAATTGTTAAAATTATTACACACTTACGGGGTTGGGCTAGCTGCGCCTCGCACAGATCGCCAGTATATCCGGGCGCGCAGATACAGCTGATGGCGGCGGGTCCCATCTGTCTGTCGATACAACAGTCACATAAAACTGTCGATATTGATCTTTTTTCTTTTATTAACACATCCTTTAACTAAAATGGCTTCCAAAAAGATGTATTAGTAACTGTGTCAGACAACTAAACAAATGTTTAAATTTGAAGTAAGAGAATGAGAAGTTATACCAAGAAAATCATTTTTTATTTTCTTGTAATTACCGGTTACCTATTATATTATATTTCATATTCACAATGTCGTGAAAGTTGTACTATATACAGATAATGAGTGATCGGCTTTAGTTAAAGACATTGGGTTAACATGTGCAATGCGATGGAAATAACACAGTGTCACAGGCTTGCTTACCTGCAGGTGCCGCCGTTTTTACACGTGTTGGAAGTCCTCGCACACTGTGGGCCCACACCGCAATCCACTCCAGAATAACCCTCAAAGCACGAACAGTAAAACTGTCTGTCATCGGAAATCAAAAATGACGTGTTAGTCATCTTCATTACACTACTATATTATAAGAGAAAATGTTTCAGATTAAAAAATATACTTTTTAATCTTTTCAGATCAAAACTAAAAACGCGCTCGTTTCTAAAGTACAGCAAGTTATGCTCGTATCGTCGTCGCGTAGTATAGAACGTGGGTTGCTCAAGTTCTTTACTCTGTGAGATGTCGTGCAACTAAGCACTTTTATCGAATTCGATATATATTCGGTCGGCATGAGATCGGAGTTTATTCGAATTCCACACGGAATAATTATTTGTGTCACATTTTTTTATCGAGTCTGGGTATTTTTTTATTTTTTTTTTACGTGGGGGAATGCTTTGACGCATACCTCTCCGCGGGACGACGGAGAAGTTATGTCGGGCTCACCGGGGAGATATACCCCGATAATACCGACTAAACCTACCAAGGTGTTCCTCGACATAACCATAGACGGCGGGGCCGCGCGAATCGCTTTCACATGCAATCGCGACCCCGCCGAGGTTTCGGTTTCGTGAAACGGCAGGCCACTACTTAAAAGACCCTCTACTGTCCCCTTTACTGTCTGGGTATAATTTAAGTCTATAGATTGTTTTATTGTAAAGTTTTCCACCACACAAGGCTTGATGTGGATGAAAATAGCATTTATATTAATTTGTCTTTCATTAATTTAGCTTCTCGTTGACTACTTTAACATTTTTTGTAAAGAGATAATATTTAATTTATTTATTAAAGCTATAAGCGCCACCGAAGAACGTCTCTGGCCTTTAAATTTTATATATTACAATTATTTTAATCATTTAATCGTTGTATTATTCTAACTTTTTTAAATTTATATATTTATAGGCAGGTAATTGACAGCCCTATAAATATTTTTTTTATTAATATATCTTTGAATAATTACTTACTGATAATCCTGTTTAGCATAACAGTGTCCAAGCAATCTGCACTCGATGGCGCTACACGAGGACGGACTCGGTGGGTCAGTGGGACCTCTTATCGCATACGTCATGTTAAATCCAAACATTGACAGCAGACCCAGGGCCCTCAACTGGGTTCCTTCTAGTCTGTTCAGATTTAGCTCCACAACTAACACCGGACTCTGGACCTGAAAATAAACAGGTCATCCTTTAATAATGTCGGTGTTTTGGTTGTTTTTTTGCGATCAAGCTGTAGAACAGCTATGCATTTAGTTGTAAAGTGTCATTGCTTGTGCTGAAATTACGGGGTGACATTTAAAAAAAGATAAGGTATGCCAAGTAAGTTAAATTGTGTATTGAACTGAGTACAAATGACCAAATGAAATACTTTGAAGAAATACAAATATAATATATGGACTGGTACCAGCTGGTACATAATAAGTACATATTAAAACGTATAACGTTAATTATAATAATATAATAATAAACTTTTATTTCGGAGTATTGTCCATAAATGTTAGTCATACAAATTCCTTAAAACTATGTCAGTAACAAATATAAATCTAGTTTAAAAATCTGCACCCCCCTCCTGGTGCACTCGATCCATACATGTGCATACGGGTCCAGTGCCACAGGAACGGGCTGTCCAGTCTGTTCGCAATAATGCTAAGGATGCTGTTAGCGCTCCCCCGCAACCGAGACATCAGGGATGCAGTTCTCTTTCTTAAAATAGCTTAAACGCTATCTATGTTCGCTTCAGCAAACATCCCTTATGCGCTACAGAAACGTGGGAGTCCCATCAGCACCCTAAAAGCATTATAATTATTTATAATTATCTCTCGTGTTATTGTTTAAGCTCACGGGAACCTGTAGTTTTATAATGCAAATACTGTTTATGGTATGGCAGCCGGGACCAACGGCTTAACGTGCTCTCCGAGGCACGGAGCAGGCGATAATAGTCAATCAATACGCACATAATTTCGAAAAGTCATATAACTTCCGAAAGTCAGAGGTGCGCGACGTGGGTTCGAACCCGAGACCCTCTGTATTGCAGTCTGTTGGTCTCCCCACTGAACTATCGCTGCTGTTGTTGTGTGCAATAGACGACTAATTTTAATGAGGACATTAAAAAATATATATTGTGCTGCCAGCCATGCATGTCACATGCCGACAGCACAATGTACTTTTAAGGTGACAAACGTACTTAATAACCGCACAAGCACAATTTAAGATGATTTGGCTGTTAATGTCTGTGGGGTGGCAAAGACTTCCTTAGTCGAGCTGTTCTAGTGTTAGCAAAAACCCTGGCAAAAAGCAACGATCTTGCACTGACCTACCCTTCAAACGATATAGAATAAAGTTTATACAAATGATACCTAAGCACTAAATAATAATTAACTAAATTTATAATAACAAGTTCCAAGTTCGTTCGTTAACATTGATGTTATATTTGGGAGCCTTAGTCCATAAATATAATTTATTCTGCTTCTCCAGAACCACATCACTTCTATAATGAATATTACATTATCAGACTCCTATATATTTAATCTGAATTATATTTTAATATAATTACATTCACTTCAGTCTTGACACTAGGCTTCGTAAATTGGGCGAATAAAATCTAGATCATTAATCAGAAGTTTTCAAAGCCGGCAGTTGAGCTCAACTAATAAAGAAACGCTAGTCAATTCATTTAAAGGCAGATAATCGACACCACTAAAGCTGCCGATGGAAATTACCTCTTTACAAACTAGTGTTTTAGTAGTATATTCCGAATTCTACTTATGTTAGGAATTTAGGAATAATTATGCTGGCTTTCGGCGCATTTTAGTACTGCATTTTATATACATGACATTTTTTATTTATTTTCATACATAATTATAATAGTCATCATTACAGAAAACGGTTATACAAAAAAATTACAACTATAGTATATACCTATAGTTGTAATTAGTTTCATTTGTGTGCATGAATATGGATGTTAGTAGTATATAATTGGGGGTTCTGGATCACTTACTCTCGCTTCGCTCGAGTAAGTGATCCAGAACTCCCCAATTATACACTACTATTTGAGACTATTTCGATCATCCATTCAATCATTCAGTCATTCTAGTCTTCTAATAAGTATGTAATATATCTATTCAAACACAATTTGACTGAGATTGATTTTAATAATTAACAAAACGAGTAGTTTATTGTCCGCACACTGTACAACTCCATATTTTGCAGCACAGATTTGCTCAGCTTTTCGTTTTCGTTGGCTATTAAGCTTGGTAATTTTCTCCTGAAGCAGCTGTATTCAGCTCTCTCTCTCGCTTCGCTCGAGTAAGTGATCCAGAACTCCCCAATTATACACTACTATTTGAGACTATTTCGATCATCCATTCAATCATTCAGTCATTCTAGTCTTCTAATAAGTATGTAATATATCTATTCAAACACAATTTGACTGAGATTGATTTTAATAATTAACAAAACGAGTAGTTTATTGTCCGCACACTGTACAACTCCATATTTTGCAGCACAGATTTGCTCAGCTTTTCGTTTTCGTTGGCTATTAAGCTTGGTAATTTTCTCCTGAAGCAGCTGTATTTGCTGATCCTGCAGTCGCATAATCTTTAAAAGATCAGCTATTCTTGGTTCTTTCTTTTCTTTTAGAATGTTTATCTGTTTGTCAAGGTTGTCTAATAAAACATCCTTTTTATTCTGTTCATACTTTTTGATGGACCAATATATTTTGTCTACTTCATTCATTTTAAAAACCAATTAGATTTAGAATTATAATTAAAGCAATAGTATTTCTTTGAATTATTTTATGTATTTATGATGTGTATAATAAAAAGGTAGTCTATATTATTACAATTACGAGAGTGTAATGAAATCTCATATCTGATGTAACCAATTTTATAAATATTTATAAATAATTTTACAAAGATAAGTTGGAAAGAAAGGATATTTAAGGAGTAAAATGAAAAAAAAAAATGTATATATATATATATATTATACAAAAAGTTTATTATCAGAGCACCATATTTTTAAACACAAAACATTTTTCAAAGCACATATTGAGTTATGATAAATACAACTATACAAATCTTCAGAATATTTAAATCGGTCATACAGACTTAGAAAACTAGGACAGCCTTTATCTTCTAAATTGATCATATCACTATTAATATTATTTAAAATATTTTTTAACCATAACACTTTTTCACGACCTTTAATATAAATACATTTATCTTTTAAAAAATCTAAAATTAAACACTTATAATTTGAATATGGTATAAATCCTTCACCCCAATATATCTTCCTGTTACGTTCAATCCATGCAACTTGACGTCTTTCTTGTTTTGTCAAGTCGTAAAATGGAAATGGTGGCTTAATTAAAAACACTTGCAATTTGTCACTACACAATATAGCAATTTCTTTCAGCACAAATTCATTTGTTTCCGTTTTAAAGCCTTGGACGTCTACAATGACATTCATGATAATCGACGCACTATGTTGCTCAGAGGTTTGTATTCCACAAGTCGATCGTTTATAATTAAACAATATGCAGTAGTGTTATCTGGTATTGGCTCTGAACATTCAATTTCCAAACGAACGTCTACTGGACCTGTTTTTAGGGTATCGTTTTGCCTTGAACAATCTATGATGAACAGAGGAGCCTTATCTTTAAAGTCCTTTAGATTAAGTAAGGGATCCGCTGGACAGTTGTAATACGACTGACGAAATTTCACATACATTTCGTATAATATACTGTATTTGTTTTCAGAAAAATTTAAACCTAATGGTTCATATGGATAATATTGTGAATTCAAAAAGAGTGTAACGTTTGTTACTTTACAGTGATCGAAGAGAGAACTATCTTTTATTTTATTACTTTTTCTATTACTTTGTAAACAGAAAATAACATATCTAGGCTTTTCCAATTGTGATGCAGTTTTAACTGACCACGAATGCTTTGTTGTTTTAGGTAATAAAGGGTACTCATACAAATCCCAATTTCTAAATGCCATTTGAATAGGTCTATCTTTTTCTAAAGATTTTAAAAGTGTTAGACGTTCTCGATCTGATACTTTTATGTGCGGTACTCTCCACTGTACTCTATCAAGATTTATTTGGAAGTGAGAAATATCATCTGTCAGTGTAACGCTGTTTAAATTAGAGTTACTTCTGTTCAATATAAGTTCATGTTTACAATTTATCACAATCTTATTATAATCCTCTGCAAAACCTAATACCTTGTTTAATGGTATAACAGCGCTAAAGTGACCATCACTTTGAAATCCGTTTAAGTTCCAACCCCATAAGGCTGCAACTTTATTTTCGGCTTCATTTAATGAAACGTATGACTTTACGGTTGTCGTTATACCCGAATTTTTGATGCGATCTATTTCAATGCCATTTATTTCGTATCTGATATCTTGAAACAAGAACAGAACAGGGTTATTAGTAAATTTAACAGCTTTCTCAATCGGTTTTCCATCTTTTCCGAACAGCTTTGTGTGACCTTCGATGTATACTGAACTGGCTGATGGTAACACGTATATGTCTTGCTGGTGGATGGGTATTCTGATTTCATCGTTTTCTCTAAAGCAGTTGTTGTAAGGATTGTAAGAATGAATCTCATAACTTTCGATAGAAGTATCGAAGTGCGGTAAATCGCTAATCTGTAGTATATTCATACTTTAAAACCCAATGCTTTTAAAACGGCTTTATTTGTTTTAGTTAATTTGTTCACCTTTTTCTCACGTCTATGCACCTTACTGATTGGAACAGAAGTAAGGTGTTTTATTTTGAGGTGAGGTTTTATATTGTATAATATCATTTTACTTTTCTTAAATGAAGACGTAGTTGAATATGTTCTATAAAAGGGATGCTGCGGCCGAACTGATCAACAACCTTAATAGATATAGATGTAATTGTATTTTTGTTCACTGGGAAGTAAATAATGTTCTGAGGCGTTTCTAGGTAGTGATGTCCTGCAGTAGTATTAGGTACAAATTCATGGATAATATGGGTTGGTATACCGTTAGTATAAGAACCATATACTAAATCACATTCAATTCTGATTACAGACGGAGTATTACTAGAAAGCACATTTGATACAGAGTTCAATACTGAATAGTACAGCAAGCCACACTCATATTTTTCAGATAAACTAAGAGGTGGTTGAAAATACGACTCTAATTCTGCTTTGTGTCCAGAGATAGTTACAGTTATAGACATAGTTGCATACTGAACACTTTTCATTAATGTTGTTTGTTATATTCTAAGTCTACTCCAAAACTTTGTTAAAAAAAGTAAACATAGATGTCCGCATTTGTAAGGGTGATCACCCTGTATATTTTCATAGTTATAGTAGATTTTCGAGCCTAAGAATTTTACAAATTCTTTTGGGGGCTTTAGATTTCCATAACTGTCGAAATATTCAATATAGTCACCGTATTTTGCATAGGCTACCCAATGAGAACCAGGATTTTTAGAACTGTCTAAATTTATCACTCCACATTCATTTTTATTAGGATGTTTAGGGAGTTCATCTCTCATAAAGACACCTCTAAAGTAGGGAATATTAGCCCCATATTTTAAAATGTCAAAGTTAGTTAGGGCTCGTTTGGGTAGCCGATGAATTAGTTTTTTTCCTTTGATACAAAAATTCCAAGTCCACCTTTGTGTGGCTTAAGATGTAGTGCTTTTCCGATGCAAAGAGCCTCCATTTTTTCATTATGTCTCTTCGATTCATCGTACAATTTTTTAGCCATCTTGAACTCATTTATAGTTTTAGCTATACCAGCTGCTCCACCTGCTATAGCTCCTGCAGCTGATAATCCAGCAAAAATAGGAATCAAAGGTAATACTCCACCAGTTTTTGGTATTGGAATAATCCGAGGAAGTTTAATGGATGAATCATTAGCCAATTCCCTGGCAGCAGCCATAGCTAATGCTATTGCAGTTTTTTTGCATTTTGGTTTTAATTTTTTAATTTTTTTTTTCGTAATAGATATTACATTTTTCAATTTCTTTTTAAGACCTTTAGCACTGGTAATTTTTGGTGAAAACTTTTGACAACGAGTTCTTAAGCCAGCGCCAGTTTTAATTTTCGCTAACATAGCATTCTTTACTAAACGTGCTGCAAATTTCTCTCCTGTACTCGCATCAGGAGCAAGTGATCGTTTTTTTGCCATTTTTAATAGAACTAGATCAGCGCTATGACGATCCTCCAGGTTTGACGACTTGTAGTATGCAATATCGTGGTCTTTACAATATTCATCCAATTTATTAACGCCTTTGTCTCCACATCTAAGTCTCTCAATTAATTTTGTACCAGGACCACAATAATTATAACCCGGCAAATGTAATTCAAAAGGTAGGTGGTTTATTAGCCAGTTAAAAAGACTACTCTCTCCAATACACATCATAAGACTGACCAATCAAAGACTCAACACTTTATAATATATTAAGGAGTTTAACTAGTCAACTAGGTTTATTTATATCTCAAAGCACATTTGTCTTATTTATCCAGCTATTTTCATTGGAAGGCAAACCAAGCCATTTTACGAAAACTCTATTCCCTTTCCTTTTAAGAACTTTCTCGACTAGATATACATTGGGATGATTTGTCTTCTGAAGTTCTTGTTCATAAAATGCTCCTAGGATAGGCTGTCCTCTGATCGTATCTTCAATCAAGTAAGTGATAGGAGTAGTATTCTGCTTGTATCTAATTTTAAATATTTCTGTTGACCAATTGGGAGTATAACCTTTTTCGAATGTTCCTTTGTACTTACTGATACGAACGTAATCACCCACTTTAAACTTGCATTTTATACTCTCTTGCTTTTTCACTAATCTATTGAATCTTTTTAATATTTCTTTCTTATTTACATTATTGACATTTGCTGGTATTTCATTAATCGTGCGATGATAGGTATGATTGTATTTATGAACAACATTGTCCAGGGTATCTTTTATCCAATTATAATTACCTTTTAAACTAAACTCTTTGTACAGTTTAGATTTTAATGTTCTTATAAATCTCTCCACAATCGAAGCTTTTTTTGATGAAAATGTTGAATAATGATTAATATTGTAAGACTCCATAAGGTATTTAAATTTGTTATTGTAAAATTCTGTACCGTTATCAGTTTGTAAATTCTTAGGAATGCGATTATCATTCAGTAAAATTACAAATGCCTTATACACTTCATCTTTGTTCTTACTTTTCAAAGGGAGCGCCCAAGCATATTTTGAAAATGTATCAATTACGGTGAGAATATATTTATAATTATTATTTTCTCTCGACATTGATTGCATATCTATTAAATCCGCTTGCCATAGATCATCTATATCCTTTATAATCACTGGTCTTCGCGGAAAATTCACCCTAGCGCTTTTATGAATTTCATTTACCACATCCGCTTTACTCATTTTAAAAAAAAAAGATATCTCAAATATATTTTTATTTATATATTGTTATTTTTTTTTTTTTTTTTGGGTGCACTACGACAATTTATATATTTACATTATAGAACGCATCAACTTTTTAAATGTCCATAATGAATGACATCGCAATACTGAATGAAAAGTTTCCTGATAATCAGTATTTATTCTTAATTATATTAGCTTCTTTTAATTCTTCAATTATTGATAAAATTTCATTGTCATGGTTTGTATTACCTGCATCTCTTGAAGCTATTAATAATTTTAATCTTTCAACCAATTCATTTGGATCGTCCCAATATATTAAGTCAGTATTTTTTTTATATGTTTTAAGCGTCGGCAAACTGCCTCCAATTTTATTCTGATTGTTTTCCAACAAAGTCTCAGAAAATAATGGTCTGATTATTTCTCGATATTTGAATCCTTTGTCACCTCTTATTTGACCGCTAGGATTAAAATCCCTCTTATGCGCGTTGGTATAATGTAGTATATCTTTGTAGACAAGTCTATCAACATCAGTTATATTTTTTAAATCAGGTTTTTTCCGCAGTAAAAGTTCTTTTAGTCCAGGGGTTAAATCATAACTTTTATCTCCAATTTTAACCAAAACTAAGTTATCGCCGCCAATATTTTGAACTTTAGAAAATGATACTACGGAGTTACCCATAATTAAAGTTTTATTGTCGGTTCTTATTCCAAATGGTACATTTACACCATCATAAATACCATAGACATCTTCACTTTTTAATGACATTTCGAAATTATCTTTTAGTTCTTTTTTAGGAGAGCTTGAAAAATTTATATCAGCGTCATGAAAATCCTCACATTTAGTAGAAGTGCTTTCACAATTTGTATCTGATTCAATAGGTATAGAACCTTCAGATACATTTTTATCATGCTTAATATTTTCTATTAATCGTTTAGAATTTATAAGAGTTTTTAGAGGCTCCGAAACTGGTTTAAACATTTTATCCAAGGATAAGTTAACTTCATGTTCTTGATTTTTCATTTCTTTTATTTTATTTTTTATGCAGTCAACAGACTTCATTAATTCCAATTTAATAATTTTCTCCATCTTACGTAACCACAACAGTGTTCAACTAACAGAGGAATAACACTAGCAATTTTTGTATATAATTCATTTATATATACATACTTATACGTATCTGCGTTCATTCAAATTTTAAAAAGATATCAAAATTCTGTCTGTACCTTCCATTATTTAATGATGACTCTTTATTAATAAGAAGAAAGTTATAAGGGTTACTCCAAACAGTTTTACAAATATCTTTAAACTGATTCCACGTTAGATCGGAGTTAACATGTTCTTCATAGATGTGCTTTAAGTTAACACCATCTTGTTTAAATATTATAAGAAAGTTAGCATTGTCGCGTAACAACTGTTTTGGAATTTTTGAGTATGTTTGCGATAAGTAAAAGCAATCAATTTGCTTATGTCTACCCATACAGAAATAATTACGGATGTTTATTTGATTTTCACATACGACATCATCAAATATAAATACAGAATTTGGTAAAGCTTCACTCGGAGTTATGACATCTTTATCGTCATTAAACTCATTGAATTTTATCTGAGGCACTCTTTTTAATACTTCTCGTAAAAAACAATATTTTGGCTGAAAGTTAGTCTTCGAGTAAAGGTAAAGGTTTTGAAATTTGAGCCCATTTTCATGCAATAACAAACTGATCACAACGTTTGTTTTACCACAGTTTGAGGGACCACAAATTATACAGCGAATCGTATTTGGTAATAAAGCACTGTGTCTAATCTTTTGAGGAGACTCACCAACATTTATATTTTTAACGTTAAGTGATATGGCTTGTTTGATCAACTTCATCTTGTCAATTAATTTCATTTTTACCTAACATAGACATATATACTTTATTTTGGGCTATCTAGACAAAATGTTTTAAAATATATATTGTTTATTTTTTATTATGATGTTATTATTGATTTATAAAATTGTTATTTTTTATTTGGCTTCGGGTCTCAGAAATGTAGTCCCTAGAATAATAAGTCAATGATCGCATGTAATAAAATAAAACACATAATTATCAATTTTCTTTTTATTTCAGACTGGTATATAGTACATAATCAAAATATTCTTAGAATTAAAATTAACATAAACATTATTTTTTAATCACAGTGAAATTTTTAAACAAAGAATATACAAATAAGTCATTTAACAAATATGATTGAAATGGCCCCAAGGTACAGTGTCAATTTGATTCCCCAGAATATGCCTCTTATCATCTATTCTGTTTAAGACTATTTTATTTACTTCTTGCGAGAACAGTACATGTTTCATCGATTTTATCATATTCATTTTACACTTTAATGTTAAGTTTTTAAATAAAACATCTTTATAGTTATACAATTTCAAATTCCTTGAAATAGGCTTTGATACGCCTTTAGCTTTGTTTATTTGCGTATTTAATGATTTAATACTATATAGTTTTGCTCTTAGCCCTATAAATTCAGTGATTGGGTCTCCCCCCAATTCGTCTTTAAATAAACCAGGAATTCTTTCATTTACCTTTGGTATACAGTAATGGTTATTAGTTTCAAAATTACTCGTATCATATTGTGATATATTATCACGCATATCTTTATAAAAGTTTTCAGTATGTATTAGATACAATAAACTGTCTGTATCAGTATAGCATAATTTAGCTTTATCGTCATATTTACTCTTAATGAAATTATAATGAAAATTGTACACATGTTGTTTGGAGTATTCTAACACCGCAAATCCTATATATATCGGTCTATCTAAAACAATTTTCTCAGGGTTCAACTGTATGGCTAAAAAGTTTTCATTAAATACAGTAAGATTTTTAAAATTAGGTTTTGTAATTAATTTCTCAGCACCTATAACTTTATTCGTTTTATTCAAATGATCACTCCATTTGGTGATTAGTTTAACGTTGACATGTTTACGTTTATTTTCAATAGTTTTGCCAAATATCGAGTTATTTAAAAGTTTAAAAAAGTCTCTTTCAAATGATGTTGAAGCAGATTGTCGTAGCGTAGTATTCAAATCTATATATTTTTTCAAAAAACTTTCTTGTCTAAAAGAAAGTATTTTATGAATTTTTCTCAAAATTAGACCATTTTTCAGACATTCTTTTAAATGTACATAATGAATAATGTAATTATATTTATCATACAAATTTGCAATTAATTTTTGCGTTTTCCCTCCAATAGGTATGAATTTCTCAGGGGCAAAAGGCAAATCGCTATGTGAATTATGTAAATGTTCTGGATACGCTATATCTACTTCTAAAATGTAGCCGTAATCCGCATTATCAGGAATATCAAATAAATTAAAATCTTTGATTTCATCATTTGTTATGAATGTAAATTCTGAGATCGGTAATTTTCTCGTCATTGCATATCCATATAGATTATTACAATCTAAATACATTAAATATGTCGATGGTTTAGAATTATCGAAATGAGGTAAATAAATGTTATTAGCTTTGGCGTATCGATGAGAGCACTGAGCTAACCCTCCACGTATTCCTTTTTCCAACATTTTATAAATTTCTAAATCATTAATCAATTCTAAGCGAACACCTGTGTAAAGAAGCATAGCATCCCAACTCAATCCAGGTGATGTTATGTAATAAGCAGGATCGAGTTTATAATGTTGCAAACAAATCTTTCTGAAATTTTCAAATACATCACATAATAATAAAACATCACACTTTAAATATAAGTCAGTATATTCACCAAGAGAATTAATGTTAAAATATTTCCAAACATTTTGAGCATGTTGATACTCGATATCAGATATATGTTTCAATTGTAAAGTGTTATAAAAATGATCCTTTGCAGGAAGTTGTGTTTCATTGTATTTCTGCCATGAACAAATATATTCATATGGAAATATACCTTTCCTTCGTATTAAATCGAATTGCTTTTTATCTGGGAAATATGACGATAGATTAATAAAATCGTTCTCTGTTAAACTTTTACTCAAATTATCAAGACTTGAACTAAGAAATTGAAATGAATCTATAAATTTAATTTGTATTGGTTTGCATCCTTTCGCAGTATTTATTATTTTGGTTATGGTTAAATATTTTTCTTTAGTTTTTGCAATAATTTTAATTTCACCATCATATTTCGATAATTCTGTTATGAATATATGAGAGTCATACCCAGCCAAATTATGGAATATAACAGGTATAAATGGACACACTCTATATATTAAATTACAATGTGAATGTGCTGCACCTCTATACTCGCCTGTAATATGATCGTGATCACAAACTTTATCATCAAATAATAAATAATTACATATATGACATGTAGTTGCTTTACGATAATAATCAATTTGCTCGGTCGTCATAGGTTTCATGGGCTTTTCTGTTATTAAAATATTATGAATTAACTTTGCCTCTTCTATCAATCTTTTAATAAATACTTCCACACAATCAGATCCTCTGTATGTCACAAATTTATTCAAACTGCTATCATGCGAGCAACATACATAATACGCAAAACAAGATGGTTGATGTAATTTATTTTTTACTGTATTCTTATCATTCTGTTTCTCGTTATAGTTCAATAATATACTTTCAAAGTCAGCATATATAACAAAATTTATTTTTTGCTTTCGTTCATAATTTTTAAACTGTAAAATACTGTTTTTGTCAGGTAGTATGGTTAAAATTTTAGAGCAACTGTGAGAATGATACTTTGTTTCAGAAGTAAAAAATTGTAAACATGTTTCACATAAATATATTCGACCTTTATGGCACGACACTTGTCGTCGCACTAGCCGTAAAAGGTTTTTGATCAAACAATAATGACCTTTCTTGTTATTTTCAAAATACAATAAGTTAATGTGTTTATCTTTTTTACTATTAGTTATATAAAGAGGACCAGTTACCGTGTAACGTTCATCCAATCCATAAATATTAATACTTATCTCAGAATTATTCTTTTCAAAAAGCTTGATATCTCTTGGTGAAGGTGGAAATAAAATTCCTTGTAAATTAAATATTGAACTAAAATGTGGATAGGAGTTCGTCCTGCAGACATTATTTTTGGCTGGAAATAATGCGGCGACTATGCTCCATAAAAAACAGTATTCATCATTATTTTGTATATTTAAACAACTCTTTGTATTTTTAATAACATCAGGTAGTTCTAAATAAGTACCACCCCGCATAGGGGAATATTTATTTATATTTATCTCCAAATGATTTATAGAAACAAATGACCATCCAGATTCGCAATGCTCGAATTCAGTAAATTTTATTTTAAATGTCTCTATTAATTTTAAATATATCTCATTAAAATCAGTACTATTGTATATAATTTCATACTTCGTATTAAATGATTTAAGCTGCTGCTCATTTAATTTAGGTAGTAAAAAATAAGCAAACAGCTCAAAGTTAACTTTAATGCACGTATTTCTTAATAAGGATAACTTAATAATTTTAAAAATATCTTTTCGCTTGTCATCTAAGAACGCCTCTGGAGTGAGGTAATCATTTTCTGCAGATGATGGATTTAAGCGATAGGTCATAATTCTGTTTTTGAATGCTGTCGCAATAATATCAATATTTTTAAACCTGGACTTTATTAAACAATTTGATTTATGGATATTCGTTCTCTTATGGTAACTATATTTATGTTCGAGGATATGAGTTTTACATTTCTCACAATAAATAGTCTTTGATAAATAGTCAGGCTGATCAACATTCATATTATATTCATTTCCGGGGATATCAATTTGACATGTATCATTATTATCAATAATTATATCAGAACTTGCTGATGGGTCATCGCTGGGTTGTGTTACTGGAAACAAAAGAAACACAACAAACATCATACTACACTTTTTATTTAATTAATAATATAATAATTCGTTTACAGAAGACTACAATTATTTTAGTGTAAGTGATAAGTATTTTTAATATATGATTACATAATTCATTACTATATAATATAAAAGAATACATGATATTTATCTTTAGCATAATCAGGAGTTCCTAACTACCAATAATTTATTACAAGTAATTATTGGTAGGAGCTAATAAATGTTGGAGTGCAGTTCTTTATTACTATATAATATAAAAGAATACATGATATTTATCTATAGTATAATTAGGAGTTCCTAACTACCAATAATTTATTACAAGTAATTATTGGTAGGAGCTAATAAATGTTGGAGTGCAGTTCTTAAACTGCTTTCTGACGTTCGTTATGTATGCGTTTAGGTGGCGCCAAGATTCTGAATCATCGTCAGTTTTATCTTTGACGGTGATAATCGAGTGGCGCCACCTGTTTACGGGTTGGACTCGCTCTATTTCATCGCATTTATAAATCTTTAGCTCAATGTAGAACGCACCTTTTTTTCCCTCATCCATTTGACGAGAAAATCCGTTGGCCAATCTCCTCGTAACATAGGAGTAAAGCGGGGGAGCCTTCTTCTCAGCCACCGCTTGAAGCTCGTCGTCGTCGCTGTCGTCCCCGAACAAGTCACGAGCTGTCGACTTCGTGATAGGAGTGATGGGATGAATAGTGGGCTTGTTCTTTTTGCTTGTGGACGGCTGCGAACCGCAGCTTGATGTCGGCTTGCGCTTCTTACTTTCTTTGGGCTTGGCCTTCATCTGCACCTCGTCGGACGACTCGTCTTCCGAAGGGAAAAGATGTTCAGCAGTATGCTTGGACCTGTAAAAAATAAAATTAAATAAATTAGTAAGCAGACAAACTACTTCCTTTTAACATTAGTAAACAGTTAATTGAGTCATCAAATAAGTGAATGATAGTAATACTTGAATGATTGAATAGTAAGATAAATTATCAATAATAATTTTTACTCATATAATTTATTATCAAAGTATTTGATAAATTTAGAACGAATGGCGAACTCTAAAACAACTGAATGTTTAGGTAACAAATGAGGTAAGGGAGATTAATATTATAAATTAAAAAATAATATTATAAATTAAAAAATATACAGTACAAATATTGAGTAACGATTAAAAAGTAAATACTCACATTTTAGAAGAATTTGTAGTGCAGATAATATATGTAGATTGAAGTTCAGATGTGACTGCTTCCAACTGAAGATTTGTTGTGATTCAGCTTCAGCAGGTGCCCTCTTAAATAGTGGCAAATCCGCACCATACAATTCCATTTAAGGAATAATGAGTATACGGATAAAACGCTTTGTCAACTCTACCACCAAATAAGAAAATAGTTTAGGCTGCAAAAATACTCGACAACGTATTTGAGATTATGCAATTTCAACTTTGTCTCTATAGCGCAAGATATAAAATAACATTCAATAACAGCGTAATGTAGATTTTACTCGCATTAATAATCAATCACATACTATTATTTGCACCTGGATTTGCCTCCTCCTAAAGATTTCTTTTAGTTTATTATTGTAAAAAGTAAATATTAGTTTGTTTGTTCGAGCATCATGCAAAAAGTAATGGACCGATTTAAATGAAACTTTTCAGGATACAGTTTGATTACATATATGTAGCATGTAGTGTTTGTACATCTATTCTATGTTATGTGCTGTATTTAACTTATGTATTGATGTAATAATTGTTGGTCAATCAATAAAATAAAATTACTGATAAAAACCTGATATTTATTTCATGCAGGCGAAGTCGGGGGCGGACGCTAGTATAAAAGTTTATATGTTTTACGTAAAATCTTTGTAATGCATACATATACCGATACATATAATATCTATAATTATTTTCATACTAAGCGGTTTGTTAGATATTGCTAGAAAAAGAATAGCTATACATGGGATGATAACTGTTATCATCATGTTACATACAAACGTACACGCATAGAGGAGGAGCTGTTGTTGCTTCTTTCTATAGATGCATAACATAACATTACGCTACCACTGGACCACCGGGGCAGTCTAAAGATGCATAGATACAAAAGAGTATTTTAAGAGGACTATGCATTGTACACATCCGTACACTGTCGATGGGTGATTTGAGATGTGCCTACATAGTACGGTGAGAACGAATGGCAGCCGGCTCGCATAATTTGCAGGTTTCACACCGGTCGCTATGCCGGTTTCGGTAAGTAAGTATTGTCTTTAATATTAGGCATGCAATCCGAGGTAGTATGTCGCCGTATTGTCTCGAATATAGAATTACATTGTCACGTTTTAAAATAAAGATAATTTCGTAGCTAATTTGAACTTTATGTACTTTGGAAATATTAAAAAAAAAAGGTATATATAAAGGATAAATTATCAGGACAAAAATAAATGCAAATTAGTTGAATTGAAACAGCGGGTGAGAGCAAACATTGTAATAACATGTCGGTGAGTAATGTTCAATTTATTTTTTAAATACTTTATTGTCTTTTAATATCTTCACTTGATGTTCAACGTGATTAAATCAAGTTGCACACAACGTTATTGAATATCCAATTCAATTACTGAAAAATCTAATATTGTACAAACACTTTCATAATTCATCAGCATCGCTATATTTTATATATAAAAAAAGAATATTTAATTTTACACATAAAATGCAGATGGAATAGCCATCATTTCTTATTACAACGAAAAGTGTATTTAGTCAGTAAATGTTACTATAGCATACTTGACTGAGACCAACCTAAGCATATAATATTGTATGCCATTATAATTGCGACATTGTATTTCAATATATTAATATCTTGACATTATTATGAATTGTAATGATAAATACTAATTTTTATATTATGGATTCTCATTTGCGTCAAAATGAATCTAATGTTGCGAATTTGACTTATTTTTATAATTATAATCTTGACATAATCCTGATTATTAATGATTTGAAATTATTTGTTTACGTATTAATTATTATAATTTTATTATTAGTAATATACATTTAAATGCATTTTTCGAGAGAAAATTGTTTTCGTACACCATATTTGATAAAATATGTACCTACATTTACATTCATCTACATTCTACCTAGAACAAATCACTTTTTGTATTGGAAAGTATTTTATTAGGAGTCAAATTATTTTCAGGACACGGATGAACTATTCAATTTTATACCTGTGGATCAACCATCAATTCAACAAAAACCTGGACAAAAAACCCTCGGCCTTGCTCGCAAGAGATCGAAAACAGAGCAAACTTTTTTTCAATACATAAAGAAACCTATCACGCGAGGGACAAAAATAATCAAGATTGAAATTTACGATGCAGACAGCTTCCCAAAAACCGAGCAGCCGATATGTTCCTGTGAAGCTGATGTGTGTGTTCAGCACGTCGTAAAAACCTTATTATTTGATGATATATATTCTAGCACGAGAGAATTAATAACCAAGATTCAGGATGATATCGAATCAAAGACTATATAATTATGCACCACTTCGCTAAGTATATATTACCTAATATAATAAACTTCTAAAAATATATATATATATATTACTTTTTAAAATATGTATTAATATAATATTAATATTTGAAATAAAATCATATTGAAATAATACTTCGTTTTATTTCTACTTATTATAGCACAATATAAAACACCCGCTGTTCTATATAAGGAAGCGGTACACGGCGATGAGCACGCATTCCATTCTCATCAGGTTGCAATGTTGAATCGATTACATATCAGCATCGCATCTTAGTGTTTAGATCATATGACGAATACTTAGTTAAAGGAATAAGTAGCTGTTATCATATTGTGAATAAGTATGTGTTTGAAAGATTAAATATGTACAAAGTAATTATAATAAATGAATGATAACACTTATAACAATAATTGACTGATAGTCCGGTTCACATCAATTACAAATGATATGTGAATATTTACCGATAAATCGATTTAATATTTCAATGTCGAATAGATCAATTCAGATCATGTGTTAATAATAAATTTATGCATACTTATTAGAAGACTAGAATGACTGAATGATTGAATGGATGATCGAAATAGTCTCAAATAGTAGTGTATAATTGGGGAGTTCTGGATCACTTACTCGAGTGAAGCGAGAGTAAGTGATCCAGAACCCCCAATTATATACTACTGATGTTTGTCTCGGTCTGGGTGTTTCTATGTATAATATGTAGGTATTTACAAAAAAAAAGTATTTATGTATGTTTATCCATTGTCTAGTACCCATAGTACAAGCTCTGCTTAGTTTGGGCTAGATGGTGTTGTATGTATGTGATAGAATATTATTATTATTATTATAGGATTATGCCATTTATTTATCAAAACAAAATACAATGATTATTTAAAAAGTATTGAAAATATGTATTTATTTACAAATCTGTTGCTATAAATTACTTTTAAATTGGTATATTAATCATTTTAATAGTACGACTTTGGTTTTACGAGTATTCGAGAGATTTAATTTATTAATAGCCTTAAAATTTGCGTCTATTTAGGAATTATCGTTAATCGCATCAATAATAATATGAACGTAAATGAACTTGAAAACTATTTATACAACATACAAACGTTTTTCTAAACTGGAACCCTCAGTATATTGATAAAATATGACGTTAAAAACAGCATATTTTTAAAGTCAGAACTTTAATCTTAAATTATTTTAACCGTAACCAAAACAAACAGAAAGCGCCTTTTAAATTCTCAAATGCTGTTACCGCCTGTAATTTTCTACTAACCTAAAAAATGTAAGATCGCTATTCGAAGAAGCTCCAAGGAATTACTTTCCATTTCATCAGAGTTTATCGTTTACTATGCATTTAATTTAGCTTTTTGAACACAGGACACGTTTTACGAACAGGGTGAATTTATTAGTTTTAGTTCAGTCTATTTTTTTTTGCGGTACCTTTTTTTTGAGTACATGGGGCTGAGACAGAACAAGCGAGTTAGTGGTATGTGATTGTGTGTATGTTGTTGGAACGGTTCCAAGAATGACTGGTTTCATGTGATGCTGTTGTAGTTTAAAGCGCACGTTGAGGTATTTATGAGCATAAGGTAACATACTAAAAGGCGATAACTAAATATATAACAATTTTTTAATATTATTAGTGTATAATATTGTCTTCTATTTACGCGAATATTATTCATTGAAATTAAACTGCTATATACGGATTTTATCGCGTTGTTTATTTGACACTTTAATACAAAATTTTGAAAATTGTTACACTTCTACTACTATTAAACTTTACTAATTTTTAAGCTAATTAAATTATTATTAAACTATTTAGATTTAATTTATTTTTACACTTTCCCCGTGACCATGGCTGCTGAAAAGCAACCGAAACGTCGGGGAAAGTGTAAAAATAAATTAAATCTAAATAGTTTAATAATAATTTAATTAGCTTAAAAATTAGTAAAGTTTAATAGTAGTAGAAGTGTAACAATTTTCAAAATTTTGTACTAAAGTGTCAAATAAACAACGCGATAAAATCCGTATATAGCAGTTTAATTTCAATTATTAGTGTATTCAATAAGAGATGCTTCTTTCTATTTAATAATAATTATATTCTATCACATACTCACAGTACTATTGCGTGTGTATTATGTGTTACTAGACAATGGGTAGGTAAACATACATAATTATGTACTTTTTTTGTAAATACCTACATATTATACATAGAAATTATTTCTGAAGCTTTACTATCTGAATTTCTTTATATGTAGTTTAGGTAGTATTTAGATGTTAACTTGGAATAAAGCGCTTATATTGGTGTTTTATATATTAGTTAAATTCTTTTGCTTATACATAATTTACAAAACAATTATTTACGGGTGCAAGATATTTAAGGGCAATTTTGAATCTGCTGAAAGATTAATTAACTATATTGTATAACTAGATTTCACCAGAATTTGGTTAGGTTAGGTTAGTAACAGTAACTTTTTTTCTGTATGAACGGTACCCTGATAACGTGTATGCGAAATTGCATGATGATCGGCCAAATTGTTAAGGCGTGAAAACGTAACAAGCAAACGCGTTTATAATATTAGTTAGGATTACGAGAGACAGCGAGATAATTTTATGAATAAAACATCATGACATTTTATTTATATTTAATGGTATTTCACTTATAAATTATTTTACTGATATTGGTATAGCACGCCTTTACCAGTTATTTAATGACGGTATGGATAAGCCGCTTACAGTAAACGAGCTTAAGAGTATGAATACTGTTACTTCTCTGTAATTCAGAGTTTCGGGAGCTCACATACCTATATTTTACAAACCTTTCCTTTTATTTCATCAATAATTTCTATTTCCGGTTGAAATAAAGGCCATCATGGGCTATGGTAACCGTATTACTATCAGGCAAACTATGTATCACGATTAATGTATAAAAAAGAAAACTTTGTCAATTAATGCGTACATTAAGTATGAGCATGTATTATGTAGTAGGATAGAGTATTTATTTTTTATTTTTTCAGTTGTTTTGTTTTTATTTATTATATTCTTTAATATATTCTTACTTTTGTTATGTAATGCAATTATGTATTATATCCAGTTTGACGTTCGTACGTAACGATAGTCTCCATTGAAAATCAGCATTGCGGTGATACGTCAGTATTACTGCAACATCAAAGCTGAATGGAGACCATTTGTTGCCACAATGTCATAATATTTGTTAACAAAGTCTTTATTTGGTTGACTTTTTAATTGTTTTGTGGCAATAAATAATGTTTTCTTTCTTTCTTTATTTCTTTATATAATTTATATGCTGTCAAAGTATGACATAACTTTGAAAAGTCAGGCCTTGGGATCAAACTTGAGACCTTTGCGTGGCAGTCCAACGGTGTATCAACGAGTCGTTGTCGCTGCTTACTGCCTTCAATTAATATTAATTATATTAATATAGTACCTACACAACAGTTACTAGATACCATATTTCGTGCTACAATATCTACTTGAGTAGGTACTCAATTGTGGAATACAAAGAAATGGGGCACGCAAATAGCTTTCTTGAAACTGGAATAAGAAATGTAACGCTTTTGTACGTTGTAAACGAAGATAAGACGGATTTTACTAAAGTGGAGAGATTCGTACAGATGGGGACAGTGAGTGAATAATGCTTAGTGCATTGTGTACTCCAACTGCGGATTAACTTGAGAATGCCGCATCGCAAATAGTGTGTTAACTCTGTTTGAGGTTTATATAGATCTTTGTCAAGTCTTGCGACTTCTAACCATAATTCTTCAGTACACTTTTTAGACGTGATCTTATAACAGATTTTTAGAACGATAATTCTAATGTTGACATTTCAATCGTATATTAAGATTAGCAAATAAGGATTATTGATCTCTCTTGGCAATGTGATTGTAATTTTTACAACAAACCCACATTCTCGTTTTTTATATTGGTTAGGATGTTTGCCTTGTTCAGCACATTGATACTTCTATGTGTATTACATACATCTACAATCCTTTGCACGAGTAATCAGCGCGAAGCCTTAACGCGGCAAGGGAAGACATAACCAGCGTTAACTTTCCTAAGATAAGATACCACAGTTCTCTAACCTAAACACTAGTCAGCGTTCCTTAGCGTAATTAAAAGAAAACGTTACGCCATTGTATTTCTCAAGATTACATACTGTGGCTTAAGCTGAACACTAGTACCGACTAATATTATGCCTAACAGCCAATTAACAAAGGCACTCAATTAAGGTAAATGATTACTAAGTCGGTACATACTCTGAACATCCATTTTGGCTTTACGTATTAATCTGTCAATTGCTGGAATTCCAGACGTAATTGAATAACAATTGTGTCAGGCCAACTGGCTTGATTGCTTTATCGGCGTAGCAGTAGTTATTACGACTGTGTGCGTGAGGTCTCTGGTTTGATTTATAGGTCGGAAAAAGTATTATTGGATTTTCTTATCAAGAAATTTTCATTACCAGCACCGATTCTGGGATCGTGTCCGATAGACGGCAGTAGGTTCGCCCTCTATAGCGTGGGCTCTAAAACCATAGCTACGTAAAAATGGGAGGATAGACCTCTGCCTACCCTTTCGAGGATAAAGGCGTAAACTATATAATTATGTATATATTTTAACTATTAAATGTATAATGTGATGATACCTACAATACTCGAGTGATTTTCGTAATGTTGTTGAAAATACAAGTGCATGCTATGTACCTTTCCTTCTGAGAAAGTTCGAGAAGCTTAGCTGCCAAGACTCGTCGCATCATTGCAGTGACATAAATATGTATGTACGTATGTATGTAGTAATAGGTTTGGATGTTTGTTACTCAATCACAGGTTAACTGTTTAACGAAATTTAATAAAAAT
The DNA here is from genome assembly GCA_930367265.1 of Catocala fraxini. NCBI lineage: Eukaryota > Metazoa > Arthropoda > Insecta > Lepidoptera > Erebidae > Catocala > Catocala fraxini. Next base: position 16,525,155 of record OV884040.1, on the reverse strand, counting down.
CCGTCCTGGACTAAAATAATTATATATTACTCGACATGTTTTTTTTAGCTATAGCCTAGTAAAGGAACCTTGGACAGCCTGACAGACGTAACAAATTTGATTTTTTGACACGCAATTCTGAAGTTTCTAATTTATTTTTGAGTATGTTCAGTAATAGTTCATGGAGAAATGGTTGCAGCACCTAACAGCTCTTATGATTTGTAAACAAAAACTTGGCGATTAAAAAGAGTGACCATGAGTTTCTTGTCCGTTCTTCTCATGAGCCCTAACACCCTTACTTTGCTGAACGTGGCAGTAAATGTAAATTCACAGAAAAAAATTGTGTAACTTTGACATTCATAAGTGTTACCTTGTAACCTAATCTGAATAAATTTATTTTGAACTTGAATTTGAATTTATCACAGAGCCGATGTTGCGGGCAGAAACTAATATTCCATAATACCATTTGCCCATTGTTTACTGTTACTTGTAGCGTTGAATAAAGGAAGGTTTTCTGAAGACATTATGTTACGTAATCCAGTAGTAGATGGATGTATATTTTGTCTAAGTACTACGTGAACATAAACTGGTTATGTTATTTGACGATGTCTTTATTATCTTATGACTTAACTGCATGCACTGCAATGACTTGGCATAGTTAAATATTAAAAAAGTAGTATTTATTTGACGACCTCGATGGCGTAGTGGTTAGTGTAATCGACTGCCACGCCTGAGGTCGCGGGTTCGATTCCCGTACAAGTCAAACATTTGTGTGCATGAACATGGATGTTTGTCTTGGTCTGGGTGTTTCTATGTATAATATGTATGTATTTACAAAAAAAAAAAGTATATGTGTATGTTTATCCATTGTCTAGTACCCATAGTACAAGCTCTGCTTAGTTTGGGTTAGATGGTGTTGTGTGTATGTGGTAGAATATTATATTATTATATTATTAGCTAACTTTCTTATTCCGCAGCATTCCTCCCTCGGGAACAGTTTTCTTCTTCTGGATGAAAAGTACCCCATGCGCTTTTTTATATTTTTCCTGGACAAAAGGTACCCCATGTCCTTTTTTGTACCCCTGACAACGCGTAAACGATATTGCATGATGCTCGGTAGAATAGTTAAGGTGTGAAAGCGTAACAAACGCATTTTGAGTATTTGTGAGGATTCTCTACGAGCGTGACTAAGATAAAATTTACATTTGTTTAAAGATTCGTTACCAGATTCTTTTTATATACGTTCTCTTTTTATTTGATGTTTTTCATAATTATTGACCTCCTTTTTCTTCCTCTTTTATTTGCTAAATGTGTTGCTAGAATTTCAGAACAATTATTGAGCTAGGGTGCTCAAGAAGGCACGTTTATGTATGAAATATATGTAAGCAGTAGTAATTAAACTGCTATATACGGATTTTATCGCGTTGTTTATTTGACACTTTATTACAAAATTTTGAAAATTGTTACACTACTACTACTATTAAACTTTACTAATTTTTAAGCTAATTAAATTATTATTAATATAATAATTTAATTAGCTTAAAAATTATTATAATATAAATAGTTATTTAGATTTAAGCAGCCATCGTCATGGTCCCCGTGACCATGGCTGCTGAAAAGCAACGGAAACGTCGGGGAAAGTGTAAAAATAAATTAAATCTAAATAGTTTAATAATAATTTAATTAGCTTAAAAATTAGTAAAGTTTAATAGTAGTAGTAGTGTAACAATTTTCAAAATTTTGTAATAAAGTGTCAAATAAACAACGCGATAAAATCCGTATATAGCAGTTTAATTTCAATGAATAATATTTGCGTAAATAGAAGACAATATTATGTAAACAGTAGTACTGAAGAATTAAAAAAGCCTTTCATTTCTAGGTTTAATGTTCTTTTGTATATTCCAGGTTGTATACGACGTGCAAACAACCAACCTGAACCACTCATGTAAGTACCCCGTTACGATTTTATTTCAAAGCTGACGATTCGATTTACAAATAATTAGTGTTTTGATTACCCTTCCTGCTAGGTTAATATAATTGTATGTACCTTTACACGTATTAAGAAATGGTTCATACCAGTAGTATATTGGGCCGCATTTAAACTATCTTGTTCACAAGTCAAATCCTTTAGTATCCTAAGAGCAGAGACCGCATATCAAAAAAAATATCGGTTTTTAAGGTAAACGGTATAACTAAACTTTTTATTATAATATCTCAAAATTAAGCTGCACAAATTTTTCACCACGTAAAATAACCATACCGTTTTTACGCTACCAACACCACTAATAATAAGGTATATAAATTTGTTGACGTCCGACTACGACAATCGCAATGCACCTGTCGCCTAGAGCTGACAATGTCGCGTAGGTCGTAGGTATTCATCAAAGGACTTTTTTCGGTACCGAAACTATTTCGGGTGAATAAAGGTAAAGCGATATATAAAAAATTGCGCTATCAATATTTCATACCGGTAGCGTAACCGCAAATCTCAACCGCTTTCGGTAAACCTTTAAAATAAAGCGTTATAGTTTTTTTATGCTGGTAGTGAAACCGTATACCTTAATCGCCTTAGAGTATCTCTATCTATCTGGCTACCGTCGCACCGTACTAATGTATAAAGCACGCACGACATACATATCTATATATTAATACGCGAAGCAAAAACTTTGTACCCCTTTTTACGAAAATTGCGCGGACGGAGGAGTATGAAATTTGGCACAGTTAAAGTTTATATGGAGAAGGAGGGGCGAATCCTAATATTTATATAAAATATGCATTAGAAATACATTAAATTAATGAAGAAACACTACACGCACACAACCATGTATTTGACACACGCAGTCGAATCGTGTTCGTAGTATTTCGAAATTTTTCGTCTGACGTCGTACAATTCTTTGTAACTATGGTTACCTATGCCTTATTTATATGTAATAGAGAAAAACAGAAAACAAAGTAGCAAGCTTAGGAATTTTGGTCGAATTTTGACCACCAGGCGAGCACTAGTATTCATTAAAGCGGCTGTCATCTGTATTGAATAGAAGAAACGGTTTAATTAATACCTCTTACTGTTTATTTCTTTCTTGAACCTTTTGTGTTGCAGCGGCACATCGGCGACTAAACACAATACATTTTTAATGTGGTCTATGTCTGGTATTCTTAGACGTAATGGATTAAAAAGACACTAACGACGTTATGCCACAATGTGTACGGTGAAAATATTTTTAGAATTTGTTTGTGGATGAACTGCGGTAAAAAGATTCTCGCGGGTTTAATAAGGTCAAAGTGAAAGTCAAAGTCAAAAATCATTTATTCACTTAGGTCACAAAGTAACACTTATGAACGTCAAAATGGTTAGTGAGTTTATTACATTTACTGAATTTACATTTATGTTAGTTACAAGGTTCAGGCAAAAGGTTGAGCCTATGAGAAGATACCTGCAAGAAACTCAAGACCACTCTTTTAAATCGCCATTAACTTATAATTTCAGTATTTTACAACTCATTTATGAACCAGGTGTTGCAGTCATTATATTATATGTCACTGTACATGTAAAAATAAATTCTAAAATAAAGAAAAAGTCAATAATAGTTATTATGTAAGAAGCATTTGAGGTTTGAAATAATATTTATCAGTAGGAAGTCATTTGTGATAGAGAGTAGTATGGCATGAGGACGCATAAACTTACACTTTGTGACATGAACAGGTAATTCGTGACTAAATATACTTAAAACAAAATTTATGTTAATACTTACAGCGTTTGTTTGAAAGAAAAGAAAGATACTTTGACATCACAAAATAACACGAAGTACCTTCATAACTAAATTGACTTATATAATATTTTTTATTTTTTATTGTAAGAAGAACGATTGCGGGAAACAAAGTGAATGGAGCTCTACGCGCTTTTATGAACAGTCGAAATGTTTCCGAAAAGGCACGTTTGGCTGTTAATAGGTCCTCTATTCCGAGCCAGGCAAAAAAGATAGTGGGAAATAAATATAGAATGCATTTGGACCTATTTACTAATCATGTAGGATAAGGCTTTGAAGCGGCGGTAGCCCAGTAGATCAGGCGTCGAACTTGCAATCTTAAGATCACGGGTTGAAACGCCAGCCATTGCAATACCGGCGTGAACCCACTCCTAAAATAGCATTCTAGTTTAGCTGGAGGGGTTAACAAAAATACCTACTAGAAATTCCTAACCCAAATTGATAGTAATCTAATACTAGAACTCATTCTACTGTTTTTCTTACACTTTTTTATATTACAGATGCTATACATTAATTATTATCGTAATAGATACTAAGCGCGCTTAGTATACGCTAGTACTATACGCGCTTTTATGAACAGTCGAAATGTTTCCGAAAAGGCACGTTTGGCTGTTCATAGAGGACTATTAGTGCCCACACTTATGTATGGAAGTGATAGTTGGGTATGTCAAAAGAAGCATGAGAGCAAAATAAATGCTGTAGAAATGAGAGCGCTGAGAAATATATGTGGTGTGACTCTGAAAGATAGAATAAGAATAAGGAATAGTGTGATTAGAGAGAGATGCGGCATGAAAGTGGATGTAGTGACAAGAATAGAAAAGGGTATGTTAAGCTGGTTTGGGCATGTAGAAAGAATGGACGAGGAAAGACTGACTAAGAAAGTTTATGAGGCTAGTGTGAATGGAACAGTCGCAAGAGGAAGACCTAGGCGAACGTTTCTTGATCAGATCGGAGGCGTTCTGGACAAAGGCAAGGTTAAGAGCACCTTGAACCGACGGGCGTGTATGAGGAATGTGATGAAAGTGAATAAAGCCAGAGAAGTGTGTCAGGATCGTAGCAAATGGAAAATCCGTTAATCCGAAAATTTCTTTCAGAGAAACTCGTGGGGCTAAATTATAAATAATACGTACTGAGCATGCTTTTGAAGAATGAATGAAACGATATTTAATCCGAACCAACATTTAACCTGCTGATAGGTGAGCTGAGCAGCACTATGATTGGCTGTTCTATAGATGGAACAATGATCAATAATATCAGTTCCGCCGATGATATCCTGCTGCTTAGACTACCGGTATATGGTCTAAGAACATTACTGACCATCTGTGGGAAATATGCGGAGACTCATGGCTTGAGATATAACGCCACCAAAAGTAAAATAATCGTGTTTAAAGTTCGCAATAATACACCCGAAATGTGCCATCTGTAAAGTTACTAGGAATTCCATAGGAATACAATAGAATAAGAGCAGCGATAGCTCAGTTGGGAGACCAACAGACTGTAATGCAGAGGATCACGGGTTCGAACCCACGTCGCGCACCTCTGACTTTCGGAAGTGACATGACTTTTCGAAATTATGTGCGTATTGATTGACAATTATCGCCTGCTCCGTGCCTCGGAGAGTACGTTAAGCCGTCGGTCCCGGCTGCCATGAACATCTATGGCAGTCGTTATTAGGAGAGTGTTGACACAAAAGATCCCACTGGGTCGAAGTGTCGCCGGTCTGCACTGACTGGCCTCCACATAAGATACATACATACTAGGAATTCCACTGCAGGTCGTCGCTAAATTTAAATACCTTGGTCATGTGGTTACAGATTCTCTTACAGATGGTAAGAATATCGATAGGGAGCGCAGAGCGTTGGCTGCTCGATGTAATATGCTTGCTCGCAGGTTTGCAAAGTGCTCTAAACAGGTTAAACTGATTATCTTTCGGGCTTATTGTCAGTCATTTTACTCGTGCAGCCTGTAGGTGAGTTATACGCAGAGTGCTTACAGATCTCTGCGCGTCAATCACGTCGGGGTCACCACTTTAACTACTCTTTATTCGCTAATTTATTAACTGAATTTAGTGTATGTAGTTGCTATTGTCAGTAATCAGAAGGAATGAAACTAACAAGTCCCATTTAACACCAGTTATAAACTTATTTATTATTTATAACTTATACGCGTACAATTATAGACGCGGGTCTATACTGTGCTCTACGGGTAGCGACTGGCTTTACTAATAGGATTGGTTGGCGAAGCGAGCTCGGAATAAGCTCACTTAGCAAATATAACAATGTGTCGCCACATCAGTATACCCCTTCTTATGCCGATAAGAGGTTCGTACCCAGCATTGGGGACAGTATATAAAAATGGCTGATATATGAACATAATTAGCTTACTATAAAATGTAATTTTAGCTATAAACTTCAGCTTACCGCTATGCAACAACACATTTAACTTTAAACTAACTATACGACAGTCATACAATAAGTTTCTTTACTTTTTCAAGTCACAAATATTTATTTATTTGTTACCCTCCTCACAGCTGTCCCTCGGCGGTGACCTGACTAATGTGCGAGAGCGCTTCGGGACACGTTATTGTACACTATTTGTATAAATAAAGACATAAAAAAGAGAATACAAACAGCCTTCTGTTCGTGGGACAACTTACAATGAATATCTGCAAACAAATATCAGCAAGTCTCGCATAAACGATTATATCGTAATAATCATATCAATATATTAAGTGTGAAATTTTGTGAAGATGGTTGGTTGTTTGTTATTAGGTAAGTTGCGTGTAGACTGTGGAATAATAATTATATCAGCTCTGTATTGAAGTATTCCACTGTTTGACACGGGCCTCTTCTCAGTGTGAGAAGGTTTTGGCCATAGCCACCACGATGTTACAGTGCGGTTTGGCAGATTTTACATATTATCTTCGAGACTATTATGAAGAACTCTCAGACATGCAGGTCCATTAGGAATTGGATAAAACTAGCATCCAGATAGACAATCTCGCAATTGGATACATTGAAAACTTAGGCCAAATGCTAGTATTCTAATAACCTATAAATATTAATGGACATACATTTTTGTGAATATAACCTTTCATATCCATAAAATGCGCGGAGTGCCATTGTGAGTTTAACTAGTCACTACGCGAAAGTTACGGTGGTGTTCAATCTTAAACGGGACTAAAATTTGTGCGTTTCACTATTACTCAATACTCAATACTCAATACTTTATTGCTTCCATAATGTATAATTACAGGTGGTATTCTTAATCTATGGTAGCATTTATGGACCCTGTAGGGCACTGCACAGTGTAGGAGAGAGGAAGAAGAGGGCTTACTTTGTAATTTCTTAGAACTACTGACTATTTATTTATGTTAATTAAATTTAATAATTTAGATTATTAGTTCATTATGTTAAATTATGATATGTTCATAATACAATATATCTGATTATTTATTCAATATTTAATAAATTACAATACTTATTATTATTTATAACAGCACTTATTGCACACTGTAATTGCTATTTAATTATTATAATTATTTTATTGCGTTAAGTATTTAATGGAATTAGATTATTTGCTGTTAAATTTATAATTAAAATTGATGTATAGGTAAATATATATTTGTTAAGTTATAATTTATCATTCAAGAATTCTTGTATTGTGTAGTAGCTTTTATTAATTAAAAATTCTTTTAGCTTGCTTATAAAAATATTAAATTTGCTTATATTTTTAATGTATTCCGGTAGTTTATTATATATTTTTATAGACATAACCAAAGGGCTTGTAGAGTGCATAGTTATTCGTGAAGAAGGAAGATTTAATCTACTTTTATGTCTCAGGTTAAATTTAGTTACTTTATTTTCTCGTGTTGTGTAGAATTCTGGGTATTTACGAACAAACTTACTGATCTCTAATATATATATGCTAGGCAAGGTTAGGATTTTATGGGATTGAAAGTGTGGTTTACATGTGTCTGTTTCCTGTATGTTAACTAAAATTCTAATTAGTTTCTTTTGTATTCTAAATAGGGTTGTTGCATCTACGCTGTTTCCCCATAGCATTATACCGTATGAGAGCCAAGAGTAAGCATAGGCATAGTATGTAACCAGCGCTGTGGGTAAGTCTGTGGTGATTTTAACTTCTCGTAAAGCATATGCGAATTTAGATAGTTTCATTCGGACGTTTTTTACATGAGATTTCCAATTTATATGTGAATCTATTGTTATACCCAGCAGAGTAAATTCATTTACAGTCTCAATATCTAACCCTTTAAACTTGTAATTTATATTAATAGGTTTTTTTTGGTAGGGATAGAAGGTTATTATTTTTGTTTTTAAAAAAATAATTTGGAGATTGTGGTCATTCATCCAAGCTACTGTTTTGTTGAATATAGAGTTGAGGTTTTCATTGAGATTTAAACTGATGTTACATGAGGTAAGTAAGGAGATATCGTCTGCAAATAGGACACAAGGACCATCAATAGTTTTTGGCAGGTCGTTTATGTATACAAGGAACAATAAGCACCCTATTACGCTACCTTGAGGAATTGAAGCTTTAATATTTATTTTGTTAGAGCGGATGTATTGTAATTCATTTGTTGCTTCATTAAAATATTCGATTTGTACAAGTTGTTGTCTGCCTGTTAGATATGATGTAAGCCATTCGTGAGCTTTGCCACGTATGCCTATACCATATAATTTATTTAGTAGTATTCCGAACTGCACTTTATCATAGGCTTTGGTCATATCAAGCAAAATCCCTATTGCATATTGTTTGTTATTTATTATATTGAGGGCTTCTTGAATGTATTTAAAAACTGCTAATGTTGTTGATTTATTTCTTCGGAAACCATTCTGGCACTCGTCAAATACTTTAAATTTTTCACAAAAGGAATATATACGGTTACACATAGCTTTTTCAAAGATTTTTGAGGCACTGGGTAGGAGAGCGATGGGGCGAAAGTTATTGGGATTTGATTTCGAGTTTTTTTTATGGATCGGTTTTATTAAAGATTTTTTCAGTAGATCGGGGAATATTCCTTCTTCAAATGATTGATTTATCAGTTTATAAAATGGTAAAGTCAGTTCGTCAGCGCAGTATTTAAGTAACATTGGCGGAACTTCGTCTATTCCATAACTTTTCTTAGTTTTGAGACTTTTTAATAGCGTTGCTACTTCGTAAGGTTCAATTGGGCTAAGAAACATTGTATTTTCCGTGGGGTGTAATACAGAGGTGCTGCTTGATTTGGTATCTGATGAGGTCTTAATAGTGTCTCCTACGGAAGCAAAGAAGGTACTGAAGTAGTTGGCTATGATTTGAGGGTCAGATGTTAGAGTGTTATTTATTTGTAATTTTATATTTTGTTTTTCTCTGTTAATGTTTTTGTTTGTCCGTTCATTTATAATATTCCACATTGTTTTAACTTTGTTGTCTGATTTTTTTAATATGTTTTTATAATATAGTTTTTTTGCTGTACATACTGTCCTTTTTAGTATTTTCTCATAACGTTTATAATATTGTAATATTATTGGATTGTTTATTTTTTGGGTAAGGACTTTTAGTAGTCTTTTGTTTTTGCTAGAGAGTTTAATGCCTGGTGTTAACCAATACTTTTTTTTCTGAGTTTTTAGTTTATATTTCTGAACCGGTATGCACTCGTTAAGGGCGTCTATTAACAAGTTATTAAAGGAACAGTAATTTTCATTAGTATTTTGGTTTAATAATATGATTTCATTAAAATTTATGTGTTTTAATTTTAATTTAAATTTCTGTATGTTTATTTTATTGTATATTCTTTTTTTTTCCTTTTATTAGTTGATGCAAGCCTGATAATAATTGTATTCATTGCTATATTATTTGTGAGGTCATCCGTAACACAGAAATTATTGCTAGTGCAGCAGATGTAGGTCATTTCTTATAAAAATATGTTAGTTACCAGCAATGAGGTTTTGAGACGCTTTACTTCGAAACCAAGATAATGCGTACATCAAGACAAGGTTAGAGCGTAGCATGACTGACTAAATGGATAGCGTAGTGATTATAAGTGATAGTCTCCCCACCGCCATTACACCGAGTGTTGTGGGTTCCAATTCAAGACGGGACAAAACTTTGTGTGATCCAGAAATGGCTGTCCCGAATCTAAGGCTTATTTATGTCCGTTGTGAATATTAGTAAAGTCTCCTGCGACAAAGGACTAGTACCTAGTGCAGGAGTTATTTAGCTAAATAGAAAAAATGTTTTGGGACACTTTAGTGCGAAATCAAGAGAATGCGTGCATTAGGACAAGGTACGAGCAAAGCACGTCAGTTACAAATGTATGATGACGCAATGCAATGCTTTGAACGTTTTTACCTGGAGTGTATATTTTGTGGCCCACGAGATACTGGCTTTGCTATTTTATAATAAACCTCGCCTTGGCTACAGAATCCCAAAAGCTTATTCACGATGGACACACGACTACTGAGTATTACGAGCGCTTATCTTTGCTCACCTGCTTTATTATGGACCGCTCTGAGTAAGTGATGAGGACGTTTAAATTTTTTTAATGATAAAAATGGTAAGTGACCCTTTCTGGAAAAAAAATGGGGCTCTGGACAATATATAATTTGAAACATTTTTCACACACAGGTTGTTGGAGTATGAGATGATATATTGTAAATGTGTATATGATAAACATTGTGTTTATTAGACCGTCGTGTTGGTATTGTCGAATTTGTTTACGATTATGTTTGTGGTCGGGGATTGATTACCAAGATAGACAAAATGTTAAGCGTAACGTATGTTATTGTACGGAGTCTGAAAATGTGTCCGGTAGACGGCAATATGCTTGCGTTTATTTCGAGGGATCTGAATCATACTTGAAAAAATTTGAGTGTTATAAACACTCAAATTTTACTAAAAACTGGTAAATATATACACAGTCATATATTTACCAAATTTAATAAAAAAGTATAGAATATATAAACATACATACTCGTACTAAAATAAACCAAGGTGATTCGTTACAGAATCAGCGTAGTTGAATCCTAATCCTAACTAATATTATACATGCGAATGTGTGTCTGTTTGTTTGTTACGCTTTCACGCCTTAACTACTCTACCGATCATCATGCAATTTTGCAAACACTTTGTCACGGGGAACAGAAAAGGATATAGTGTACCTTTTGTCCAAAAAAAGCACTGTTACTAACATAACCTAACCTAATCTACATATACGCGAGTTAAGCCGCAAACAAAATCTAGTTTATTATACTTAACTACTATAAACTTAAATTTTAATCTTTGAAATAAATTAATCACATTTGAAAACCTAAAAAAAATATGAAGCTTAATTGTGACTAGGAAAAAGCCTCATTGCGTAAACCCTTCTAATAGAATAAATAGTTTAATGTCTAAAATAGATTTTCAAAATTCGAGACCTCGTGGACCGCAGTTGCTTACACTACGCCTACGCTATACATGTATACAGCTTGTTATTCTGTAAGATAACTAAAAGTGATTAGGAATTATTTTATTATTGTAAAATTGTTGATTAACACAATTGGCCATCAGTTACTTGCCGATTTTTTGCATTGGCTCTACGTCTTTCCTTTGCTGAATTTGGCAGCAGATCAATTTAAAATGTATAGTGTAGCTTGGTTATTATTTATTTATACTTTTATATACATCAGTGTTTCTTTGTGTCCTAATGAAAAAATTATTTCGTATTTGATTTGAACAGAACTGAATACTGAAATTACTAGTAAAATACCTTAGCCTAAAATGTGAGGGCGACATATATTTAAGGGTAATGTAGTCTACTCTATCCCAGCTCTTCATAATAATGACTGATAAGAGGGTCTGTGAGATATGATAACCAGTCTTGGCACGTTTTTAAAGCTGAGTAGGCTTTAGGTAAAAAGGATCGTCTTATATATGCTAATATGGTGTGAGAAAAGTGCCACAGTGTAATAGCGCCGGCTCGATATTTTGTTATTAGGTTTTGGTTTCTTTGTTAAGTGGGCATTCTTTATTTTCTTTGTGTTATATACAGTGTATAACATTATTGTTATACGTTGTTATTAGCCTATATGGGCTCAAAATATAACCATACTGAGGTATGCTTATATTTTCAGCCCGTATAGGCTTAGGTGACACACTTAGAATTACATAATATATATTGAAACTATAGTTATTAATAGTGAATTATTTTATTTTTAAATACTATTATCTAGATGAAATGTTTCAAAAGTTATTATTTTTACCAAATAGATGAACTGATTATTGATTGCACGGATGGTGTAGTGGTTTAAGTGGTCGTCTCGCCGCTGCCACTGCGCCAAGTGTTGAGGGTTTGAATCCCACACGGGACAAGCATTTGTGTGATTCACAAATAGTTGTACCGAGTCTAAAAATTCTTCGGGTTTGAATGTTTGGAAGGTTACCCGCGACACAGGAATTATTCGTATGGCAGAGCTTGCCTTTTAAAAAAAGAAAAGAAAAGTTAGTTATCTGGGGTAAAAAATACTGATACTATTTAGCACAATGGGCCATCAATATCGTATTAATTACCAGTATTTTACTTTCCAGTATGTTACACGTGCAACTTATTACAGTACATGGTCCACTAGCAATTAGCAAGTACCAAGTTGGGCTAAAAACTATAACGAGCAATCTGGACTAAATGTGTCGTTAAGGTAGGTATATCGCTGGGCTATGGATGTGTGCGGATACCTCGTACGATTACTCGTTCGGTCTTCATCTATACTATCATTTGTAAGGTACCGAGTGATAATCGAGTAGACAGAGTTCTCGGTCAAACTTCTTCTTCTTCTTCTTCAAACAGTCAACGATCAACTATTAATATAATGTGGATTTACTATTTGTGAGGGTAAATTAAATGTGTTGACTGTATATAACACCAGGATATTTTCTTCAAAAACATGTGCACGATACACACCTGTCAGTCTCAGTGACTCTAACCAAAGAAGCATATCATAAAAACAATAATTATTAATTCACGACATTCAAATCAAAACATCTTCAGCATTCGTTCGTCTTCATTCACACCCATAGAACTCAAAATACTTTGACTTTTGCACTTTGTTATACATAATAATCTTAATAATTAAATTTGCATTCCTAAGAATAAATGTGTCGCTTATTTACATGGAATTTTCTACGGTTTAAAATTGACGAACGCCATTGGCATACATCCCAGTGCGCGGTAGGAGAAGTGTCTAATGTAGGTCACAAATATAATAATAGCTGGCTCAGAGGGTTTAGAGAGACGTTTAATAAAAACCAAATTTACAGCGACACGCTCTAAATATGTATAACTGAAATTTATTCATTGTGTTTATTATACTCACGCGTGGGCCATTACCAATTCTTTACTGATTTGTTTTAACGGCGATAGAATATAATAGTTCTTGAACATCCTCGAAAGGGCAGATAGATATGTAATTAAACTCCATTTCACCTACCATATCGCTTGTTATATTTTTGGTTCCGAATACTACGGGGACGAGCCTTCTACCGTATCTCGAAAACATTTCTAGACTTTAAATTGCTATGTAGAATTTATCAACAAAACAAAATAATTTTGGATTATTTACAACATACTACACTACTTTGGCTTCAGATTAACCCATATATGCCCAGAACTTTTTTTAACACCGAATTTTGTAATTTTTAGGTATGTTCATAATTAATGACCAAAAATAAGGGCTATAATAGTAATTTGTCTTTTTCAGTTCTGTAAGTTAGTTTTTTTCAGTGGGTCGGTAGCGACCCCATGGGCATATAAAGTCATACACAAGTATAGTATAAGAGCCGACGAAATAAAAATACATCATAGGTTAATCAGTCTTTATTAGGAACTATTAAGTACTTAATCAAATCAGGTAAATTAAGATTATAATAATAAAACATTTGTTATTATTATCAGCTATGCATGAAAAGCTGCAAAACATTTGTCATGCAAATTGACGTTACATTTGCGGCACATTTTCACCGTCTTCCTTTTACACAGCGCACATCGTCTTCTGACCTGACCGGTTAGTATAATGTGTTGAGCTGAATGTTTCCTAACAGAAACAGGTACATTCGTCCTTAGTTGCTGTGATGGCCCAGGCTGAGATTTTGTATTACCATATTTCTGAAGTAAAGACCTAGCAATAGATCGCCGAAATTCCAACGTGTCTACATTTGCCCCGAACGATTTTGCCAACAAGGTTGCGTTATTCACACCGACGTCAATCAACCACATCAATATAGGCATGTACCATTTTTTGCCTCTAATGGCAATCCGGTATACTCCGACATTAGCATCAAGTCTGTCGACTCCACCCATAAATCGGTTGTACTGATGTACAACATTTGGTTGATCAATATCAATTTTTTGTCTGGCAGCAACTGAATATCGACGTGCCTTTTGAACGGGGTGTACTCCAAATTCATTTGACAGTAATGTGACAACGCTGTTGTCATTCCATCGCACGGCACAAATATTATCAGTCGTATCCAATCTGTAATCATAAAATCCTCTGGGCTCTTTTTTGCAACGCTTTACCTCTATTAGTGGACACTTGTCGACTCTGTTTTGACGAACAGTGCCTGTAATTTTTATATTATTTTCTTGCAAAGTACTTAGTAAGCTAGGGGACGTAAAAAAGTTATCACAATACACAGAAAACTCTGTATCAGGGTACTTGTTCTTGACTGTATTCGTTAATTTCGTAACAACATGTTCCCCTAGACCAGTGTCTCGCGCTTCAGATCGTCCTTCATACAAATCAGCATGTAGACAGTATCCTAAACGAGTTGCTGCTACCCACGCTTTGAAACCAAAACGGATCGGCTTACCATGGATATGCTGCTTACAACCATGACGCCCATAATATGGTATCATTGACTCGTCGATACTAAAGTTTTTTTCAATGGGAGCATATGCGAGAAAATTTTCGTTCATAATATTGAACAATGGTCGAATTTTAGCCATTTTATCACCTGCCCGCAGATTGCTGTTGTCAGCAACATGAAAATATCTAAATATCTCTTCAAAGCGATTACGCCTCATAGATTTGGCCACTAAAACATTGTGGGTACCTTCATTTGTCTCCCAATACATGCGTCGTCTTGGCAAGGGTGAGTAACCGCTAAGAATTAGTATACCTATAAAACAGCATAACTCATCCCCGGAGAGACAAAAATTATAATTGTGTTTTTCAACAGCATACATTACAGTGTGCCTGACAATATACCTTATAACATCTTCGTTGAAAAATAATTCAAAAAATTCTATTGGCTCGCTTTCTTTGGTGAGTGTGAGTACAACTCGTGGTGGTGGAGGTGCCCATTCATTTTGTGCGATACGAAGATCTCGTTTTATCCATCGACGTGGCCTGACATTGCGTTGTGTACTGCGTCGCGTAGAATGGTCGGTAGCAATGCGTGTCCTAGTAGACTGCACAGTTGAGGAAGATGGTTCATCATGGCCAGCGAGGACCACCGGTGTCTCAACAGGACAAGTACGTCGTGACCGGCGTGAACTGGTAATGGGATCACGGTTTTGAGAACTATTACTTGGGCTGACAGTTACCTCATCGATAGTTGCATTGTCGTTGGTATGCTCTTCGCGTTGTTGTAACACCATCTCAGCCGGCGCTAGTAACTGATGGCGGTTCAGTCGATTTATGTCGAAACAATCCTCTTCACCTGAGTCGCCATCCGATATGGTGCCCTTACAAGGTGGATCTAAGTAAACATCGATACCCTGGGTATTGTCATCATCGTCGAACGCCTCCAAGGCATCGGCAATTTCATTTGCACAAAGCGTGTAGCGAGACCTAAAACACAAAAAATACAATATAAAACATGATATCTGCTCACAGGGTCGTTATCGACCCAAAAAAAATATCAGCCTGTTATAATAAGAAAAATAACCTTTATAACAAAAAATAATATTTATATCTCTAGAACACACATTTAATTAACACATTTAACTATTTTTATAATAAAATAACATAATATACATGAAATACTTACATTTATATCCGTGCGGTCGCAAACTTTTTTCGAAAATAAACAAGTATGAAGTTGCACCTCTAAATGTCACTCGAAAATATTATCAATGAACTGTTTATCTGTGATTTGATTCAAAGCAGTTCCATAATCTTCTAAAAGATGGCACTGTTATAAAAATTTATATATCAGCTCGCGGTCAGGATGCATTACAAATGATGTAGTAAGTTTTGGTCGTTACCGACCCAATGGGCATATATGGGTTAATGTGCTTAATTATCTATTTTTACCACCAAATAGTAGACATAAATTATTGATTTGTTTTCTAGGTCAGATATTATTGGCGTCGAGTCCAATATAGATGCTTGTGACGCTGCATGATCTCCAAGTAGCGACAAAATTACAGCATTACTTCGGAAATATAGAGATAATACATGATGCAACAAACACACGATATATGAGTGAATATACCACGAACATACATTTTTATAGACAATAGTTTGAATGAAAATAACGACAAAAGCGGTTAGCTTAATGAAAAAATTCTCGAATTTTCCACAGTATGTGGAAGGGGCAGAATTAAATTTTTGCGTCGTATTTCTTTGTGGTCTTGTCCGATATTTTTTCTTTTATCCCTCATCTGTTCCCTTTTTATTGCAAAATAAATGCGATAAATGCGAGCGAAGCTGTGGACAAAATCTAATAGTGTATATTTTAATGTGTAGCAACATTATTACGACTGAAAGATGTGAACTATATAACTCCTAGAGAAGAATGACATAATGTTAAAGCGTTCATCGCTAAATATTGTTATCTTTAGAGTATCACTAATTACAAATGAAATCTCTGGTTATAAATGAAAACCTATATATACAGAGACACACTTTGTACCTGAATAGGTAAGTTATATTTAATTGGCAGTCACCTTGCGAAAATTCTCGCTCTCCTCTTACCTAGGCTAGGTACGTCTCCCTTAATACTCTTTGATACACTTATGAATTTAATGTCTCATAGCAGCTATGGCGGATTACGATATATCATCGCTTAAACTAACATGATTCGAACTTTCGGAGACGACGAGAGGTTTAACGGTTTATCTTTCAAGATAAACTCACAATGTTTGTAAAGAACTGTTTGAGGGCGGTTACACACGGCGACTATTTGAAGCGACGCAAATGCGCAAATTGTTTGTATTCATTGGATCCTGCTATGAATGCTGTCATTATCTACTTGTTTTTATTCAAAGAGCTTTTTCCATAATGTCTATAGGAATCCCTGTGGGGGTAAAAACAAAAGGTTGGGTTTGGTTACTATCACAAAGGCCTTGAACAGAAAAGCTATATTTTGGATCTACTATTGCTGTTAGGAATAAATAAAAATGTGAGGTTGAAACGTAAACGTATCATTGCTTGAAATCGGGCCCGATTGTGAAGATAAACGATTAACAAACGTATAGCTACTGCATCACAATTAAGCGCTACAAAAGTCGCTGTTTGTATCTAAACAAAGTCAAAAAAAAATTTTTATTGTGTAAGGTCCTCTTGGACTCCTTAGTTAACTTATATATTGATAATAAAATGTATAAAAGCTGAAAGTGAAAATTAAAACAGAAAGCTTAGCACTTTATATGGTATCCATATGAAGTGCTAAGATTTGTATATTTTAAACGAAGGACAAAACCAAAACCTACTTGTAACCATTTCTTCCTGGTGATATTTTCCTCAGTCACAGTGAAAGCTCTTCTCTCCTCCAGCTTGTACGTCTCATCGTAGTACGTGTACTCAGTAAACGTCAACCCACTGGTAGTATACTGTTGCGTAAAGTATACCGATATAGTTCCATTTACTATGTCGTGTTCTATTATCCATTTGCACTTGATCGGAACTGGGAAAGGGTTAGGGAAGTTTGGGGTCTGTATGGTCCCTACGGGGCCTTTGACGCGACCTCCGCAGGCTTGTGATCGCTGATAATCTCTGTCGTCATCCTGCGCAATCACTTTTGCTACGACACTTATAAGTGTAATGCTGAACAGAAGGTGCATTATCCTGTAACAAGAAGAATTTCGCCTTAAAATATTAATTAAATTTTAAAAAATATTGTAGAGGCCCTGCTTTTGTCATTAAAGTAAACATTTGTGAAGACATTCCGAAGATTGAAACTTGATCCGTAAACTATTTGGAGGACTTTAATGAAACTTGGCACATAGTGACTAACACATATGATACTTTTAACCCGATATGCAGCAGACAGAAATCAATACATTTTTATTTGTATTACACAAAAGTGTTTAGTAGCGCCTGATGAGATAGACCGTGTAATAATATTGTGCACAGATAGATCGACTGCACGGATAGCGTATTGGTTTACGTGGTCACCTCGCCGCTGCCACTATGCTGAGTGTTGTGGGCGATCACTTCGTGATCATGTTCGAATCCCACACGAGACAAAAATTTGTGTGACCCACAAATGGTTGTTCTGAGTCTGAGTCTGAGTGTTCTTTGTGCCCGTTGTTTGAATGTTTTTACTCGTATAGTCCCCCGCGACACAGGAAATATTTCCAGCGCGTGAGTAGTTTTCTAAAATAAAAAAATAAAAAGAAGACAGTTATTTTAAATTAGTATTCCAAGCAATAAACGCTTGTCAGTTATAAAAAGTGAACTTTCAGATTTAATTAAAATATGACGATTGAATAAAGAATGGAGCTATCCATTCCTTATTCAACCGCCATATATTTACTACAAAACTGTAAATGCTTTGTTAACAAAATTTACGGACTGGCAAAATTATGACTTTGTAAAAGCTATTTTCTAAAGTCGTAATGTTGCTAGTCAGTAAATATTATTGACAAATCATTCACAGTTTTGTAGTAAAAACAGTGAATGATTTGTCAATAACTTAATTGTGAATACTTTTTTTCATTCATATTGTGTAGGTGATAGAATATTATATTGTTAGGAATCAACTGACGCGAGTGACATCGTGCCTATATAACGAGCTGTCAAACAGATGACAGACTCATTTGCTTGTCGGTCGTCGAAGCGTTCACACGTATCAGCTGTGTTATTTTCTGATTAAATTCAAGTTAAGTTCAGTCGTTCATTGTAATAATTAATTTATATGTGATAATTGTTATAATTACTTCATTGCATTAAATCGTTTGCAACCGTCATATTTGTTTTTTATATTACCTGCGTGAGGTTCCTTAAAATATTATTATAATTTTGTAGGTAAGTACACACTAATATGTAGCCTGTATAAGTAATCAATATAATTATTGATCACTTATATAGACTACACTTTGAGTAGAATGGGTCGCGTCAACACGACGATCCATCAGTCTGCAGGTATGCCTCAAGGGAATACTAATAGTGGCTGGTGCTAACAGTGATGAGGTCTATTGACTGTGTCCGATTTTTGGTAGAGGACTCTCTAGGGCACTGTCTTCCAAATAATATATTTTTGCCATAAAACTTCTACTTAAGGGTTAAAGCTACAGTAACGTTAAAAAGTATCTCAACTACTTCTTTATATTTAAATATTTTCGTAAATACTTATAATCGATAAATAAAAACAGAGATACATCTTCTGACAGCATCTTAAAAGATGATATTTTGGAATTGACGCGGCATTTACTTCAGTGTCTATAAACCAAATCAGACAATGAATAAACAATGAATTGTTCTCGCAATTTGTGAATCAAAGTAAAGCATTAATTCTTGACATGAATATTGTATCGTATTTTTCAAGATGTGAGGATTTGAGCAATATTATGTTAATAAATATTTATTGGAGATTTTTTGGGTGTGGCAAAATGGTGATGATTTGATGATACCAATCCGAATTAATTATTTCTGCTTTTGCTGACTGATAATGAGACTAACGCTTGCAAAATATATTATATTGGAATTTGCCCGCGGCTTCGCTCGCGTAAATGTAGGTTAGGTTAGGTTTGTAGCAGTACTTTTGTGTGGATAAAAGATACCACATGTCCTTTTCTGTTGCCCTGACAACGTATATGCAAAATTCTATGATGATCGGTCAAGTAGTTAAGGCGTGAAAGCGTAAAAAACAAACAAACGAACACATATTCACATTTATAATATTAATTAAAGTAGCCATATAGCCAATATCCAAAGTCGGCTTTGGATTCACGTAAGTGTAGCTAAAGGCTTGATATCATAGAGTAATATAAAATGTATGCTGTTTGAATGTAGGACATGGTCTATTTATGAGCTGAGTGTTATTTAAATCTGGTTACCGGTATTTGACGTGATTAAGAAGCAAATATCTTTAGAAACTTATAATTAGATCTATGTATGCTATATATGCTATGCTCATAAATCAGAACGCAGTCCTTACTTAAATTAGAGGTTCCATTTAGGCGTACATGTAATATTTTGCCTGGGCACGTCTCTATAGAAGATTGCAGTTGAGGTTATATTAAAAAAGATAATAACAGCAGTAATGTTTTTTTAATATCTTAGCAAACCTAAGGTTCTAATATGATTGTACAAAATATTATTTTGACAGAAATAGACCCAAGTACTGACACAAATATAACTAATAACTGTACTGAACGTGTCTTTGATAAGTTAGCAAACAATAAATCTAATAGCAGTATTAGGTGAAACGTGCTTTGATTTAATTTTACGATATCTAAAATTAGCAAGCAACAAAATTATTGTGTGCATGCTAATTCGCGTTTGACATCATGAAACAATAAAATATAGGCGTGGTATTGTCTCGTACGTGTATTATTTATAGTCAAACAGACGGAAATGAAAAAAAAAACACACAGGGGGTCTACCGTGAAACGCGTTATACGCAATTGCGTACGTTTGTTCGTGCTTATTCTTACCATGAAACATCATTCGCGCCGACATTCGTCACAAATATCGTCGTATGACATTTGTACGTCCTAAAAAATCCGAAGTGTTTTCATGGTAGGTATATGCTTATTATTTCGTTCGTAATTCGTTTCGGCACGTCATTGCGTTAAAACATTTTCACGGTAGACCCGCAGATTTGATCGGTAACGCAGCGAGTTCGTCACACCGAAACGAGCACGTGTATCCGGCGCTTATATAGCGTCAAGATGGTACTGACAGCCATAACTGTCACTCCAACTGACACATCGACTCTGTGGCGACCTTACTCAAGCTAACGCTAGACGTTCCTAAACAAACCAATAGATATCCAGATATATAGATCCAATCACAGAAATAAATTACATTTAAATTGATTACTTTCTTGAGACTTCGACATATATTGATTGTTAATGAAGTTTATATGTGTTAATAAAACTTAGTTATTTAGTCACCAGTACTCCCAATTTTTATCAATAGCGATCACATAAAAGCGGGAGACAAATGAAATTTAGTTTAAAATAAAATGGTATCTGTTTGGAGCATATAGATTTGTTAATTACATATCATGTAATCATCAATAGCAGTAAAGTTGGTATTGTTATAAAATACAAACAACAAACTGAATAAAGAGACTAAAAACGGTTACAAGAGGAATGTGATGCATGAAACATCACATATTGCCTGCTGGCTTACGAAATATTCATTACTAATTGTTGATATCGAATAGCATATAGTTTATCCAGTGAACCTATGTTTTACTGTGCTGATGTTTGAGTTATTTCCTTATATTTAATTACTTGTAAAAAACGTGCATTATTTAAAGTGCCATTGATAAAGACTGGGCCAATTACTGTGTTGCCATGAATGGCTGCCCACACATTAACAGAGAATATTGATGAGCTGAAGGCAATATTTTATCCGGGGCACTGAGATAAAAACCACTAACAATAAGCCAATCGTACTGAGAAATCTAGTGGCAACATAGCCTGCACTTTTAAAAATTTGTTCGGATGTTTCATGCTATGCTTCAAAACTTTGTGTCTAGTTTTATTATTTATCCCTAACACAAGACTTGCTTACTGGTTATCGGACGATCTCGAAAATGCTGCAGGATTCACCGCTCCAGTATCAGACGTAGATTGGATGCAGCACCTGGACCGTGTGCAGGCTGCACCCTGCCGGCCACGGGCTGGTTGTCTCGTACGCGTTGTACGGCGTTGACAATAACTCGGCCATTCGCGGGATGCCTCCGGTTAGGATACCGATCGCGTTATAAACTGAAAGCTCTGCTCGCATTTCCTCTGGCTTCTCCATACAATAGAATCATATCGCACAATTCACGGGCGACATAATTTATACGTACCATTTTAATATTGGGTATTGTAAAAAGGTGAATAGTCAGGGTGGCGGCGACAATGAAGACACAAGTTGTACAGAAAAGTACTTATATTATCTTGAATGCACGTTTCAACGGTTAGAATATGAATGCCCCCAAAACATTCTAACCGCCGGTATTTATACAAACATTTGACCTAATTTAATACTAAATTCACAAACTCAATAGATAATATTAAACATTGTTTATCTTAATTATTCTGATGATTATTTACATACAATTATTATTTAATAATACAGGACTATGTAACATTAAGGATTTATTACACCGGAAGCAGATACGCTAGTGTGACAAAATCAGTAAGAATCTAATAGCTTTATCATTATATTATACACAGTAAAACAAAATGATTATAGGATTGATTATTCTACATAGTGTAAAGTATAGAGATCAGTACCTAACAATACGTACTATTTATTAATCGCGCCGGAAGCTGACAAGCGGAAGGCGCCAAGCTAATAAATATAATTAAGTATAAAGAAATATGAAATAACTATTTAGATTATAGATTACAACATTATTAATTCAATTATAAAACGATAATAGGTTTTAATGTACATATAGTGGTTAAGATGTAACCGAACTAGCAGTATATGTGAGGCTGGAAGTGTTACGTCATAACAGTATTG
Source organism: Catocala fraxini (assembly GCA_930367265.1). Classification (NCBI taxonomy): domain Eukaryota; kingdom Metazoa; phylum Arthropoda; class Insecta; order Lepidoptera; family Erebidae; genus Catocala; species Catocala fraxini. The sequence continues at coordinate 16,502,510 of OV884040.1, read as the reverse complement.
ATGATTGACAGTTTATGATTTGTCAACTCGCATTGTTAATGCTTAAAGTTTTTATAATTTAGAATCAATCAATGTAAGATTATTCAAAAGTTCGAACGCCTGACTATGGTTTGTGGAGGTTTGTTAAGTCCTCAATTAGTAACATTAGCTACTGTCATGGAAGGTACCAAGATATCAAACGACCGATGAGCGACAGATTGCGATGGTAAAATCCATTCTATAATAATATTTTATCACATACACGCAACACCATCTAGCTCAAACTAAGCAGAGCTTGTACTGTGGGTACTAGACAATGGATAAACATACATATATACTTATTTTTGGAAATACATATGTTGGGGCGATCTGGTGCCTGTATACCTATTTTATTTAACTTATAAATTCCACGGGAATCGAACACGCATCTACTATTTATTTCACTCTTGTGTCCACGATATGCAATAATGCGAGACTTCCTAAAACGCTACAAGGGAATTACCGGCACTGGTCCGACAGATAACACCTTTTAATAATATATAATTTGTTTATTATGAACACACACACTGGTAATACATATATAGGTAAAAATCACAATATATTTTATATAACTAATTCTAATTACATATAAAAAGACCTAGCGTTCTGTCGGGCCGGTGCACAGCAACTGCCCGACTCTCCTTGCATACACCACGCTTGCGCACACATACATTCGACGCACACATACATACATACCCCTACATATACATAGAAACACCCAGACCAAGACAAACATCCATGTTCATGCACATAAATGTTTGATTTGTGCGGGAATCGAACCCGCGACCTCAGGCGTGGCAGACAGTTTCACTAACCACTACGCCATCGAGTCGTCATTGATTTGGGTTGTAACTTTAAACGACTATTTCATCGAGTTTAAACTCTTTGAAAAATTATGATCACTTAAAGGTAACTGTGGATACCCTAAGTAATCATTATTTTAATTTATTGCTCCTATTACGAGCCACACTCGGTATAAATAGGCATAGATATAACAATTCGGCGCCTCTGCATGTCGACCGAATTTTTATTTAGTTACTATGGACGCGTTTTAGTGTTATCAACAAAAAAAACAGGATAAAGATTAAATAAACAACGCGATAAAATCCGTATATAGTAGTTTAATTTCAATATATAGTTTGTTGTTTCATGTTGGAATAATGTAAATTCAAATGTTTTCTTAAAATGTTCAATAATTGAATCAGCCTCCAATCCGGCACAACAGCCGATTCAAGATGGTTAAATTGTCAAGAAATTTATTTATTTATTAAGGATCTCCGACAAATAATATACACAAAATTGCACAAACATATAAACATAGTTTTGTATAGTATACTCCTTCAGTTATAGGAGACCACAGCATGCATATACATATAAAAACAAAGCTTAAATAACTAAACTAACTAAATAACCTAATTAAAATGAGCTACACATTGGGCATGTTTTTAAGAAGAGAAATTAGCAATAAAAAACTTAATGAAAACTTAAATAAACAGTTCTAAGCGTCTTTTATATTTAGGTACAGATTCACTTATGTCAATATTATGAGTCTTTGATAAAGTATTGTATTGCCTACAAAGCCTTGGTACAGCAGCATAAATAGGAATATAAATCGCACATATTAAAAACATACCTATATGTACAAGACAGCTACTAAATATGCAGTACACTAGTTCAGTACAACAGTAAAAATATAAAGAATATATAAATAAATACACTGTTCGATCCATTTGTGAGTATAAGTAGTTAAAAGAAAGATGTTTGCGTATAACAACACATTTAAGGATTTTAATCGTTTTTCTCTTTAATACAGTGTAAGTCGGTACTATATTGGAAATAGTAAAAGAATATCCTTTGACTGTAAGTGTATAACTTTGTTATTCAGTTCTTAGTTTTAAAAGTTCCGATTCACGTTGACATACGTTTACTCCTAGTTCAGACTACTTTGTAAAACTCTTACAAAGTAAGAAAATTTGTTGTGGCAGAAGTCGAAATCTTATTTGATTTAAGTTCAGGTCATTCAGGTTGTTCATGATGCGTTTTATTTTTTGTTAATTATATTACCTACGATTTGTTCACATTACTGGTAGAAACAATCCAATTTATTTACTTAATCCGCTTGTTAAATATTATTCGTTTATAATTCAATCACTCCAAGAAAATAATCTATGGCAAATTTTATTATTTGGGCTGAAAATATTTTATGTCTATCTATATCATCTATACTCATCGGGGCACTATAAAAATCCAGTCCTAACCGTCGTTAATGACAGACATTTTAATAAATAATTCAGTATATCGTATTATTTTCCTGTTGTAAAATTTACAGAGGCTCTACCGTGCCGTTTTCAATATTCGTAGCTAGTATTTATAATTTCTACTTGATCTGTTATTTCGGAGAAAGGCAGGCTTATTTTGGTACTCAACAAAACTCGACCGTCCGTAGCATTTTGGAAGTTTTTTCATTATAACAGTCGGTTCTACGTTCACAATGCATCAAATTAAAACTTCACCCATATAGGTTGTTTGTAATTCTTCTATGTTAGCTAGTGTTTTTTTTATTAACTTTTGTTTTTATAAGATGACGCCTATTGTTGATCTTAATAATACTTAGGTATATTAATTAAATAATCAGAATGATACTTATATAAAAAATCAATACAGAAACAGAAAATAGATATTTTTATTTCAAATGTATTTGGTTTAGTTTTTAAGGCCCAAAGTAATTGTCTGTTTGTTACACTCTCACGTCTAAACTGCTAAACCAATTTGATGTAATTTGGATTAGTTTCAAGTCAAATAAAATACATATGCTTCTACATACATCTATTATCTTAAAAAAGGGACATAGACTTCCAATCAGGCAATCAGTTAATTGTGGTTCACATATTACTTAAAGATAATTAAAAGAAAAAAATTACATAATTTTGTACATTATTATATTTCACTGTTCCACGAAACTATACCGGTTTTGTCGAGAAACTTATAAAAGCATTATTTTGACGAATACTTACATTTTAATATCCACTAAGTATATCCTTTCATCTCATTATGACACTTGATCACATACTACATACAACTCACTTCACTCGTATCACTTAGAGCATTCGAGCTCGGGGGTGTACACTCACGTTCACGGGAGCGTCTGACACAGTACAGAGGTATGTTCGTTACGACAGATGCCGCGGTACTGAACGGAACCTCGTTGATAAGTGTTGGTGCTAAAGCTACAGCCAGGGTTGCCCTCCCCTTTGCATAACGTCTCTGAGTGCCCGCAATACCACGCTCTCACCATCGCGGTCTTCAATTACGCAATTTTTCCGTAAATTATACATAAATTAGTATACATTATTACGTCTAAAAGAAACTAAAGAGGCAAGTTGTCTCAATTTTACGGAAGTACTCGGTCGATTATAAATTGGTTTTGTTATCTGGTTGCATAAACTTTTCTAACTACTTGCATAATATTGCTTCACAACTGTCAAATTAACATAATTTTATCTCTTTCTCTTTTTTGAACCTATATAAAATATATACCTATAACATATATGTGTACTAAGCTGGGCACGTCAGTTGTATTATAACGGTGATGTGAAGAGACAATATTATACATTATGAAATAATGTAGGCTCATCCGGAGATGATTATAAGAGACGATGTGTGTCTTCTATTTCTTTTGATACAACGAAGATGGTAAACAACTCGCCTATGGTGAGCAGTTCGTGTAGACGAAACGTGTAAAAAAATTAAAGAATGGCAGGAAAACAATTGTACAGCACAGAGTCGGATAATGCTATCTGTAAAGCAGGTTTGCCTTGTTTGCACTTCTTTAACTGAGGTCCTAAATATACTCAAATAATGGCGTAATAGGATTGTTTGACTTTGTACATAATAATATGTTTTAAACACAAGAGAAAAACTGATAAAAAAAAATATCTCGCTATTTTCCTCGGACAACTGCATTTAAATAGCGGTTACGTCACAATTCGTTCTCTTTTTCTGTCACTTGACAATTACTCCTATTACCAGATTTGAAACACTCGTAACTTATTTATATTTTTTTTATATATATTCTTGGATTTAAACAATCTTTGTTTTGTAGAGTTTGGATAATGTAACTATTTAACTTTATTGATAAAGAATTGACTTAACTACGCTATTCACCTCTGCAATCTATTCAAGAATATACATAAAAATACTTGTAACTGTGGACAATCACGGTTAGTCCACGCGGTTAACAGATACTGGCAATTGTATGAGTAGACGTGTGAGCTGGCTTCTCCAGTTATTGTTGTCGCGATACCACTGCACTGTCTATTATAGCACTGCAGAGCTATTCTGTTAAAAACAGCAGTGACGAAAGATCAGATTACTTTAAACTGGTATTCACTTAAATGCAAAATGCTGTACCAGTGGGCAAATTTACTTTTCACCGTATATTACTATCGTACCATACAACGTACATTCTAGTAGCCAAAATAGATAAACAGAGGTCAATATTACTTTTAAAACTACAAAAATGCATTAGTGAATTTGAATTTGAATCAGCGCTGCGCTCTTTGTAATCTTCGTAAGCCTGTCTCGACGATAATCTATCTTCGTCGGTGTATGCAAAGACATTTAGAAGTACAGTTTATATTTATATATACATCTCTGCGGGTCGAACGGATATGTTATGTGGGGCTCACCTGTGGAAAGCTCCGGAGCCGACAGATTAAGCCTTCCACGGTGTTCCTCGACGCTACCTATGTATATCGGCGGATCCGTGCAAATCATTTTCATTTACAATTCTCGGCCCAAAAATATTAATCTTATATTTGCCGAATACATAAAAACCGAACCAGAAGATCGACTCTTAGGAGAATAGTATATCTGAACCTTCAATATGTACCATGGTGTGATAAATGAGCTATACTTACACAAGTGCTAAAGGAAAAATGCAATTCCAATGTCATTACTAAACATTTTTTATAAAGATATTGTGTTGTATATACAAATTTAACATGGCTGAAAGAAAAACCGTTGTAGTATAACTATTTGTTATCTGTCGGGCATATGCCGATTGTACATTAAACCAGTTACAGTACTATATCTACAAGAGAGAAAATCTCTATAACGAAGATATTTTTACATTTTCTCGATGACATCGCTGCAATATGATCCAATCTCTATAAATATCTTGTTGGAAGGGATGGATCAAAACTTAATTAAGTTTAATTTTGTGAACGGATCTACATTCCCAAGTTATGAGATCTTCCGCTACATTTTCGAGAAGTAAATGAACGGCATGATTGTTATAATTTAAAACCACTTTAAAGTTTTCTTATTTAAACATATTGGTTTGAGGCAGTTTCAAATATTGCATCGAGAAATAGTTCTGAAAGGAAGGGTCCGTTCAGAGCTGTTATTTTCTTAGAAATATTTGGAAGTTGGCTATGCCATATGCCAGGTGAATAATCGAACATTGCTTTCATTTTGGCTCAGAACTAATACATAATCAAATAAACAATCATTATAAAAAAAACATCTAAATATTCATAAGAATACCAAAAATTTCCAATTTCTTTAAAAGTCGAATAAGTGGATCCTTTTTAACTATCTACAATATTCCATTGCTATTGCAGTATCTTCATCAAGATTTAGGCTCGATGAGCAAAATTATATTTAATTAATGTATACTCACATGGGCCGTGGAGCCCAAACGCCGATGTAGCCATTAAAGAGAATAATAAATTTCAATTCCATTAACTTCTAGTTGGTATTGTTATGGATAATGTGAATACAACTGAAAGCGGTAGGATACATTTCTCTATTTATAGCTGTGGCAGAACGAGCGTTTAAGAAAAGCCTCTTACAGCAATGTTTTTATTTCATCATTGCAGCGTCTATGCTATCATAAAACAAAAAATACCAAGAAACTGGATAATATAGCTAAATTACTAGCCGATGTATATGCTAATAAGCAAAGTGAAAATATAAATCATTACAAGCACAGAAACATCAAAAGAGTTAGAGTAAATTTTGCTTTTGACGAATCATAAGTATGGTCGCATCCTATAAAGTTTATATAAAATACAGCATTCGTCTTCAATTTGCCTTCTTTTAATTCGTGGTTTAATTACTGCTTAAAGCATTCACCAGCATTTCTTAGCTCTAGTATTCTTTTTTATATCCGTAGTGTAATGAGCGACTTTTAATTATTCTCGAGAAATTAAGAAGCGCAAGAGCATCTTACGCTACTTAATTTCTCGAGATAAATGTACATATAAAATCTTTGATTTATTCATGGAACCTGCTGTTTTACTTCGCATTTTTCCACCATTTGCATAAAGTGTTCTGAAAAACTTAATACCGATGCTATATTTTTTAAACTTTTGCCATAATGGTAGATTTAGATTTTGCGGGATATTTCTTCCATTTATTTGTACCCACAAATATGGGGATTCATATTAAAAGCTGGCAAATTAATATAACTACCTAACATCGCATGTACCTGTATTTTGCAATAATTGGAATAATCAAATAAGTTTATTTGTAATAATATGACATAATATTGCTTTTTGATGTACTAAAATAAATATTTGATTAATGTAGTTTTTAATACTTGTATAATAACGTTTAAATTGAATACGAAAATTAAGGTGAGGGAAAAAACTACAATTGTGTAAAGAGGTTAAGATATTTGGATGTTTGTTACTCAATCACGCGTAAACCGTTGAACGAGATTGGACAAAATTGTACACTTAGAGCATGTCCATATTATCGTGTAGGATAGTTTTTATTCCTGTATAATTTCGGTGGATTTCATACGGGCAAAGAAGCGGGTAAAAGCTAGCATTTAAAATACAGGCAGATTTCTTAATCTTTTTTGAAATACTAAATTAGGAGGCGCTCTGCACGATTAGCACAGTTAATTGAACAACGACAATTCTCTTCTTAACGGTTTTGAAGTCAACTATTAAGTAAAATGTTTTAAGCTAGTTCTCTTAAGTTAAATATCTCATATACCTTGTCCCTTCAAAGTCAAGAGATAGACGTCTAAAGGCTCGTGACTATCGCTCGGGGCGTCGTCGCTTCGTCGCGTCGACGTCATAGGACAGATCAAAGTGACTGCACCCCGCAAGTAATAGCTTTTATAAATGAGATGCTTTTACTTTGACGTTTTTATTTAAATATTATCACTATTTAACACCGAAACTTTACAAAAATTATCATGAAATACTATATTTAAGATGTTGTTGTTAATTCAGTCTGGCAAATACAATAGTTAACATCCGTTTGACCGTTTGTTTACAAATTTTTGTGTTGATCTTTCAGCTAAGTTTTCGTAGTCCTTTTAGTAACTGGGTATAAGTCTCGTTACAACTTTACAAATTTACACGAAGATAGTTAAAACTGAAGTTGTGTAATTTTTTACATGACTACTTCTAATTGTCATAACGGAGAGCTCGTTAAGCCGTCGGTCCCGGCTGCCATGAACATCTATGGCAGTCGTTATTGGGAGAGTGTCGACACAAAAGATCCCACTGGGTCGAAGTGTCGCCGGTCTGCACTGACTGGCCCCCACATAAGATACATACATACATACTAATTGTCATGACTATAACATATTGGTAATAAATGCTTAGCAACAGCTTAAAAATCAAATCATAGAGTACACATGCACAAAAATAAAGAACACTAAGCAACACACAGGTGATCTTGATTTGTCCTTGAAAAATACGTGAACTATTTTTGATGATAACTGTTGTATCAAGTGACGGTCGGTGCCTAGCATAGACACAGTATACATATCACAGACTAGTAAGCTTGACAATACACGTGTCACCATTATATCAACTGTTTACTTGTGTAGTGTGTAAGCGTGTTAGTAACAACTAACACGCTTGGATTATAGACAGACAACCGGGGCCCTAGTAGACAGCTAGAGTGTTTCGTGTGTTAAAATCATATTTGAAATAACTTATTGTTTTCAACTTTTAATTCGTGTTTTCGTTAGATAATAATTATAATGCTTTATTGGAACAATAAAGCATTAGAATTCCAGTTCTTATTAGAATAAAACTTAATTCTGACTACGTAGCACTGTTTCTAGATATCCTTTACAAAATTTACTTCAGAACTAACCTAATAGTAATCTCATCTGTGAGTAGGTCAACTGGTCACAACGGCAAAGTCGATAGCTTACTCTCGTAACGCTGCCTGTTTTTTAATCCGGATAGAACACTGAAAGCGTCTCAAGGCATGTATTATGCAATAGTATCTGTTTTATTTCAAAAACTATTCTGTGTTATAAAGCAGTGCCGAGTCTTGGAGAATAGCGTCTAAGATATTGTATCGTAGCTAACAACTACAAAAGTAATAAAATAATTGAGCAGACAGTTAAGCTCATTCGTTGCTTAACTGTCCTTAGAATGTCTCGTACTGAGGCGAAACACGTATCGACGCATATTTTGTGGTAGCAGCGGAATATTGCAAGTTGGAGTTCGCCCAGATGCCACAACGCGACGTGGTTGTCCCTTGCAAGAGGAGTTCAGTATTGTTAACCTTGTTCTATAGCAATAGCTGAGGTGAGCAATTCAAAGGTACGTGGCGGGTTACTCTTTTCCTAACGACTTTATTACAATGGATTGCCGCCAAGTAAAGCCTAATTCGATTCAATATAGATCCTTAAGAACTTCAAGTATTTTTCTTTTCTAAAGTAAGGACTATGATCTTTATTTCTTTGGTTTTGCAATCGTCAAAAGGCTTAGAAAACGTTTTAAAGATCATGTGTATGGCATGTTTTTCTTAGTATAATAAAACAATTATTTATATTTTATAAACCCTTTATTATTTTATAAACTGTTAATGAGCTTGAATTTAAATGTAAAATGACAAATTTCAGTGGGAATATAATTATTTGTTTGTATAGTAGTATAACCGAAAAAATTATAGTATAGTATAGTATTATAGTAGTATGGAAAACGAATTGGCGGTTTTAGCATACTTTCAATGACATAAGGATGTTTGCTCCATCCAAAGTCGTAAATTTATTTAATTTTTGTATTTCATTATTACACATTAGATATGAGAATTGATAGTATTTTGATTCCTGATGTTGGTTGATTTAATTTTACTATTGTGCTTTTTAACAGCACGAGACGTTATAAGCATGACATTACAAGTATTGGCGACTTATTTTAGAAAAGATTTTACTTTTTTTGGTACACATTACTAGTATTATTGTTAATTTGTCCAGCCACACTAGTCTGCTTATTCTAGTGCTTACGTTAGATGTGTTCACGTTACTAGTACATAAAGTATTTTTTTCCTGCTAATAGTTGCATGTGGATTGGTAGGCAGATGGCCAAGTTATTTAAATTGTGATTAATCAAATACTGCGGTATACTGATGAGGGTCATATAACTATCAGTAATACTTTACGTCCGTGAAATATGACTGCACTTTTATGTAACACGCTGTATAAGTGAGTATCGGCAGAAAAAAAGCGATGGTGCGCCAACCGAATTATATGTGTCCTTTCATCACTAATTCAATCGTTATTATTCGTCTGCCTGTTTATATAATAATCCCATAGTGGCCGAAGAGACGATTGGCTAATGGCTCTAGGTAATTGTAATTTTTTACAATCAGTCAACATTGTTGCAAGTAAATCTTGGACTATGTAACAATAGCAGTTGCATGGTGTTATCACCTTAATGTAATACAGGAAAACGTAAATATTTACGTTATAAGAAGTGTAGTAATATTTCAGCTTGATTAAGCGACTGCTTTAATGGCACAGTGGTAATAAAAGCGACTGCTGTGCATTACGACAACGACGACAAAGACGTTTTCAGTATAGTTTCAGCGATCACGACAATTCCGTGGTCGCTGAAACTATACTTGGTCAATTGTATTACAGCTCCGCCCACTTCCTACTTCTTCTTTCTCTTTAAGGATAAATATTACGCATCGTTTTGTCATTTTATGGTATAAGCATAATTTTAATACATTTTCGAGAGCCCTTAAACTAATTAGTCTTGATTAGTTTTAGGACTCTCAAAAATATAATGTAATGTAATTTAGAAAGTACTTTATCAATTTTATAATTTACTTCTGTAAATATTTGGGAATAATCTCATTTACCGAGCTGCAAAAGGTACTGAGTTTTGTAGCCGCTATTGAAACTTTAAACAAATATCTATAAACTAAAGTTTATTTTTTATTTTATTCATATACATATATATCTTCCTATAGCAAGCGTGGTGTGCCTTGCTTACTAGATTATTTAAACTGCGATATTATAACCGAGATGCCAATACTCTAACATGAAATGGTAGGTATTTTATTTAAAACTAGTAAGTTCTTCTGTCCAATAGATATCCAAAATAGGTCACCACATTGGTGTAGGTCCGAATCCACTGTGAAAAATGATTCACATGCTTCACAAACTATGATTCTCTTAAATTTTGGCAATAACTAATACTACCCACAATAATAAATAAATATTTATGTACATTAGTTTCAGTTGTAATTTTATTTTAAAATCCTTATTGTTTTGTTAATAATTTTTTGTCAGTTATTATGTAAAATCTTTATTAGACTTAAATATATTTCATTATTAGGTATGTTGTCATTAAGTAAATGTTGTGCATATTTGTTATTGGCCTAACCTGGCACACGATTGTCTTAGTTAGTGATTATGTAAATGTGTGTGTTTACTCCGTTAATATGCCTTATAAATAAATAAATAAAATATAAGTCAGCTTCACAATTAGTTCATTATTTAATAAAATTCGAATTATTGAACACAAATTAGGCAAGAACGAAATTATGAAAATTAAATTTACTGCCAAATACTTATCGTAAAACGCGTAATGGTATTATACTGTTTTATTATAAGCCTAGTTGCTGTCTCTCTGCAGGCCAAAGGCCTCCCCCTCCAGCAGCTGTTCGTGGATCACAAATACACATAGTCCTATGGGGCTTAAACCGACAACACTCGGCGCGATGGCAGCGGCGAGATGACCACTACGCCATCCGTGCAGTATTAGTAGACCCGCATGTGAATTTGCCACTAATAATGTATAAAAAAAACGCTATTCTTTTTTGACTTCTTGTTAAGACAACAGCTACTGCGATAATATTTCAAACGCTTTATACCTACAAACAGGCCAAAAAAATAAACTCACGCTAATTTATAAGCTGTCTGACCCTTTCCCCCACAGAGCACATCATGATTTACGTAAACTATTAATTATGATAAACATTCTGGTTTAAGGCTATGAGGGTCTCATATAACAACATGTGAAAATATTTACATATCAGTTAAGGTAACGAGGTAGTCACCTAGTAGGGACCTTGGTATTAGTTTTGATTATGTTTGCGATCCTGAGAAGTCAGTAGGTCTACTATGAAAATGTCCATCGAACATTTCGGACCGTACAAAAAAAACCTACGATGGAGTTTCTTCAGATTTCTTTCTTGAAAATGATATTACTCCGTTGTCCCCACTTGAGGGTTAAATACAATCAAGATGTTACGTACCGAAGTTTAGGAAGAGTTTTGGAATAATGTTTCACCCTGAAGTTTCAGGCCAACCGTTCGAGTTGGCCTGAAACTTCAGGATTTCAATTCATGGTAGGTTACATTACTGCACCAGGCAATTTTTTTTATTAGTAAATTCGCAGCAACAGCACATAGTCTGGCAAGGTGACAAGTGCACATTTCCAGACTCCGGAACTGATTACATAATAGGTGCTTTGCCTCTATTCTGTGGGATTAAAATTTCGAACTATACGACTTGTCTATAATTTCTGTCTATTTATTTTAGCCAAATGGTACTTATCGGAACAATAAAATGAATTAAAATTATTCATAGCTCTGTTAATTTGCTAGTTTCTTATGAAGCAAATTATTATTATAAAGCTGAAGAGACACTGCCTTGGCGGCGCAGCGATGCATGAAGTCTCCGGTTTGATATGCAGGTCAGGCGAAGGTTAATGTCTTTCTCTGTCTAGAAATTCTCAGTAGTAGCATGGAGTTTACCATTACACGAAACCTAAACTCATATTAGGGGAAATGTGAGCGTAATACCCCTCTGCCTCTCCCAGCGAAAGTAGAGGCGTCGGACTATGTATGCAATAGAACGGTGATTATACTATCCTCGAGAAACATATTCAGCTATGATTTATTAAACAAAGTTGAACCCTTGTCAAATCATGTCTGTATATTGTTCGACCGGATTACGTACCATAAAGTGAACCTTCAATCCGACTATGATTGATGAATAAGGATGTAGAGCAGTTTGAATATGTATGATTAGATACTCCCTCAAAATATAATTATGGCGTAGTAGTTAGTGTAACCGACTGCCACGTCTGAGATCGTGGGTTCAATTCCCGCACAAGTCAAGTGTATGAACATGGATGTTTGTCTTGGTCTGGGTGTTTCTATGTGTAACATGTATGTATTTACAAACAAAAAGAAGTATATATGTATGTTTATCCATTGTCTAGCACCCGTAGTACAAGCTCTGCTTAGTTTGGCCTAGATGGTGTTGTGTGTATGTGATAGAATATTATTATTATAATTATATACATATTGCAATACGCAGTGAAATACTTGATATCAGTTTTAAAGAAATACGTAGTTTTTAACAAGAGTTAAAACCTAAAAGTTTTAAGCAGTGATTGCATTCCACCATGTTAAAAAATTAAAAAAAGATGTTTGGTTAGTAACAGTACCCGTACCCTTTGACCTTTTCTGTTCCCCTAACAACGTGTATGCGAAATTTTATGATAATCGGTCGAGTAGTTAAGGCGTGAAAGAAAACAAACTCACATTCGAATTTATAATATTAGTTAGGATAGTAAGATGAATAAATCAAAAATTACAAACAACTTATTTTCAATATCAACATGACGGCTTCTTTAATAAATGTGATTGAACGTTTGCAACAATATTCAAATTAACTATCGCTAAACAATATTTCGAAGCGAGATGTAACTTGTTTAATGTATTGGCGCAGTTTGCAGTAAATTGTATTTCATTTTGAATCAAAGTTTTCCTGGAGCTCATGTTTTATATAACGTTAACTACACACCAACTCGAAGGCAATCTGTTTGAGTTGCAAACAGAATTTTTTGTACTCTGTAAAGTAAAAGGCTTGTGGATGTTTCGAATTAGATCTAAATTTAAAACAAGCCACCAGAACCTTTGTCGATCATGTGGTCAAAGTATAAGGATTTGACGACGTCCCGAGGGTTTTTCTTCCTTTTTATTTATAATAATGTCCACACCGAATTTTGCTAACGATAGCCTATCTTAAAGGAGACCGGCCATCTAAGCAAGAGATATAACAGTGCAGAAGGGTGTGCTCAGCCACAACTGCACCCTCTGATCCCTAACATTCAAAACCCGAAGGGAAGGCAATCCGACACGACCGGGAAGCGATCAGGTACAGGACTAAAGCCATTACATGCTTTCCGAGGCCCAGGGCTTTCACTACGAGTGGGCAAGGTGACTACTTAAACCACTACGATACTATATTTCTATTCATTTTAACATTTACTATGACACTGTCCATCAAAATTTATTTGTTAATTAATTGTAATATGAAGTCAGAATATAATACTCCGTGGCAGGTTTTGCTTATTACTTTGTCATTATAAAAGTTTTAATACCTAACTGTTTTATTAATGAATTTCGTAATTAAGTTGCAAACGAATGAATATTTCTAAATAATTTACTAATGTAGTTAGTTGTTCAAAACATTATGCAGAATTAAATTAGTGTAACTGTCAATATTCATTTATTTAAAAGTAATTTCAAACGATATCCAAGTTAAACAAAAAACTAAAAAAGTTTTTATGTTTAATTTAAATTTATATCACTTTGGTGACGGCAGTTTTAACAGTATATGCGCAAACACAAGTGTAGACTCTATTCAGTCAGCCTCATAATCCGATAGGACGGCTATCTGACACGGCTGATCAGGCGCAGGACCAACGTCTTTACGTACTTTCCAAGGCATCGCCAACTTTCTTACTTTGGTCTGCTATTGACGATTTTTCAGTCTTATGGTCAAAAGATTTTGTGTATGAGTATTTATTTATTAGCGTAGCTCAAGCACTTAATTGAAGGTTTCAGAATTGATTATCTTCTTAAATTTGATTCTAGATAATAACACGAGATTGTAACAGCTGTCCTAAAGATGGCAACAGACGCCTGTTTAGACCCTAAGAATTAAACATAAAAGGCATGATGAGAAGTATAATTATCTCTATCTTATTCAAAAGGTGCTTACGGTCACAAAAATTCCTAATTGGATCTATCTTTAAAAAAACTGCTGCCTCAGTCTAACTCAGCAGATATGTACGACTAAAAGTGAAAATATTTATATTTTAATAATAACGCCCACATAAGGGATCAAGCCCTGTGTCGCGGGGGACCTTACAAACATAAAATGACCTTAACAGGGGCAAGGTATAAATTGTCCTTTGAAATTAAACTGCTATATACAGATTTTATCGCGTTGTTTATTTGACGCTTTATTACAAAATTTTGAAAATTGTTACACTACTACTACTATTAAACTTTACTAATTTTTAAGCTAATTAAATTATTATTAAACTATTTAGATTTAATTTATTTTTACACTTTCCCCGACGTTTCGGTTGCTTTTCAGCAGCCATGGTCACGGGGAGACTAAGATGGCAGTTGTCTCAATGTTCCAGTGTATTTATTTCAAAGTACCCGAACATAATTTAATCATTGGTGTTTCTATTTACGCAGAATGAGCTCAAAGTATCATGAAGTCTAGCTGTGGTTTGCTTCTTCTTGGGTTTGACTATTTTTATTACTGGATCCCAAGCTGGTGGTACATTCCAACCATCTTCTCTATTAAAATTAGGATGTTTTTTGATTTCAATAGCCTCGCGAAGCATCCTTGGTAGGAATCGGTGTTCTTTAGCGAGAATCTGTGGTTTGTCAAATCTCAGGTAGTGGTTGGTCCCCTGTTGCACATGTTCACACACAGCAGACTTCAATGAGCGTTGGTGTTTTACATCAGCTATGTGTTCTTTTATGCGGGTGCCTATGTTTCTCTTGGTTTGACCAATGTATGAGAGTCCGCAGTCACAATCTATTTTATAGACCCCTGCATCTTGTAAAGGTAGTTGGCACTTGACGGATGGTAAAAATTGACTTATCTTCGTTGGCGGCTTGAAGTATGTGTTGATTGAAGCTCGCTTCAAGATGTAGCCAATCTTGTCAGTGACACCCCTTACATAAGGCAGTATAGCAGGCTGGCGCTCGACTATGGCTGGCTTTTCTCGGGATCTGTGACAGCGGCGCGGCTGTTGGAGCTTGTTGTCTTGCAGTACTTGCTTGACATGTTGAAGGTCGGCGTCCAGGTGTTTCTTGTCACAGATCCCATGGGCTCTCTGAAACAAAGACATTCCCACGGTAGCTAACTGTTTAGGATGGTGGTGAGATTCACCGTTTAAGTACCTATTTGTATGGGTCTTTTTTCTATATACAGTGTGGCTCAAAGTATGATCAGGATTCCTGATGACAAGTACATCTAAGAAAGCTAATGAATTAATTGCCTCTAATTCCATAGTAAATTGGATGTTATTATTAATGGAATTAAGATGTTCTAGGAATACACTTGCACTATCTGTTGGTAATATTGTAAAAGTATCATCTACAAACCTCTTATAAATCCTGGGTGTGATGGGGGCAGTATGTAAAGCTCGAGCCTCGAAGTCCTCCATATATATGTCAGCAACGTATTAGCTAATAATGGAAAATTAAAAGGTAATCTTGCCTTTTTACTAAAATAAATTACTAATAATAATAATAATAAATTACTTTATGCACAATGTGTCTCAATCTGTCATTCAATATCAACAAGTCCACAAGCCGACCGAAATAAGGAAACTACATTAATCCACGTTGATCCTACTGTGTACTCGCAGGATTACAGCGGCTTACCACGGCTTCCGCAACACTATGAACAGATTCACTATTTGCAGTTCATCGACTCTGTTACGTAATATTATTGAAAAGTATAACAGTATCTTCGGGGTTATATGTGTGAGACTACACATAGTGTCACGCAGATATTGATTATTAAAATCATACGTATTAAAAGCAGATGAAAGTTAAAACTGTTTATCATTTATATGAGGTACACAAGAAATTATCCCAGGTTATCTAACTGTTGAAATATTAAGATACGTAAAAATATTGCTATACGATATAGGTACATGCTTCAATCTAATTAAGTATTTTTAAACTTTAATTAGGTAATAATTAATGTTTATTATTAATTAAGGTTTAATATACCTATTTAGTCTGGCCATAAATACTGTTACAGTAAAAAAAAACATAATATTACGTTTGAATTTGGAATCTGTCATTCTTATATTAATGAATGAATAATTAATAAATAAGAATATTTATGGTTTTCTCATTTTCGCGCCATTCGGTGTTAAATATTTTTGTGATATTAAAATGGAGTGGGGTGATAAAGAGAGCCGAATTGCTGTGAAATCATTACACAATCGTAGTTTATGGTCTGTTTTAGAATACCTAAATCTAAAACTGAACCTGCCATACTCTAAAACTGACCATAAATCGTAATTTATCGTCAGTATTAGAGTATGGCAGGTTCTAAACGCCATGATAATTTGGAGTCCCTTAAATAATCCATAAAATTGGCAGAGAAGAATTTTCCTATGGAGAGAGTGCGTGTTTCTATTGATAACTGGTGAGCTGAGAAATTGATGGACATCCATCCATCAATTTCTATACGATAAACAATGTTGTGTTTAGCTTTGATTCGGATTAAGGGTAGGACTTGAAACACGAAGTAAAAATATAAATTCATGCATCTTTATAACAGAAAGTACAAGCAAGTCTATAACGATAGATGATGAATAAAATTATTTTCAGTGTTATTTGGGTTACAACGAAATCTCACTATCGTCCATTCAAGCCAATTTATACCGAGATTGACAAAGACAATTGATTACCAAAATATTTTTCCTCAAGCAATAAAAATATCCGATGACCTCCTTCAGATGCCATCTTGAACATAAATTACGAAGACGAGCTAACAAGATACAATAATTTATTGTCTATGGACAGTTACAGCAATGTGATACTTGACTTGTTTTTGTAAATTTTTGTTTCTTGGAAGTCTTGATAATACAATTTTATTGCTGACATTTGTAATAAGGAAGTAAACTTAGCAATAAAGTTAGTATTTCAATTTAGTTAAATAAGAAATTATTAACATTTTCCGACTTACATATAAGAATAACGCAATCTAATAAAAAATTTGAGATTGGTTTATAAGTAGGGCTGTGTAATTTTATATAAATATACTTTGATTGGTCTTAAGGCAAAAATAATTAGGTAGTTCTCAAAGTAATATTTATGAACCTCAAAATTTATGGGTCAATGAGTGTAGTGAGCTACTGAATTTACATTTAGATTTGTCGCAAATTACTTAGGTCTTTGAGAAAATGCCTGCAAGATAATCACCGTCACCCTTTAAATTGCAATTCAATTATAAATTTAGTATTTTACAACTCGTATGCATGTACATGGAGTCACAGCCGTTATTCAATGTATTACTCGCTATTAAAATCATAATTAAAAAATAACTGTAGATACTTTATGTATATATTGATGTTAATGTATTAACATTAGCAAACAAATGCACTGTTAAGGGTCGCGGGAAGCGGTAGAATGTGAGTGGCCAAGACTGATGTCTGATGTTAAGAAAGATGTTATTTATGACAAATGCTTGTGAACTCCCCGTGACACAGGAATTATGCTCAGTGCGGAATAAATATAAAAAAAAAGATGCATTTACGAAGTCGAAGGAAAAAAAAATTACGAGAGCGAGACATGCTTGACACACAAAAAGCAAATTACACGTAAACCGTTGAAAGTATTCAGACTATGTCTTGATTACAAGATAAAATGTACTTATGTATTAATAGAATACATTTTAACCCGTAATACATTTTTGTGGGATTCACGTGTATAGACGCTAGTAAAATAATTATTATGTCTATTAGTGAAAATCAAAGAAGTATCTCTATTTCTATACCCATAGAACAAATTGTGTCACCCCTATAGACCACGTCTGACTTACCCAGAACGATTTTTGTTGCCTCGTCTCAGCACTAAGATCCAAAAGTGACCTATAAACGTCACTATATATCGAAGTAATGCCAGCCTGTAAAATCTTTACGAACCGTAAAAATCGGATTTATACCTTCCAATTGAAATTTATACCTTCAATATGTAAGTAACGGCAACCTGAGATGTGATAAAACATAATACGTACTTGCTATGTAGCATATTGTTATGGTAATTGAAATTAAACTATTTTATACGGCTTTTACCTCATTGTTTATTTAACACTTATTAAATATCATATTTAATACTTATTAAATAATTTTAAAACTTTTACACTACTACTATTAAACTTTACTAATTTTTAAGCTTATTATATATATTAAAACTATTTGTATTTAATTTGACGCTTTCCCCGACGTTTCGGTTGCTTGTCAGCAGCCATGGTCACGGGGCGACTAAGATGGTAGTTGTCTCAATGTTCCAGTGTAGTTATTTCAAAGTACCCGAACGTAATTTAATCATTGGTGTTTCTATTTACGCAGAATGAACTCAAAGTATCATGAAGTCTAGCAGTGGTTTGCTTCTTCTTGGGTTTAACTATTTTTATTACTGGATCCCAAGCTGGTGGTACACTCCAATCATCTTCTCTATTAAAACGAGATGGGTGTAAAAACCCAGGATTTAACCTCTTCGTCTAAAATGTAAAGGAAAGCAAACGATCTATGCATGATTGAATAACAAACATTTAAACTTATCAATATCTTACAAACATTATTTTAATTTTAATCTTGATTATGCCTCACCAGTATCGCCACGCTAGATGTTGTGGATTCAATTCTTACAGTCTGGGTGTACTTTGTGATTATTGTACAATCAACGGACACAATGTACACGCAAACTCAGGACTTAAAACCTAATGGAGAACAAGATTAAATTTGAAAAAAAAAATTGTCAGCTATGAATAAATGGCAAGACCTGTAAGTTTATTTGTTTATTACGCTTTCATGCCTTTAATACTCGACCGATCATCTTTAAATTTTGCATACACATTATCAGGGGAACAGAAAAGGACATATGTAGGTTACCTTTCATCCAGAAAAACTACTGTTACTAACCCAACCTACATTTACGCAAATGGAGGCGCAGGCAATATCTCGTACTATATATACGTCAACACAAAACTTATAGTTATTCAAAAAGATTAAGTTCATAAAGAATTGTAGTTTAATAAAGTAAAATAATATTTAATTTCTGAGTTAATTAATTACAAACAAAAATAAAATTCTTCCACTTATAATATTATAAATAGATTAGTTGTACTAGTATAGACAATCTTATATAATTACGGGAGCCCAGATAATGTCTTAGTAATTTTGCTGTAAACCAACGATAATTAATGCAATATCATTCTGCCGTTTAATATAATGGACGGCCATGTAAATATCGTTTGTAAATTGCCCTTTTGGCTATTAATCTCAAGAATGCATAATTAAACTCATCGCCTTAAGGCAGACCATTTTATTTTGGACACATAACTGGCATTAGATTTGTCGATGGATATTGAATATTTAGAACGGTTAGATAGAAATAGCATAATTATTTTTAAGCTAGTGTTCTTGCACGGCTTCGGTGGAGCAGCGCTAGAAAATGCGACTTCTGTAAATAAGACCTCGAATTCGAATTTCAGGTAAAGTGCCTATTGGATTTTTGCCAATACATTCTCAGTAGCAAAGCGAGGTCCAAAATTGCACCACTATTACATGAGTACGACAATCGATCGATAATTTTCTCCATGACAAAACCCTAATGTATAAGTTGCGAATTTTGAATAAAATTAATACATATGATTTGTTTTAAAATATATAATATATAAATATATACTACTAGACCTTGCTTGTTAAGCAAGCAGCTGAGCTAAATGCTTTTATTAGTGCCACTTCTGGATATCCTAAGTCAGCTGCTACAGTATAGGCTATGTATAGTTCAAATATAATATGAAATTACCCACCTGACGGTGCCGATAAATCACGTTAGCGCAACTTGCAAAAGTATCTGTAATAACATGAACCTACAGCTTATTTTCTAGTGATGGTTAATATAGGTCAACTTTACGAGTCAAAACTTAAATGAAACGTCAAAGTCTCATCGGGTGAAAAAGAAGAAAGTTATACTAATTTTTAAAAGCAACTGAAACGTCGTGGACAGATTAAACTTAAATATAAATAGTTTTAATAGTTTTAATAATTTAATTAGCTTAAAAATTAGTAAAGTTTAATGGTATCTAGTAGTAGTGTAACAGTTTCAAAATTTTGTAATAAAGTGTAAAATAAATAACGCGATAAAATCCGTATATAGTAATTTAATTTCAATGAATAACATTCGCGTAAACAGAAGACAATATTAAGAGTTGGTTAGTTTTGTTGTTCGAATAAGCTAATTTTAGGTCAATTCTCGGCAGAAGTAACAGGCTGTATAACATCACGCTACAAGCCACGTGAGCGGAGTATAAACGCGGGTAAAACCGTTGCGCAAGACAAAAATATAGTTAAATATGCTCTATGACATACATTTTTACCTTTACGGTATTGGGGAATCATGGATTTAATTTCGGGATTGGGCAGTTTTATAATAAATAACCTTCATTAGCAGCCCATAGATATTAGTAGCCAGTAGGTGTGTATTTAACACTATGACAAAAATAAACAATATACATCGGCGGTACCTTCATAAGATAGTAAGTTTTATTATATTCGTAATGAATGATGATGATGAAATTGAAGTATACCAAACTTGATTTTACTTAATTTACTGTTAAAACACATTATCTGGCCTTCTCTTTTTCAGGTATCCTACCCACGCTACAAACAACATAGTATCTAAAGAAATGTGAGTATATTATAGCTTGTAAGCAGTGACAGCTCAGTGGGGAGACCAACTGACTGCAATGCAAAGGGTCTCGGGTTCAATCCCACGTCGCGCACCTCTGACTTTCGGAAGTTATAATGGCAGTTAAATCTATGGCAGTCGTTATTGGGAGAGTGTAGACACAAAATATCCCACTGGGTCGAAGTGTCGCCGGTCTGCACTAACTGGCCCCCACATAAGATACATACATATTATAGCTTCATGTAACAGATATTAGATATTCACGGACTGACCAATTCATAAGGGTATATTATCCTAGTATGGAGTTCATTTCCCCTAAAACGGCTGGGGGCAATGAATTCACTCTCGCGGTCACTATGTCATAAAACAGACCCTAATTTTACGAGCTCCCGCAACTTGTAGACAATTAGCCGAGCCAGGCAAAAAAACATGGTGGAAAATAAATATAGAATGCATTTGGACCTATTTACTAATCATGTAGGATAAGGCTTTCAAGCGGCGGTAGCCCAGTAGATCAGGCGTCGAACTTGCAATCTTAAGATCACGGGTTGAAACGCCAGCCATTGCAATACCGGCGTGAACCCACTCCTAAAATAGTATTCTAGTTTAGCTGGAGGGGTTAACAAAAATACCTATTAGTAATTCCTAACCCAAATTGATAGTAATCTAATACTAGAACTCATTCTACTGTTTTTCTTACACTTTTTTATATTACAGATGCTAT
Organism: Catocala fraxini; assembly: GCA_930367265.1. Lineage (NCBI taxonomy): Eukaryota > Metazoa > Arthropoda > Insecta > Lepidoptera > Erebidae > Catocala > Catocala fraxini. The sequence continues at coordinate 16,480,735 of OV884040.1, read as the reverse complement.
ACATTAATTATTATCGTAATAGATACTAAGCGCGCTTAGTATACGCTAGTACTATACGCGCTTTTATGAACAGTCGAAATGTTTCCGAAAAGGCACGTTTGGCTGTTCATAGAGGACTATTAGTGCCCACACTTATGTATGGAAGTGAAAGTTGGGTATGGCAAAAGAAGCATGAGAGCAGAATAAATGCTGTAGAAATGAGAGCGCTGAGAAATATATGTGGTGTGACTCTGAAAGATAGAATAAGGAATAGTGTGATTAGAGAGAGATGCGGCATGAAACTGGATATAGTGACAAGAATAGAAAAGGGTATGTTAAGCTGGTTTGGGCATGTCGAAAGAATGGACGAGGAAAGACTGACTAAGAAAGTTTATAAGGCTAGTGTGATTGGAACAGTCGCAAGAGGAAGACCTAGGCGAACGTTTCTTGATCAGATCGGAGGCGTTCTGGACAAAGGCCAGGCTAAGAGCACCTCGAACCGACGGGCGTGTATGAGGAATGTGATGAAAGTGAATGAAGCCAGAGAAGTGTGTCAGGATCGTAGCAAATGGAAATTCGTAGTCTCTGCCTACCCCTCTGGGAAACAGGCGTGAATCTATGTATGTATGTAGATACTAAGCCTCTACTAAGAGATTGCTACAATAAAACTGAATAGAACATGATATCATAATTTTATTCAACTTGGATTAATGCTGGACGAACGACAATTTATACATATACTAAAATATCTGTACATATTTAAGAAAAGTTAATTCGAGAGATCTTAAGTAGAGTTATGTTTGCACGCACATGATGCAAAAACAACTACATGAAATTGAATGCAATTTACACAGTTGCATTGCAAAAATTTTAACTTAAATCTGGTCCACGTTTCGTGTTGATACGGCACCTAGAAATCAAGTATTAATAATGAGAAGTATTAGACAAATTTAATACGTCGCGACGCTTAGAAGCCGAAACAACAAGAAATAGTAGAAAAGTCGGTGAGGGATACCTAAGCAATTGTACCTTATCATGTGTGTAGATCAGCTACCTCTTACATGTATAGAAAGATAAATTTAGATGGGTACTTCGAAATTCAATCGCGGGTAAAAGAAAGTCCACAATAAAAATGCTTGACTTTTGTATAATATACAAAGTAAATTAATTACTTAAGGAAAATTATCTACGATAGTCGATCTCGGATTAAATTCCACATAGCGGTGAAATAATAACTCAGACCTGAGCGGTGCGCGGATTTCAATTAAGCTCCCTTTGGGATTGGCTGACGCTTCGATTTGCACTCTAATTAGTAGCTCATGATATTTCGAGTTTTATCTTTTTCTGGCTGATATATTAAGCAGCTTATAATACTTTTTAAATAGTTATTCATTTTTGCCTTAACAATTCATATGCGTTTAATTATAAACTAATTACGCCACACGGAATTTTAGGTTATAAATATCTGCTGACAAGTTAAACAGACGAATTTTATTAATCGCTACTCAAATACTCCCATTTATAGACATCCAAACATTCCATATTACGTAAACGTACGTAACGTACACTAACGAAATGAAATGCCTAATGTTCTGTCAATGCTCTCAGTATGGGTTGGACAATCAGAAGTGAATTTATCTTGCGTAAAGATATTACTTTGTTGGCTGTTACGTACTGCTTATATCGTGATGGTATGGTGAGTGTACCAAAGACCTTTGCCAACTATTTCCGCTGCCTTTTTTCCTCTTTTAAACAACAGGTATTCAAGCCTTATATAGCACAGTAAATACCATCACGAACTTAATGGTTCGGCGTCATACAACACATATGTGTTGTAAGGTAAAATCGTGGAACGTTTTCCAACGTACGTGTTTTCTTCTTGTATTCTAAACTTTTTAAACTGAACCTGAACGAGTATATCTTAAATGCTTCAATGTCTACTACGTAAGTGATGAATTACTGAGCAGCGATAGCTCAGTGGCGAGACCAACAGACTGCAATGCAGAGGGTCTCGGGTTCGAACCCACGTCGCGCACCTCTGACTTTCGGAAGTTATATGACTTTTCGAAATTATGTGCGTATTGATTGACAATTATCGCCTGCTCCGTGCCTCGGAGAGCACGTTAAGCCGTCGGTCCCGGCTGCCATGAACATCTATGGCAGTCGTTATTGGGAGAGTGTCGACACAAAAGATCCCACTGGGTCAAAGTGTCGCCGGTCTGCACTGACTGGCCCCCACATAAGATACAAGATACAAGTCTATTTATTATATATATATTTATATTGTAAAGTCTTATATTTGTAAATAAAGTGCAGGAGCGCTTTACTCCGTCTTTACTATAAGACGGCGTGGAATACTATTGCCAGGCGAGTATAAAAATACTGTTTTATTAATACACCGTGTACTTTTGAGTACATACATAAAACATGTGATAATACTTACATTTGAGTCTGAATACACATACAATGTACATACAATGGTTGAACTTTTTTTTTCTAAACGATACCACTAAGTAAGACTAAAGTGCTAAGTCTTACTATAACCGAAATTATCGCTACTATTAACATTTGCACACAAGGAGCTATCAAAACTTCTAACTTAGAATCGAATGTCTGCTTCCGAAAATAGATCTTCTATTTGTTTTAAATGGAATCAAGTTATATGAACAAACGAGATGGCTTAAAGAAACATGTTAACGTAGATAATAATCACGAGCCATTGTTTTTATGAGATTATTATCCCAGAACAATAGGGGTTAGGGACATTTGTGATAATTCCTGATGGGCTGCAATCACACTATGTGGACAAAATTAAGGTTACACGGCATCAATTACTGTCATTAATAATCTCGGTCTAATAATGAATAATTCTGGTTTATCAGACCCTTTATTCTCAATTAGAGATAATTGTTTCTACTGTCTTTTGTGTTTTTGTCGTATTAACTATGTATAAACTTGCCTTATATATTGCAACTATCAGTATGCAAGGTTTATTACTGCTTATGTATATGACCATCCCCTCCAAAATAAGTCACATCGATATCCAGTGGCTGTTTAGTTTATTAAATTTGATACTCTTACGAGCTGTTAAAAGGATATTTGTTTCTGATTGACAGTCTAGTATGCTTCATTGATACAAATTCAAAAGTGTGATTATTTGGATATAGAAAAGTATTAGGTATGATGTAACTTCTGTGGATGTTCTCGATAAAGCAAAGCAAAATAATATTTTTTTAATATGTAATTATCAAGTAATTTCCATTGAATCAATTGTAGTTTTTTCCACAGACGACAGTTTCAACTATACATATTTGTAACATTATTTTCTTTGTTATTTATTAGGGTACGAATATAGTCTTAAAGCAGTGATTGAAAGATTTTATAATAGTTTATTTGTTTACCAAACCTATTTGGTACACAAATAAACCATTATAAAATCTTTAATTGTCTTAACAAGTAAGAAAAAATATGACAAGATTGAAATATTTTAATAATAATATAATAATATTCTACCACATACACACAACACCATCTAGCCCAAACTAAGCAGAGCTTGTACTATGGGTACTAGACAATGGACAAACGTACATATATACTTTTTTTTTTGTAAATACATACATATTATACATAGAAATACCCAGACCAAGACAAACATCCATGTTCATGCACACAAATGTTTGACTTGTGCGGGAATCGAACCCGCGACCTCAGGCGTGGCAGTCGGTTACACTAACCACTACACCATCGATCCTATGTTTATATTTTCTTAATACCTTATGATATGTCCTTTACCAAAAACAAAACCATTCGTAGCCGAACACAAAAACAATCAGTTTTAAGCGTAACGGTTAATGAAATAAGGTTTAAGTGGCGCGCACTTGGTGGCTCGTATCCGAGCTGGTAAAAAATACAGGGTACAGATGTAGCGGAGCGTATGCGAGCCTCTGTCAAAGGGCAGGTTAATATCCTACGTCCTATATACATTATAATAAATTTTGCTCTCGGCTCCGCTCGCGCTAATGTCGATTTTATCAATAAATATCTATCTCTTGGTAACAACACTTTTTATTCTGGATGAAAGGTAATCTTTATCCTTTTATGATAACGTGTAATATTAGTTAGGATACCTATTACAGATTATTTTTTATCGACAAACAAACAACACAGCATCTTGGTATAATTAGTGACATATCTTCTGGGCACACTCCCGGTCGACAGCGATGCTGAGGAATTTTACGACGCTGCCTAAACCGGCCATCCTTTTTTATTAATTTTTACAGTCCCATATTTTGTTACTCTTCATTTTGTTCTATTTAGAAGTGGTTAGTTTTGTTAATATTAGTTAAGTTGTAAATTATGATTGTTGCTTTCACTACTATGAATTATATTGTTTTTTAATAAAAAAAATAAAAAAAAAGTAACATAAGTAACTGAACATTGTAAGTAACTTCATGAAATAAAATTTTTAAGGAGTAAGTAAATTATATTCAATAAACTTATTATGGATGTGGGAAAATATATTCTTTTAAGTTTTGATAAACTTAAAAAAGTCTTAAATCTTAGTTAGCCTAAGATTCGAATCATACGTAACATTCGAATTCTTTCACGTAAGATTGCGAAGACTTGCTAGTGGTAATAACGTCTGATTTCTACAGATGTTCTATCCTGTTGGCCTGTGTAGCAACACTTCAATTTCAACGAGATAATCCAGTCTGGTTGAAAATATTTCACGCTCAAAGCAAGATTCGAGTCGATACGAAGTGTAATATGTCAGCAGAGTATTACATAACATACAGAAAGATTTGAAAATATTGGTGAATGTTTTATTTATTTGTTTTATTCTTTAGAACATTAGAATTTTACACTTTATGATTGCCTCGGGGGTGTTAGGTTTAAAGTGAGATTTAAAGTTCAATTCTTAGGACGAGCAAAATGTTATTGAGGTTTACTGTTAGAAGATTCTTATTAGTAGCAAGGAGTCTGCTTATGTGTCCAGCAGACGGCTATAGGCTCGATCTATAATAATATGAGTGTTAATATAGCTTTGTATTATAGTTTATTTCCACAGGGGTAATCGTTGAAAATATGAATGTATTAAAGCTAGAAGCCATCTTGATGAGCAAACATAATGCGCCGGCCGTCGACTACGCTACTACGTAATGTTATTGCAAAATATGGGCACGTGAACCACTCGGTTTGAAGCTAAATTAAATATTTAGGACTGCGCTAGTCTGCTGTTGGAAAATGTGATCGAGCCAAAAGTTTTCAATATAGATAAATCGATATTATGATTAATTATATTTTATTATAAACATTTCATTCTTGGTTGTAAGCATTTACTTAAAGAAGGCGGTTCTTTTGCAAAGTCCGCTCTTAAAATTTGTTAGAATAACCAGGGAGCCTATGTTCGACTCCTGTTAATCACCGGGTTAAAATATTATGTTGGTCTATTGTTGTATAAAAAAAGACGAAACCAATATACAGATTTTTATTATGTATGCTAAAATAAAAAGCACTGGCAGCCTATTAGTAGACCGTTGGACTACCACGCCGAGGTCTTTAGTTCAATCTAAAACATAGTGACGAAACCTGTATATCTAAGAGTTCTCCATAATGATCTCGAAGATATGTAAAGTCTGCCAACCCGTACTGGGCCAGCGTAGTAGACTATTTTCTCATTTTTTTTACGTGCGGTAATGCATTGACTCCTACCCCTCCGCGGGGGCGGGTGGAGGGTTATGTCGGACTCACCGAGGTAAAAGAGAAAGATGGTATTGAAGATAATAATGGACTTCCCGAAATACCGATTAAACCTACCACGGCGTGGCGGGGCCGCGTTAATCACTTTCACATGCGGTCGCGACCCGCGACCCTGCCGTATGAAACGGCAGGCCACTACACAACAAGATTGTGGTAGACTATGGCCTAACCCTTCTCACACAGAGATGAGGCCCGTGTCCAGCAGTGGGACAGTTTAATACAAAGTTATATTATGTTAAAATTCCATGCCAGTGGAGGCCTATATAAATGCCTATATCCAATTACATCCGTTGCGAGTTCCAAGACGTACTAAATTGCCCTGGGACTTTAGCAGTTTTAAAACTTTGAGTTTTCCATGGTCACCATTGCTGAATTTGGCTAGACAAACGTTACATGATCCCATTACTGTAACGTTTGTCTGAAGAGATTATGACCAATATCTGACACAACTCTAGACCATTAGTTTCTGTGGAAATTTTGTAGCAAGAAACTTCATAACAAATTGCTCAACCCAAGTACTGGACATGGAAACTCAAGAAAAGTTGTTTTCACGTAACTACTAATAAAGCTTTTTTATAAGCTCGTTTCGTCCCACTCCAGGGCAAAGGCCTCCACAGTCTTCTTTCATCTCTTTCTATTCAAAGCCGCTTATGAATAATCGTTATATAAAAGAGTCAAACTCATCTTGCCATCTAAACGGGTTGGGAGCCTTTTGCGCTTACCCATAGACCGCGTAAAGTTGTCAAGGCTATCTGAGGACAACAAAAAAAATAATCATAAAATCACGCCATCTTAGTCTGGGTAGTTTGGCCCTTATCGTTTGAAATGCGGGAGACATGTCCAGCCCAGTTCTATTTAAGCGCACCACTTAGATAACAACAACAGTCAATATAAGTATTTCTGTTCTATTTCAATTATTATTAAGTTACAAACGCCCGCCATTTCCCCGTTCGTAACGAAAAATTAATCATCAGTTATATAGTTTATTACTTTATTTGCTTTTCAACAAAAACGTCGACACGTGGCCATGAATAATGAATTAAATTTTATTACATTGCACTCGATGTCGAAAAAATTACGCCATGTTACTCTTTCAAATATTCTGGGTGTAAGATGCTAATATGGAATTAATAAGAACGTGCACCATTAATGAAATACATCGATTTTTTATTTCGTTGAAAGCCTAATTAATATTCTAAATGCAAGCGTGAGTTTGTTTGTTTGTTACGCTTTCACACCTTATGTATGTATTTTATGTGGGGGCCAATCAGTGCAGATCTGCGACACTTCGACCCAGTGGGATCTTTTGTGTCGACACTCTCCCAATAACGACTGCCATAGATGTTTATGACAGCCGGGACCGACGGCTTAACGTGCACTCCGAAGCACGGAGCAGGCGATTATTGTCAATGAATTCGCACATAATTTCGAAAAGTCATATTAACTTCCGAAAGTCAGAGGTGCGTGACGTGGGTTCGAACCCGAGACCCTCTGCATTGCAGTCTGTTGGTTTCCCCACTGAGCTATCGCTGCTCATTCACACCTTATGCACTAGACCAACCGTAATGCAATTTCGTATACACGTTGTCAAGGGTACAAAATAGTACATAAAGTACATTTAGTGCAGAAAAAGTACTGTTTCCGAGCAAGTGAAGCCGCGGACAAAAGCTAGTACTTTAATAAATCAGATTGTTATTGTTAAGTACACTATGTTTAGGGTAAGAAACAGATAAGAGATAAAATATAAAAATAATAAAAGTCTTAAGTGATATGCCGGATAATTTATTTTATTTACTAAAAAGTAATAATTATTTTATTGATTAATTAGACTATCAAATTATCAAAGCATTTTCATTTATTGTACTAGAGACATTCTCCGATTTTTTTTTTATACTTCTATGATGATGGTAAGTCGTTTCGCAGGGGTAGTACAAAACTTTAACATATTATATACTTAAACCTTCCTTATGAATCACTTCGTCTATTGGTGAAAGACGCCTAAAAATCCGTTAATAGTTTTTGAGTTAATCGCGAACAGACAAACAGACGCAGCGGGGGACTTTGTTTTATAATATATAGTGATAGCAGAATAAATGCTGTAGAAATGAGAGCGCTGAGAAATATATGTGGTATGACTCTGAAAGATAGAATAAGGAATAGTGTGATTAGAGAGAGATGCGGCATGAAAGTGGATATAGTGACAAGAATAGAAAAGGGTATGTTAAGCTGGTTTGGGCATGTCGAAAGAATGGACGAGGAAAGACTGACTAAGAAAGTTTATAAGGCTAGTGTGATTGGAACAGACGCAAGAGGAAGACCTAGGCGAACGTTTCTTGATCAGATCTGAGGCGTTCTGGACAAAGGACAGGTTAAGAGCACCTTGAACCGACGGGCGTGTATGAGGAATGTGATGAAAGTGAATGAAGCCAGAGAAGTGTGTCAGGATCGTAGCAAATGGAAATCCGTAGTCTCTGCCTACCCCTCTGAGAAACAGGCGTGAATCTATGTATGTATGATAGTGATGTATATGATATTATTATATAAGTATTTATATTGAAGCATTTTATTGCAAATGTGTATCGTGTCGTGTCTTATGGTACTGGTGAGATTTTCTGTAAAGAAAATCTTAAACGCATCACCACGTCTGGATATTTGCCCAGTAACGCCAATAAGGCCTGCTATTACGTGGGACATAATGTGTGGGCAAAATTTGGGTCTGCTTACACACCTTCTGTCAAATAAAAGAAGTAAACATTTATGTAGATAACTGCTTTTGATTAACAACGTAACGTAAAGCAAAATTAATATTTATTGTTTCTGTAAACGTACGAACCATAATAAATGAAATAAAATTTTGCTATGTCTGCAGCCATAAATTAAGTTGTCTTTCACATTTCGGTTGCCCTGAAGCTGGGAGTCAGCATCGGAACTAAATGAAAATCCAATCTGTTCCTGAGCTTGATTCGATACACGACGAAGAAACATTTTTATCCAATATGGCGGTATATTGGAGTAAGATTTTAGTTTTGTTTATTGATGCTTTATAAATTCGTATATTGAAACTCCAATACAAGATAGATAATAATAATAATAATATTCTACCACATACACACAACACCATCTAGCCCAAACTAAGCAGAGCTTGTACTATGGGTACTAGACAATGGATAAACATACATATATACTTTTTTTTTGTAAATGCATACATATTATACATAGAAACACCCAGACCAAGACAAACATCCATGTTCATGCACAAATATTTGACTTGTGCGGGAATCGAACCTGCGACCCCAGGCGTGGCAGTCGGTTACACTAACCACTACGCCATCAAGGCCGTAACGGAGGTAGATATATTTTAGTAAGCTAAATCTTTCTTGTATTGAAAAAAACTTGTCACTAAATAAACTTTAGAAGTGCTTTTTAATATAATATTAGAATGTAACCTAAAAGAAAAATTAATAAACATTTATTCTTCATACCAGATAATAACGTTCCAGAACCAGGTCTATACCGATAGCTCTATTTGGTGAGCTCTGATGAATGAATGGCCAGAGTAGTTTTAGTTCAGTTGATCCGCCCACATCAAATCAAAGAGAAGGTTGTGAACTAACTAAAACTTCACCAAAAGAATATCGGTGGTGGAGTTTTAGTTCTTAGGCTCGGTTGAAAGTTACGGATAGCCGGATATAATCTCTTTATATTTCCCAGGGACGAACCACAAGCTTCCTAACTAGGTTCAATTAACAGGCTGACTGTATTCACTCTCTCGCTCTTTCAATTCGTTAATGCATAGGTATATTACTTTAAATTGTAATAAAATCACGTTGCTATTTTAGTCCGACTTATTCAATTATATTACTAGTGTCTATCTTAGGTACATGGCACGGACCCTCGTCACTGAACCGCAGTACTTTTTTTATAGCGGTATAATTGGTCCGGATGCTTGCCAAATGCACACACGTATGATTTAATAGTAGATATAAAATACATTTTGTGTGTTTGGCTAATCGGAATAATTTGAAGTTAGCTAAATATAAGTACAAGTATTCAATAGTAGCACTGTTTGTCAGCCAATGTACACGACGCTCATAATCATATTCTTAAAAAACTGGTCAAGTAAGACTCGGATTCGCACACGAAGGGTTTCGTAACGTCATTCAAGATAAAACACTATGCTTTTTATTATTTATTGTTACAGCAGTAATGTAAATTCACGATCTGAGAAAATTTCAACACTCCGGCTAATATTGTTCATGAGACATAAAGCCTGCTGATATACAGACGGACGGAAAGTCCATACAGAAATAAAAATTTTACCGCGTTGTTTATTTGGAAAATATTTTATTACATAATTTGAAACTTTTAAATTACTTTTAAAGAACAGTTTAATATATACCAAATTAGAATTTATGACTGAAATGAAATATTCATAACGGTCATTTAATACATTTATTTGCGGCAAATGGTTTATTTAATTCAGTGCACACCCACACTAAATTACGTTGGTTCACTATCACGCGCGAGACGTGATGCGAAACTGAAGCATTTGCCTTTGACGATTCTGTGTTACCACTATTCCTCAATTTGTCCCCTACTTTATGGATTGCCAGCAAATTGTTTGTGGTAAACCCAGAGTAGGAAGCTTTATATAATTTTATTTGTATACGTGAGTGCAATTGTAACGCAGTCTCTTGGAACTATAAAGTGCCGTGCAAGCACGCTGCGTAATTACCCGCCTTAGTACCCTAACATCAATTATATCCCAGAATTGGGTTTAAGCCTCTGAAGGTAAAGAAAATGTATTGAAACGTAGCAATTACGCATCGCTATTTGAATTACCGCAGAGGAGGAAGACGTTAAGTTTTAGGCGGACTAGAAATAATTCTTGGTGGCAAATTATTATCGTTAGATATATTATTTTTTTAGATTAAATCTCTTTGTCCTTTATGGTATTTTAAAAAGCAATTTGAATTTGCTACGGAAAAAGATATTTTTCTGTATATGTACGGAATACGTATGCGTATGCAGATCAAATTGTTAAATTCAATTATAATGGAAATCAAATGTCTGTTAGTTAATTTGACGATGGCTCAGTATGATGGCTAGATTTCGATCTCGATCAACACTGATGACCATTTTGTTTAGCTCTGAATCCTTTTAATATTGCCGTATCCCATGCACTACACCCCGTGAGTAATCAATTCATTTTAGCGTAATCGTTATTGCGTAGAGCGATACAATTAAGCATGAGGCATTTACATTTTTTAAACCATTTAGTTTTATCATTATCACAGCCGAAAGACCTACACTGCTGGATATAAGCCCAATGTTTTCTATACAGACCGGTCCAGAATATTTAAAATATTCGAACACTCTAAAATTTTAATCGGTCATTGCACATCTCTAGCCTCACACTAATTTTATTTATTGGCGCGCCATGCGGATTGTAAAGTAATATTGATTCAAAAGTTTAAATGTCATATTATTATCGCATGTGTGTTACTATCATTTAAACGTTTACTGTGCATAGAGTATGAGAAGCGAGATATTTTTATTGCCTAAGTGCAGCAAGTAGAGGCTAGCATGTTTTTGTGAAATTATAATTAGGTCCGTATTATTACTCGTATATAAAGTTATTTTTATTCCTAGTGCAATTTCCGCTGAATATATCTAAATTATTGACCAGTGGCAGACCTTGTCGTTACCAATTATTTTGTGACTGTATAAATGAGCCAGCTCGCCAAAAGAAAGTATCAGCCTCTCGTGGGCAATTAGAATAAGCGTAGCAACATTGTTTCAGCGATATGGCCAGTGAATAGTAGTTCAGGTGGTTACACATACCTATATCTTCCATCCATTTCTGTCATTCCACTTCCCTACGCTAGATAACAAGCGAGTACCTCGGTATTGCAAGCAATCATAGGACGCGATAACCGTTTACCTTATCAAAGTTAGTACTTTTACTTATATCACCATTATAATCTTGCCATCTTGTTAGTATAAAAACAATATTATAATTACGTTAGAACTGATGGTAGGTTTGTAGTGAACTTCTAATTTGGCCTTCTAATTAATCTAGCGTAGTGCCCTCTATAAAATTAAGAAAGTAACTAATTAGTTGTTGGAAACTAATTAGAACCTTATTGTTTAGTACTGGGCATTCGATGTTTGATGTAGTCAAGGATTTATCATCGCAACTCAAACGATTACAATCTCAAATCCGTGTACACAAACCTCAGACAAATAACTTTGGCGTTGGGATCGGATGAGTTTCTAAATAAAATCAAATTTTGCCCTAGTTTCTATGTCGGAATATAGAATGTTATCTAGTCGCTGACTAGAGCGCTAACTAAAGAGCTGGTCTTTAGTATTAGAATATATTATATTTCTGCTATGTAAAAAGTAATCTCAACGAAATCATTTTCTTCCTGTGTTACATGTAAAGGTACGAGATAGATACATAATGTCATAAAAGTTTTTATTATTCGAGGAAATGCACAAAAGCATAATGTCATTATTCAACTTTACGACATGTATGGTGAGAGGCACTTATAATAAAAAAGCAAAACTGCCTCAACTTGGCCATTATGGGCTGAACTCGCGATATCTTAGAATACTTATGATAAAAGATGGCGGCAGTGAAAACGCCAAATCTATTACAGAATAACATGACGCGTAACCCCAAAGTTACCCACTTGAATGTCACCACAAATTAATATTATTAACAACAATTGTTTTTCAAGACGGTTGACATATTTATTTATTATGTTTATATACAATCTAGGTATTATCACAGTGATTATATTATATTTACCACAAATAATATTACTTTATGTAATTGTGCATTTAATTTAAACATGTTACACAATTGTTACGTGCTTGGGAAGTAATAGCGATTGAATTTATGAAATTCAGTCGGTATTCGTTTTCCTAAGCTTGCGCTGGCTTACCAAGAGAAATTTGCAAGGAATAAGTAATTTTAAAATTTAATAGGAATTCTATCACGGGCTATTTAAATTGCTGAATTTTTTAAACTATTTATATTTTTATTTACCCCGACCTTTCCTTTGCTTTTAAAGCATGTGTTTTCCCTTTGTTATAATTAATAGTCAACCATAGCATAGAAATGCATAATATAAATCTTAATATTCTAGTTTTTAGGTGGCGTTCATCTTTTACAGCAATTTGGTGTGTGTACTTATTGATTGCATTATTTTATAACTATACGATAAATTACATATACAATTGCTTTAGATATAAAACGCAGAAGCTAATTTATATTCTTGACGTTGAACTATGAATAGCTTAGATGGAAAAACGATGATCGGTTTACAGGGGTCGCAGGTTCCAGTGCTAATTCATGGACTGTCTTTTGCCTCTGTTATATTTTACGTCTCTTTACATGTTAACTGTATCCTGGTTACAGTGCCAATGATTACTATCTGAGGATTCAATATAGATTAGATTAAAATTCATTAATATGAATAGAACTTGCTACAATATACATATAATGAAACATAAACATGATGTATATCGCGACAGTAACAGATGCTGATGGAGACGAAAATAGAAGAAAATCGTGTGATGTATTGTCGGGCGAGATTGTGACACTGAATAATGCATCTGTAACGATACAATCACAAAAGGTACAAAATCTATGTTAGTTCCGAAGCTAATAAATTGTTTATCTTTTTATTGTACTTATTCTGTGATAGATTTGCAAGTAGTGAAATGTTTGATGAAATCGGAGAATAGCAGGAACTATCATCATGATTTAATTACTGTATTACCCATAAGATGTAATGAAAATTAGGATTAATATAAAATTAAAACTTTGCAATAGAATATACAACCTAGACATTGCCTGCAGCTTCGCTCGTGTGAACGTAAATTTCTCAATAAATTTCGATCTTTCGAGATGAAAGATACTCTATGTCCGTGCCCCCGACAACGTGTATGTAAAATTCCATGATGATTGATTAAGTAGTTCGGGCGTGAAAATTTAACAAATAAATTCACATTAGCATTTATAATACCTATTAGTTAGGATTGAGTTGCATTATCCTATGAATAGTAATTAATTCAAATATAGAATTACGTTTCTAAAGCTTTATTCCGCAGAGATCAATTTCTGTGTAGCAATCGCAAGAGACTTTACAAAATTATTTATGAAGTAAGTGCCAAGGCAATTTTTTTATTTTAATTTCATTGTAGCAACCCACTTTGAATAATGTCTGGCAACATTCCTTTGACACGGCCAAGTATTTGATAACCGTGAATCATTAAAACCGCAAAAATTTCATGCTCAAAGTGACCGTGTCTGTAGATTCAAACAAGTAACGTTTGGTCAAAAATGAATACATACCTACAGTCTTACGTCTATATTCCGAAGGTCAAGTGCATTAGCAAGGGAAGTGTATTACAACTTCTCGCCATCTATAATTTATTAACTATGATGATAAATTCACTACCGTTATCAATGTCTTTGAGACTTAAAACATAAACAGATCTAAGATTTTGTTACAAAATGTAACCTATCTAATGATTTTATCGAAGTAAAGCTGGTATTACTGCTTCGCAAGTCACAATTTCTTAAAACAAATTAAAGCATTTACACATAAATTTGCAACACTTTCCAATTAACATTTCTGTGTTGATCTTCTAAGATATTTAATTATACAATGGAAACTTGGAATATTTACATTTCGCCTTTCGTTTTATAAACCTTTACAGCACAAGAAATACCGCAGGATTCTGAGGAAGGCATTAATGATTAAAAGCAGCTTAAATATGTAAAATCTATTTGTTGTTTGGTCTGAGGTTAGCCCCATTTGAAGTCAGATAAGTGTGGATTTTCAAACAACTGTTTGCGAACTGTGTCTTACTATGTTGATGTTTTCTTCGGTACAATAAAGAAACTTAACTTCCTTACAGTTACTGATAGTATAAATACGAATATGATCCTTGCATGCCTTAACTACTCGATCGACTACCATGAATATTTTGATGATTATCTTGGTACAGAAATGCACATAGCGTTCTGTTTCCGAGGGATAGCAAATCTTGTTGTTAGCCTTGCCTGTCTATCTGTCCGATAATTGTGTTATTATATACATTAAATAGAAGAATATTTTTTTATACTAGCGAGTCTTATCTAACATGTACAAATACACGATTACTATACAGCCTAGATATAATCTAAAACAGTTTAGTAGCCGTGTACCTACTTGTTTTTAAACTCTCTGTTTGTTCCGAAACAAATATTGCTAGTTTTAACGACATTGAAACTTTCTTGTTTTGTGTTATTTTACCGTAAGTGGAGTTTGTAGTCCCATCACGTACAAAATAACTATCTATGGTGTACACCGCTATGTAAATAATATTATAAAATTATGTTTATATCATAAATATAAATAGCGAATATATCAGATACATATTAATTAAACAGTTTCTGTTAGCTTTATTTTACTAAGCAACTTATACGCAGTTGAGCTTTCATTATCATGTGGTTGTCTACAAGCTTTTATTTAACTTCAAATATTAGTTTGTATTCTAGTGCCTAAACTTCAACCGAATTTATAAGTAGCTCCAATCATCACGGTTTAATTTTTGTCCTATCTTGTGCAACATGTTGCTAACCAAATATATTTACATAAATTATAA
This sequence comes from Catocala fraxini, assembly GCA_930367265.1. Classification (NCBI taxonomy): domain Eukaryota; kingdom Metazoa; phylum Arthropoda; class Insecta; order Lepidoptera; family Erebidae; genus Catocala; species Catocala fraxini. Next base: position 16,465,330 of record OV884040.1, on the reverse strand, counting down.
ATTGTAAAAGGGAGAGCTAAGAATAATCTTATAATAATATTCTACCACATACACATAACACCATCTAGCCCAAACTAAGCAGAGCTTGTACTATGGGTACTAGACAATGGATAAACATAAATACATACTTTCTTTTTTTGTAAATACATACATATTATACATAGAAACACCCAGACCAAGACTTATATCCATGTTCATGCACACAAATATTTCAATGGCGCGGGAATCGAACCCGCGACCTCAGGCGTGGCAGTCTGTTACACTAACCACTACGCCATCGAGTCGTCATACGTCTTACTATGTGTTTTTGTTTAACTCCCCTGCGTAAGGAATCAAGTCCTGTGACGCATAGGGACATAACATACAGTTATTTGATTACGCATATTACACTCAGACCCAGGACAATTATCGGATCCACAGCACTCGCTAGACGACTGTTTGTTTACCCGTTACGCTATAATCTACTCTGACGAAGGTTTCCGCGATAGTATAACCTCCTCTGACGAAAGTTCGTGGTTAATTGATTTATAAAAAAATAAATAGCTAAAATGATAATATCTTAATGCTACTACTCCAAGATGAATTTTTCAGCAGAAATCAGTGTACCTAAATAAACTAAATACAAAAGAAACAGGTCATAAGCTAAGCGGGAGCTTTTCGTATAAATACAATGGATATTTCTCCGAAAAGTTTTGTTTACTCGTTAGATCTTAATATTGAACTTATAGCCTGTATTATAAATACGTTTTAATCTCGGAGAAGGCCTTGTGTTTTCCTTTACGTTAAATCTTAGTCGATTGATAAGTCATTGTGATTAATATTCATCAATGACTGACGAAAATAAATAGTTACCAGACACATAAAATATGGCAATCTCATCCTAATCTAGATACAAAAGTATATAAAGGATTCTTGAATCGTTCAAAGATTTGCTTCTGTGTCTTAGATGTATTTTTTTATTGAGATCTCACATTAAGCTGTATTCGTTTTGTACTGTATCTTGAGTTGATTGAAATTTGTGAGATTTTGAAATGTATTGTGTGTGTATATAATGTATATCTATGCCTCGTTGGGCCAATATGGTGTCGTGTTAATGACATGGAAAAAAATGCGCTTATGTTTTAGCACGGTTATAAGGTTTTGTGGTCGATGCCTAGACCAGGCAAGATATCTGGTAGAAAATTTTGAGTTGCAACACGGAATATAGAAATGTTTCTAATAGACGGCAACCGGCTTTCCCTTTATAAGGTGGCACTTTAAAATATCAGCCGAAAATTGGGTGATTACACCCTTAGCTACGCTTTTGCATATATAGATAGCTAGGTATACAAAAATGATAATTTAGCATTTTTGAAAAAGCAATATTCAAGATACAGTTCTTTTAAAGTTTCTTATCTAACAACAACAACATTTAGAAAATATTAATGTGTTATGTAGTTATAGAACATCGTTGAACTAAAATTAGCTGAACTTTAAATATTGTTGATTGTAGGTATTTAATAAGCTTTCATGAGACATATTAAATAAGAGTTTCTCTATATTATTCGTCGCGGAATCGGCTTAACATGGTCAAGAAAAGTTTTACCTATAGGCATAAAAGTGTAAACGACGTCGCTCGTCTCGATGGTTTTGCTCTATCCCACTACATATATGTATAGTATTGTATAACATGTTCATGCAGGTATCTTCTTATAGTCTCAACATTTTTGCTGAACCTATAACGATAACCTATGTATCTATAGTAAACTCACTAACCACTGTAGTTTGACTCCCAGAATTGTTACTAAGATATTGTTATTATTTTATATAATTATCGAATGAAATACATTAAATGATTGAAGTAGTCTCACGCTGTATAGGAATATAAACATGTAAGCTAGTTAACACATATTATTATGGCATAAACATTATCCTTTTATGTGACATAGGGTCAAGTTGACGAATGGTAGTGACACATAAAGCTGACAAAGTGGAACATATCACGTCGCGTCACGTCCCCTCGTGATTGCAAGCCGAAATAAACCTGTGTTTATTAATAATAATTACACACTAACTTTTAAAATAAATATATTTGCTGCAAGTAAGTCATTTATATCGTAGTGGGAAACCATTGAACTGGCATGCAGAGGTCTCAAGTTCGATCCCAAGCGTATTAAAAAGTAAATCGCTCGCTTTAACGGTGAAGGAAACACAAAAGAAGTTGAGTTAAAGCTGAAAGATGTATAAAGTCTGCTAACCCGCACTAGCCTAGCGCCATGTTGGATTATGGCCTTACCTTTTTCATAATGACATGAGGCCCGTACCCAGCAGTGGAGCAGTTTATAAGCAGCGTATAAACGTTTGCGACTAATATGATGTTAACAGAACCGTGACACTTGTGTCAGTAGAAACTATAATTATCTATCTACATATAATAAAATTGTAATTCGACGATGTCTGTACATAGGAGACATTTAAGAAAAAATGATGTATGAGATCTTTATAAGAGGTAGTAGATATAGGAGCCAAGGCAATTGTTTTTGAATCTTGATCTGTCTGTCTTTCTGTATTTTTGTATGCGTATCACGCAAATGGAAAATGAATGAGAATGGACGAGGAAAGACTGACTAAGAAAGTTTATAGGGCTAGTGTGAATGGAACAGTCGCAAGAGGAAGACCTAGGCGAACGTTTCTTGATCAGATCGGAGGCGTTCTGGATAAAGGCCAGGTTAAGAGCACCTTGAACCGACGGGCGTGTATGAGGAATGTGATGAAAGTGAATGAAGCCAGAGAAGTGTGTCAGGATCGTAGCAAATGGAAATCCGTAGTCTCTGCCTATCCCTTTGGGAAACAGGCGTGAATCTATGTATGTATGTATGTATGTATCACGCAAAAACTACCGCACAAAGGTGAATGTGGTTTCATAGTTGTATTGTTGGGATCTAAATTAAATTCTGGTTCATGTATCATCTTCTGGGTCAGAGAATTCTAAATTACTGTAGTTTAATTTGTTTCAATAAAATTATTATTATTATTGTTATCTTGATACGCCATCTTAAAGTCTAGTATGATTTGTGTAGATCTATTTTTTTCATGCAAAGCAACAATATAAGTAGCCTTCTTTAAAAATGCATGAGGTCGCAAGAAAAGCTAATATATAACAACTAAAACACCGATTTCGTTTTATTACACTCCAAAATACTTTAGTCATTTTGCGCATAGTACAATGATGATGGAGGTTCCTTCTTTTAACGTGAAGATGTTTTATGGCGTAGATCATGGCTTCCTCATAAAAGTATATCGCAACGTGAGCTACGTAAAAGCTACGAAACGCTGATGAAGCGTAAATATTTAGTGACACATTTACATTTTTAGTACGACGGGACGAGGGCATATTACACCTACTGTGTGAATGTGACGCGTTAGCTGGACTAAGGATGGGTCTGATGGGGTTGGCATATCCGAGCCCTGAGGACTTCAGGCTTCTCCCTCTGAAGTGTACGCTGCGATTGATGCAGTACATTCATAGGGAGATCGCTAAGGTATAGATCTCGGGGCCGACACAAAAGATCCCACTGGGTCGAAGTGTCGCCGGTCTGCACTGACTGGCCCCCGTAACAGGATAAGATAAGATAAGATACATTTTTAGTATATTGGTCTTGGGAATTACGATATTGTTTCGGTATGAGTGCTGAGTGGTTTTTTTTTTAATAAGCTCTCGAATATGACTATATTCCTTTGGACATAGTAATAGAGCTAGTTGCAATATTCCTCAACTGTTAAAAATTGCGATACAAATAACTTTTTAATAAATGCCACATTTTACCGTCATTATCGACCATATGGGTGACACCGACCACATCGCAACCACAACGCAGCAACCAGTGACATCGCGAACTAGCGTCCGAGCACATCGCAGACACAACGCTGCGTCGACGCACCGACACTGAGCACACGCCTGCGCCCTCACACCGTCATTCATTCTGCATTGTACTGGATAGCAACTAAAATGTTTCCTTTTCGAATTCCACGAGTTTGTTCAGTCAAGGCGTGTTTCCTCAACGAAAACCGTTGTCGAACTGTCTGTCTGCACTGGTGAGCGTCATTGCGTCGTCGCAACCATATCGCAACTAATAACGACAACTCAACCACATCCACATTTTGTAGGAATCACAACGCTACTGCAAAAAGCTGCAGCGACACTATTCATACGTAACCACTGCTTGATTTCTTTTTGTCACGTCGATGTGGTGTGGTTGTGGTACGTGTGAATGAAGCCTTAGATGGATAGGTGATACAACGTTCAAAAGTTTGTATAAAATGTTTAGAGTTATATACAACCTTTTTATTTTGTATAATAATCACATTCATAGTCCCACGCCTATATCACCGAAGTAATATTCATAAATGTATTGCAGACCCACATTTCGTCAGGAATGGTTTTAGGTAATAAGTGAATAATGACGAAGTAAAATAATAATATTAAAAAAAACACTCTACCTGCACACATGGACTACGCCTTCAAGACTAACTCAAGAATATTACATACAACTCTAAATATAAAAAATATTGATATTTTTATTATAAATATTTAAATGCATGACGTTTAGGGTTTTATGCCCGGGTCAGGCAAAGTGTTATTGTGCTGCCAAAATAAATTTGGTAGCAGCACGAAGTCTGGAAATGTGTCCGGAAAACGGATATAAGTTGGCCCCCTACTACGAGCGGCTTAAAATCATAGCCGGCTAAATGTAGGTGTGTAATGCACCACTCTTCGGTTATAGATGAAAGGATATGTATGTATTTAGTACTGTTCCAAAAAAGTTAAAATCCTTTTGTTGAGATAAATAGATGCGACAGACCCATACGAACGAGCGGACATGCTATCCGCACCATAAGAGTTCCATTTTTACTATTTTCCTGCAGACCCCTAATAAAAGCGACAACGGTGGAATGTAATTCGACTGTATCTAATGAGGTAATTCATTATTTTGTTACCAAATCATTATTCTCGTTAATTTCGCAACTAACGAGATAATCTCGTCTGTAATATTGAATAACATCCGACCGCGTGGATCCGGATTACAATGTCGTATGTTCAATGCTTCCCAAATTAATTATGTTAGCGTTCAACTTCACAAAGTGGTTGTAATGAAGTTGTAATGAAGCAGTTTGTATAAAACAGCTTTTAATCTAGTAGTTCGTGATTTATAAATACTAGTGGTCGACCAGTAGTTGAAAACTACCTTCAATCTAACTAATATTTTAATGCGAATGTGAGTTTGTTTGTTACGCTTTTATGCTTTAACTGCTCGACCGATCATCATAAATAATTAGCATACACGTTGTCAGAGGAAAAGAAAAGGACATTCAGCATTTCATCCAGATAAAAATACTATCAATATAATATAAATCTAACCTAATCTAACCTACATTTACGTGAGCGAAGCCGCGGGCAAAATCTCGTATAAGATTAATTATTGGTTCTAGATGTGTTTATATATACTTTTAGTACAAGGACTACTTGTAAGCAAGTCAATCGCTTATTCCTAGAAAACAAATGGATTTGGAAGCCGACTTCCACTTGAGATAAAATCCATATTATTATAATAACTTATATAATATAAGTTATCCAAAATATTTGTTTTTGTTTTCAGCAAGACTTGCAATTTACACTAAAGAAAAATAATATTATATTTGATAATAATAAGGATCTAAGTCATGTAAGCGTCAATACGTACAAAGCAAAAATATATCGCATTTTATTCTAAGAAATCAAAGGGAGCAATTTCAACAGAGCAGTACCAAAGGTAAAGCTTGTCTTTGTAACAAATGTGTTCCAGAACGTATGTGATGTGTATATATGAGCATACCTGTTGATTGATTGCTTATCGCATCACGAGAGCATCTCGATCTATGTATAAAATATGGAAAATCTCATTTGAAGTATGTTTCACTTTTAACTTTGTGTAGTAAGCTTTTTTTTAGAGCGTTTAGTATTGCCATCTTTTACACGAGTCTTGGCCAATATTCGCCTAGACATCCGAAAGTAATCTTCAAGCGAGTCGAAATGTTAGTTTGACATAATAATTATATTCGAATACTTGAAGCTTTGATGTTGATTCATTTGATTATAGTAGCTTTACGCAATGTTTTACATTGCGTAAAGAAAATACGGCCGAAAACGGGTACTCTGGCTTACGCAAGCTAGCACCTTCGGACACTTTATCAATATACATACATTATTTAAACATATTGAATATAAAATTTAAGGAATGAAAAAATTCAGATGCCTTCTGGATATATAAATGAACAATAATCGACCGGTTTTTTTTATCACATTTTGTCAATTAGTTATGCAATAGTTAATTAATATTTTTTTTCCTTGTTGATCATGAACATTGCAAGTGTGATAATTGATAAACTATAAATTTTAGGATTTCCCCCTTTCTTGGAGCTATTCTTGAAAGGCTTCAGTATAGATCCCCGTTGGAAACTTGAAATCATTCAAATTGAACCCAAATCGAATGACACGTAGTTCATATTTTTCCGAGACTGCTGAAAAAAGTTTACTAATAAAGAACTTGTTGACTAGACTAATAAGTAATAAACGTATTTTATATACACCTTATCTTAAAAATACACGTTTGCAATAAGTCATCTTGTCGAAATCTTTCTGCACTTCCGTGCTATATAAATAAAAAAAATTTTGAATTCTAAATCACAATTCATATTTCGCAACGGTAGCAAAGCTTTGAATCACTTTTATCATCTATCTATCGAACTGCTACACTGAATGAAACAATTACACTTTGAACGAGACTGAACGACTGATCTCCCAACGAATGCGGCTATTATTGAAAAGTAATCAATAACCTAGAACGAATAAAAGCCTTGTGTGATTATGAGATAAAAATATTAATAGACAATCAATGTAACAGAGTTAGCCTATATGACTTTCCATAAAATGATATAATATAGTCTCACGACTTGGAAGGCTTAGGCAGAAAATATATTACAATCTTAATTCGCAAACTATGCTTATAGATATTACGTAATAGGGTACGAGCTTATTGCTGTCTACCGAATACAGTACTAAATTCAGTGCTGCTACTAATAATTTCTTGTAAGAAAATCTCAAATCACTGAGCCCAATCTGATAATCAGCCTCATGCACAGCAGTCGTAAATATACAAGGTTGCTATGATCCATGAACATTAAAATGGACAGAGTATTCCATATGGGCTCAGTGTTAATTCGAAACGGATAAAATACGACAACAGTAAAAATTGGAATCCACTTTTTTCAAACAAATTAATTCAATTTAATACGCAAACACCATTTATAAACATTTACACTAACCTGCGTCACCTGCATAACAAAACAGCAACGTCGCATTCTGTTGTCTTTCATTGTTTTATTGTTGTCACGGGTATCATGGAACAATTGTTTGTGTTACAAACTAATGGTGTAATGTTATGCTTGTGTTTTCGTTCTTATTGCGCTAAGATTAAGACTCACTTTGTCGTGATTGTTGGCTACTGTAATAATCTAAACAATAAATACTAAGTATCAGAGCGGCAACGTCTTCTACATTTTTGTCGCTTTAAGGTGCATGACCTTAGATACCTATGCTTAGACTCTCGGTCAGCTGTTAGGGCAGATTCAACCTGTTACAGTTCAGCAAAAACTAAAAGTCTATCCTGTGGCTAAACTACTGTTCCTATTGAACAGAAATTTGGTGTAGAGCTTGTATATGGTACATACTATATGTAAATAGAAATAAAGCCTTATAGCTATACTAAGTGATATCCCAGCTCCGCTCCTAAAGGCCGTCTATCCCTCTTTAATAAATATTATTTGAGGTCTCATTGACATTTTCATAAAATAGAGCGTTCTAAACAAACTAACAATTATATATTATAAGTATACCCCTGCCTATGCTGGGACTCGAATGTAACAATCGGCATTATTGTAATTATAGAACGTCACGTATATCAAAGACAAAGCACCAATCAGGTGGTCCAATGCACCGCCATTAATATGCAATGGACAATGGCAGTGAGTGAATCTTTTTAAACACGTACTATCTGTTAGGATAGAAATTAGAGAAGCCTTTGTCCTACAGTATATTGACCGCACGGGTGGCGTAATGGTTTAGGTAAGTAGTCACCTCGCCCCCGCTGCCGCACCGATGGGACAGTGGACAAAAATATATGTCATCCACAAATAGTTGTTCCGAGTCAGGGTGTTTTTAATATCCGTCGTTTAAATGTTTGCTAAATACCATTCGATACAGGAATTATTCCTAGTGCGGGAGTTGCCCTTTTAACAAAGCAAAAGAAAATAGCATGTCCTTAGAGGGAAAAAAATTTCGTTATTTTGTTTGGTGTGCCCATAGCACACCAATAGACACACATTTATAATATTACATTAAGGACTAGTAAGCATAAGGGAATAATATTTCCTCGGGTATTCTCGTACCATAAGTTTTCATTAACCCACGGCACCTACAGTAATTTCTCTTTCTCTCCACTCCGTCATAAACATCTCAGAATACGAAAGACTGATATAATATTTCGAGTAGATATACCTTATATGAGAAACAAAGAAAGTAATTATTGCTTCTCAAACTCAATTTGTAGCAATATCGGAATAAATGGAAAAATAAATATGCTAAATGCCAACATATACAAGAACAGTCATACTAGTTGCTTTGGTTATGATATTATTTCCCTCTTACTTGATCTCTCTCTTTCCCTCTTGTACACTTTGAGCAAAGATATGACAACCTACGCATATGAGTAGGTTTTCATATAATATTTGTATTGTCTTATAATATCTGCGTAACACATAATATATGTATATTGTAAGCCGTTCGATAAGAAAAATCGCTGTCTATAAAATTAACGTTATTTTAGTACAAAACGATTGAATTATAAAACAAAATTTATCTTTATTTATTACGAGACTTTGCCCCCGGCTTCGCTTGCGTAAATTTAGATTAGGTTAGTAGCAGTACTTTTTCTCTATGAAAGTACCCTATGTCTTATTCTGTTCCCCTGAGTTCGTGTATGCAAAATTTCATGATGATGAGTCGAGTAGTCAAGGTGTTAAAACGTAACCATCAAATAAAGTCGCATTTTAAATGTAGTAGGTATTGTATTTAGTAGTATGTATGTAGGATAATAAAATGAAGGAAATTTATAATTTTATATCAATTTACTACTATTTAGTAGTAAATTGATTTTGATTTATATATTTTTAAAACTTTTGCGCGTAATAAACGTAGGTATTACGCGCTAGAGTTTGTACTTATAATGACATGACTATGAAGTGCCGAGTTCAATTCCTTGATCAGTCGAATCGATATTGACTTTTTCGCTATGGCAATTTTTAACTGCAACAGTCTGGCAACGATGCGGTTAGACGACAATACGCTCACCTCCTTTTACATGGCACGTAAAAACATAGCTGGCATAATGTGGGTGTGATACACCTCAGCCTACTTCTTCGGGGACTTACAGGCTATAGTCTACAGATAATGTATATATGCACTAGTTAATACCCAGTTTATAATTTTACGTATAACTGTGACAACAATAAATAGCCTTTTACTCACAACGAATGCCGCAGTAATTTATTTTGTTGCTTGTTCCACATTAACACTCCATTAAATCAACTTAAAAAGCAAGAGCTTCCGTTATCAGTGTTATCACAATTACCGCGATGTTCTGCATCATAATGCCGCTCTCTTTGAACACATAAATTGTTCTCAGGGAGGCATAAATTACCAGTCACTTTGCCTTTCGTGTCCTTAAGAAGTACCTTAGTATCTACGTGCCTTATAATTTTTTAATAGTCTATAAAAATGATGTAAAATTGATGCGGCCTTATAGTTTTAGGTATTGTAGAGAGAGTTTGTGACTTACTATAAAACTTTGCAAGGCCAGCGTGCAAACAGCTGTGTATGTTATATTATTCAGAAATGTGTTTGATCTCTGAATAAGTGAGAATCGAAAGACTTTTCACAACAACTATTTAAAGAGGATGAGTCGATTGTCATGATTACTACTGTAGTATATATATAATAAAAACATTTTTATTTTATAGAAAATATATAAAATTAAATGTTTTAAATATATGTTTTTTGTATATGACCGTTATAATCGTAGTTATAATAACAGTATATTATTAAAATACTGTAATAGTGAATTGTCTTTATAATAGAAAACGGAAATGATAGGTTTGTAATGAGTGTAGCCTAGAATATACAGATACAGGCTAAAACCTATTACAAACCTATCATTTACTTTAAACTTTTACTACTGAGGTGGGGGCCTCTCAGGCCTTGAGAAAGTAAAATGGTTGAATTATTTCCTTCCCCCGCGCACCACACACACGTACCTTCTATTACCTTCGAGTTTAGTTGCGCCGAGGCTGTCAACGCTTGTTCACATGTCTGCGCGCGCAATTTCGGTAAGTAAATTCATTTTGAAAATTTTCGCGATCCTCTCAAAACCCAGCTCAGTATTTTCGTAACTTTTGCCTTATCCAAACTATAAAACAAAAACAATAAATAAAATCTACTCAAAAAAAAAATACACGTGTAGCAGTAGAAGTAATTGTCAAATGACAGCAAAAGCATGAACGATACAAACTGTGACGTAACCGCTTTTTAGATGCACCTGTTCGAGATAGCGAGATGTCCTCACTATACACACACTTCTTCTTATATCTAAATAAAAAATAATAATTTCTTCAGTAGTTTGCAACCATTTTTTTTACACTGTTTGCCTAAAAAGATTTCTTTTGATTGCTATTTGCTCGTGTGTGTAAAATAATATAAAAAATAAACATAGGCAACTACCCTATTCGTATACCCAGTACCGCGATTCGGCGCCGGTGCGGTTCCGGCATCATGTACAATTAGCCTTAAACTTCAAGCAAAGAACAGACAGACGCTTGAATTGCACCGCAAATACTCTTCTAAATGCTCAAGATTATCATAACATGCACTCAACGAGGATGGAAAAGCAACTCGAATCGCGACCGACTTATCGACGAGCTTTGTAAATTGATTGGGAAATGGAAAGAACTCGCTAATTGGACGAGTGCTTCAGTCAAGTATGACTTTGTACGATAGTGTTGGAATTGCTTTTGGAAGATAAGAGTCGGTAGCGACTGTGGCACAGATATGTAGTCTATTCAATGTATAAATATAAATGTGATAGTTTGTGAAAATATTTGGTTGTTTGGGTGCTTTTTATTGAATCGCGGCTAAATTGTTGAAAAATTAAGATAAAACTTGAATCAGAGACCATGACCGACCGAATAAGTTAAGACACAATGTTTAATTGCTGTGATTCTACAGAGTAAGTAACTTACACGCCGCATACATATTTCAACTCGGGGAGCGAGCATTATTTGGCGTCACAGTATTGATTATGGCATTGCAGCTTAAGTGCTCGCCTCGCCACTACCATCGTTCGTCCGTGAGGCGATTAAGCGGAACAAAGGCTCCAAAGTGTTCGCGAGAGATCTGTCTATGGAGAAAAGCCAGCTGACAAAGCTGAAGACGGATGGTAGAACAGTATCGTCCAAACCTGAACTCATGAAGGAGATTGAGATCTTCTATGGACAGTTATATTATAAGCTTTTGGATTGAAAAGAACTCGGTAACAACATCAACGGCGAGTACATCACTCACCTTCGAATTGCCGACGATATCGTGGTCATGGCTGAGACCATGGAAAACCTCGGCATAATGCTCGATGGTCTCTGTAGAGTTTCCTGACAAGTAGGTCTTAAAATGAACATGGACAAGACGAAAATCATGTCCAACGTCTTTGTCACACCTACTCCTATTAAGGTTGGGAACTCTACTCTCGAAGTTGTCGACAAGTATGTATACCTGGGACAAAAGATCCAGTTAGGTAGGTCCAACTTCGACAAAGAGGTCAATCGTCGAATCCAACTCGGCTGGGCAGCGTTCGGGAAACTACGACATATCTTCTCGTCCAATATACCGCAGTGTCTCAAGACGAAAGTCTTTGACCAGTGTATGTTGCCAGTGATGACTTACGGCTCAGAGACGTGGTCGCTCACTATAGGCCTTATAAGAAGGCTCAAGGTCACGCAAAGGGCGATGGAGAGAGCTATGCTCGGGGTTTCCCGGCAGGATAGAATTAGAAATGAGGAGATCCGCAGGAAAACGTAAAGTTGCCGACAAAGCTCTCCAGATAGCCAAGATGAAGTGGCAGTGGGCAGGGCACATAGAACGCAGAACCGATGGCCGTTGGGGCGCAAAGGTTCTACAGTGGCTACGTGGCCATGCACCGGAACACGCAGCAGGGGTAGGCCCTCCACAAGGTGAACCGACGACCTGGTAAGGCTCGCGGGAAGCGGTTGGATGGGAGAGGCCCAAAATCTTGGGGGCGGCCTATGTCCATCAGTGGACGTCTTTCCAGCTGAGATGATGATGATGTTGATAATGATGATAACTTGAAATTAATCATTAACCAACTTTGGGCGTCTGATCGTAATCAGGTTCGATCCTGTCTCCCGCTTTACCGAAGTAGATGGCCTTTTAAGTTTACTGATAATAATTAGATGATATTAATTTTGCAATATCTACTTAAAACGCCGTATTTATGTGCCTATCGCCTTCATAATTACTGATTAAATAATTTTTAATTAGGCTGAAAATTTCCTAAAGTTGCCCAACTCGTAAAGTATATCTAAGATTTAAGAATCTATCTAATCTCTAATCTAAGGATCAAAATTACTGCGCTACATAGACTATCTGTGAATGGGCTGTGGAGCGTCAACATACCGGTAACTCGACACACAAAATTGGAGATTTCGAAGGATCTCAAAGGGGTCATGAGCATGGGATGCGACAAAATACAGCCATTGCACATATTCAAAAAGTATTTTAAAATAAAGATAGGGACGAATGGAGACAAGGTCATCTGGTACACTGATGGTTCCAAAATGGAAACAGGATCAGACGCTGGTATCTATGCCAACGACTGCAAGGTGAGCCAAAGCATGGGCAAATATGCATCGGTCTTCCAAGCGGAAACCTATGCTATAATTGCCTGTGCTCAGAAGAATATTAACAATAATGTCACTGACAGGACTGTGTATATTCTCAGTGACAGTCAAGCTGCTCTTAAGGGTCTGGCCTCGTGTAGGGTGGACTCCAAACTGGTTCTGAACTGTGTTAAGGCCCTTAACAAACTTGGCAGGAAGAACACAGTCAGACTGGTGTGGGTTCCGGGGCATATAGGGGTGCAGGGTAATGAGGAGGCTGATGAACTAGCCAGAAAGGGCTCGGAGCAACTGTTTGTTTGTGGTCCCCAAGCTATTCGTGCGACTCTCTGAGAGCACCGCCAAGGCAGCTTTGAATGTACATGACAATGATAAACACAGGCTGGAGAGGACGGCCCTTAGGGGTCTGGAACACTCAAAGAAATTCATTGCAAACAGAGCCACAAGCTTCACCCGTAAATTCTGCGGGTATAACAAAAGCCAAATGCGCCTGCTCACAGGAGCGTTCACTGGCCATTTTGGCACCAACGACTTCCTGTGCAGATTGAGATTGGCGCACAATTTTATCTGCAGAGCCTGTGGTGAACAAGACGAGTCCATATCGCACTTACTGTGTGAATGTGACGCGTTGGCTGGATTGAGGATGGGTCTGATGGGATTGGCATATCCAAACCCTGAAGACTTCAGGCTTCTCTCTCTAAAGTGTACGCTGCAGCTGATGCAGTACATTCACAAGGAGATAGCTAAGGGAACTTGATTGATTGATTGATTGATCTTGGGGCCGACACAAGAGATCCCACCAGATCGAAGTGTCGCCAGTCTATACTGACGGGCCCCCACACAAGATAAGATAAGCATAATGCCTAGGTATTACGAAGTATTTTGCAAATATTCAAACACTGGATACAAGAATCATCCGACATGGCGCAGTAATTTATATATCACATAATTTGCCACTAGTGGCGATTGACATTTCACGTAGTGGCGAGATTACTCCTATGATGCACTCCACTGCACTGTCAGTGCTGTCAAGAATTATTATATAAGCGAAAACTAGCAGTAGTTGTGCTAAGCTACTTTACGAGTCAACAGTTGGCGGAGCTTCAACCATATAGAAGCTACTACAATAAGCATAAACTTTTAGCAAACTAATTTGACCGCAGTTGCCACAGGAAATTGAGAGATTTTTTTAGCAATGGTCACGTTTAGATTAATGTGATGTCCCATAATCATTATAAATGTGACTATGTGAATGCTTAGATTCATATTGTACCTAAATTGAACGTGATACAGCTAGTAGAATAATTGGCTTTGCTATACTCTCTCATTTCTAAAACGATAAACATGTGACACATCCGACAAAATATTTAAAAAAAAAAATTCATTGCTTAGGACGATACACTTCCGGCTTTTGATTGTACTCAAAAGATTAACTAAAAACTGATAGTGTGCCCTAAACTGAATTTTGGTCACGACAGCCAAACAAATCCAAAGACGGAGACTAGGCGTCGACACAGGAGAAATTAAACAATTAGTGCACTCTGCCTCCCAAAATACATACAGTATCTCCGGTGATATACTGTCAACCTACCAATGATGTATTAGCTCAGTAAATCTTTTGAATATGGGATATTTGGTGTTAATGAAGATATATTATTATTATTATTATGCCCTCATTTTCATAGTTTAAAAGGCCGGCAAATCATCACGACACTATCGCACCTACCAAAATATCCGCAATGGATACCCTACAACTTATCTGATGACTCCGACTACGTCGAAATATAACTATGAACATAAATTTTATCGTCAATAAGAGAATGACATAACGAAAGACTATCTTGTAAGTTCATAAGGAAACTGTCAGCATTGTATTTTATGAAACTCTTCTCGGAAATATCTTTCGAGTTATTTTATATCATGAATAGTGTTATGTTATTTGAGAGTTACTTTTAATAGTGAATAGAATTCAGAAATATGTATTAAGGTAGTTTGCGTTTGTAGAAAGAATCAACCACAAACAATTGATCAAAACAGATTGATGACAAAGTAAGACGATGTGAATGGACACTCTTTATGTCCATGTCATCATCTTCCATTTGTCACGTCGGAAGGGTATGAGCTAGCTGTACGTTATCTGGCTTGGTGGGATGCTTTCTAGAGAAACGAACGGTTAAGAGTAAGTCTAAGCGGATAAGCGATGCAATAACCTGTTGAGTCGCAGTGGTACACCGGCGCGCGGCGGCCAGACACAGTAGATTTTCAATTATGTCTGTCATTCCAACAATTGACAGATTAAGAATGAAATCCAAGAGAATGAAGCAAAGACTGAATCGTAGCAAATGGAATTCGCAGTCTCTACCTTTAGTAGGACTATAAAGGCAGAGATTAAACAAGCATGAGTCAATATCTATATATAATAACTAATATTATAAAGCTGAAGAGTTTGTTTGTTTGAACGCGCTAATCTCAGGAACTACTGGTTTGAATTGAAAAATTCTTACAGTGTTGGATAGTGCATTTATCGAGGACGGCTATAGGCTATATAACATCACGCTACAACCAATAGGAACGGAGCAGCAATGAAAAAAAATTGTAAAAACGGGGAATTTCTCTTATATGAAGCAGAAGAAATTGCACGTGTCAGCTAGTTATACATAATCATGTGATGCTTAATATTTCTAGTGACCTTAGTGAAGAAGCATTATTCTATTCCTTTTTATTTATATAATTCTCACAATAATACTTCTTTAAATGCTTCTCCAGGTAACTCGGCTTATAAACAAAAAGTTGTGATAAAATAAAAGTTGTTTGAAAATATAATGGATTCCATACTCTGTAGCTAGAACCTTATGATTGTTTAGATTGTTGTTTCTTCTTTATTTGTTTTAATTTGAGATTATAGTGTTACATTAAGAAATCTGTCAGATTAATGTCACAATCATTTTTGTATTATTTTTATTATATATAATCAAGTTTCCAATTCTTGTTAAATAATAATATGTGAAACGCATTACTTACATTTTTATACGTTACCTTAATAGCAATTTAGACAAAAGAGCTAATGAAAGATGCTTCCTCAAGTTCGTTTAAACCTTTGGATAATTTTATGCATCATATTACTTTCTAAATATACACCCAGTGACGTAGGCGTAAGTATAAGTATATTAGTAATAATTATTCGATAATAAATAGGTATAAATAATAATAATAATATGTCAGAAAATACCTGTAATAAGTGAAACATAATAATAATAATAAACTCCTCTGGGACAGTTGTTATCTCATCAGGAGACAAAAACCGCAGGGCAGCTTGTGGCGAACTAAATGTGAGTGGCGACACTGCAGTCCTGAATGCCTCAGATAGTCGATTAGGACCTCGTCCCGGCTTGCCGTTACTGGTTGGCTAGGATACCTTCAAGAGCGCCCGTAGGACTCTTAATTCTGGCTTGCTTTGGTCGGCCGGTCAGAGGGGCCGCTAGAGCTATATGCTTGGGGGTGGAAATTTCATTTTTAAGGGCATAACTACGGGGTAACCCGCTCCGGGTCTCCGTTGTCACGAGACCCGTGATAGTGAACCGGCGCCGCACCGCTCGACACCCCTAGCTGCTCGCACCGGTGTTGCCCTCTGCTGCTGGCTCGTATACCTATGATGGCTATGCAGAGGGCTCATCTAGTGTGTTGGCGAGTCACCGTCTGCCCATTGCATTAATGCTATTAAAGTATTCAGGGTAGACGCCGTTTTTCATCCATAATTACCAATATACCGATCCACCAAACACCCATACCCATAGCCCATATATTAGAATCTAATGCCGCTGTAGGTGTTTCATCCCACTTTTGATTTAAACTCTTGAAGGGCCTCTTCACGTTGGACCCATGTCTCCGTGTAAGCCTCCCA
This sequence comes from Catocala fraxini, assembly GCA_930367265.1. Lineage (NCBI taxonomy): Eukaryota > Metazoa > Arthropoda > Insecta > Lepidoptera > Erebidae > Catocala > Catocala fraxini. Next base: position 16,448,394 of record OV884040.1, on the reverse strand, counting down.
AAGGTCAGGTATTTTTCTAATATAATATGTTAAAAAAATACCTGTGATAGGAGAAGCATAATAATAATAATATTCTATCACATACGCACAACACCATTTAGCCCAAACTAAGCAGAGCTTGTACTATTGGTATTAAACAATGGATACAGGTACCCTTTTCACGCTTTGCTATTGCTGATTTACTTTGCTTACATTGACTTTGGAACTATAATTACCTACTAGCGGTGAAGGTATTGAGTAGTTATAACTAAGCATTCCAGAGCATATTCCATCGACAACAGATAGTGAGCGTAATATTCAATCGAATAATTTACTCGCTGAAGGTTATTATATTGTTAATAAGCTGTGCCCTATGCTCTTGTGTGGGATTCGAACCCACAACACTTGGCGCAGTGGCGGTGGCGGGGCGACATTACGCCATCCACGCAGTCACAGTGCCTAGTCTCTCATTTTACAACGGATTGTTTTAATATTTGTAAAGAAATGAAGTATAGAATCAGAATCAGAATCAGAATCAGAATCAGAATTATTTATTTGTAAAACATAGGTGAAGAACATATATACATTAATTATACATGTCAAGGTCTTAAATAGATAAGTGTTGCACTATGCTTTGTCATTGTTGACATACAAATATTAAAGTCAGGTTCATCAAAGTTAACAAAATTTTCTATCTATATATTTATACTAATACATTAAAATAATCAATTTTATAATGTCCACTGCAAGAAAGAAAAACAAAAAACACATACAAGAAGATCATAACAAAAGAACATGCGAGAAATTATTCGTCCGTTACATTAATAATATGAATTAATAAAATTACAGAATTTAATCAAATAGTCATCCAAAATTAAAAATAGTTCCAAGTCAACATTAATAATATAGATTTATAAAATTACATAATCTCATAATTCATCATATCATAATTTAATCAAATAGTATTATCATTAAAATAGTCATCCAAGGTATAATAACATTTCTCAACTAATAACTTGTGAAGACACTTTTTGAATTTCTTTAATGGCATACATTTTATAGCATCAGGTATTTTATTAAAAATCTTTGGTGCAACACCAAAGAAGCTCTTTTTCATTAACGCAGTATTACATTTCAACGTACATATAGAATTATTCAATTAATATAGATTTTAAATGTATTCTATCTTTTGCGCATAACTTTTAGAAAACTTCACCAACTAAAGTGAAAGACCCTTGGAGGACGGACGTTACGGGTATAGATCATATATACGCAGTGCTACGTAGCGCTATTGTGTGTGATGATAATGGAGACATTAACCAAAATTCATGTAACAATAAGCAAGGTAAAAGTAATTGAAAAGATTTTATTATAACTACAATGTTTAGCTTTATACTGCCTTGATTGCACAGCGGTGCAATAAGGTCTCTGATTGAATTCCTGACGGAATATTACTAGCTTTCCTCTCAAGAACATTTCAGAAGTAGCATGTAGTCTAGGAACTGTGTCCGGCAAACGACAGTAAGCTCGCCTGCTTTTACGTGTAATCTGAAACTATACCTGCCGAAATATGTGTATTTCTCACGTTTCGTCTACTTTTATGCAACCATAGACCTGGAAATAGATTACAAATACTTTTTAAAATTTGTAGTTTATATAAACCGAAATAAAGTTCTATGAAGCAGTTTGTATAACAGTGTGTAACGTTTATGTAAACGTAAGACAATAATAATAATGTCCTCCAGACCGATTTCGGTCACGACGGCCAATCTTAATGGAGACTGGGGCCATCTGCGCAGGAGATAATTATTATAGTGCACAAGCGTGTGCGTAAACTCAAGTGCACTCTCTGTTCCCTAACTCTCATGATCCGATGGGACGGTAATCCGGCACGACTGTAGAGATCAGGCATAGGCATGGACCAACGGCTGTACGTGCTTTCCGAGGCACGGGGATGTCTAACACCGCCAACTTCCTAACTCCGGGCTGTTATTGAGATTTCTTAACAGAAAACCCAATAACTTGTCGGCCCGACACGGGATTCGAACCCGAGACCTCATGCACAGCAGTCGCATTCACTACCGCTGCGCCGCGAAGGCAGTTAAGCTAACCTAACCTACGATCGTACAACCATCTCTTATAGCATTGTTCACTCTCACGCATGTGCGTGAGAGTGAGACAGACCTATACACTTTTTAACGTGGCCGTTCACTCATACGCAATAATTAGTAATGGCGATGTAGCTTCTTACGTGCTTTATGTTGTACAAAAAGTTTAAAATTGGATAATATATAATTATGTAAATGAATGTCTTTGTTTTAGGTACGGTTCAATCATAGATGAATGGATATAACAAGACCAGCAAGATCTAAAATAAAATTTCTGAATTTATTCCGCGTTGATTTTATTCTTATAACGAACCTTCTATGGTATTTCTAAAAATACTTTAATAGCAACTGCAGCCACACCTGAGGCCGTGATGAAAGCGACAAACTCTGCTAAAGAGTGTCCTCATACTAACTTAATATTATAAATGCGATGCGTTATAATATTATAAATAAGGATGGAGTTTGTTTGTCACGTTTTCACGTCTTAAGTACTTGACCGATCATCATGAAATTTGCATACACATCAGGTAAACGAAAAAGGACATAGGTTACCTTTCATCCAGAAATTTCCTGTTACTAACATAACCTAACATATATTTACGCGGGCGAAGCCGCGGGCAAAATCTGGTTCATAATAAATATTTAACAAATAGGAACTGAACTTTGAGATAGACACTAGACCATGCACCTGTACAATGTGCATGCTCATGGCACCTGTTATTCGTCTACGTATCGATAATATGGCTGCAGTCATCGGTTTGCAACCTTATTGCAAGCAGCGCATGTAGCTCATGCGATAATAATTATGTATTAGTATCACGCGTATTTCATTATTTACCACTAACAGACGCTTCTGATATGTTACAATCCCGAGTTTCGAAGAAGAATGAAATCCACCAATCAGAAAATATACGCCATCACAAGTAATCGCTTATCAAGCTTCTACAATAATTAACGCCTAAGCGACATTAAAATCCTCAGTCATAATTAATGTTTTGCATGGTTTTAAATCCCTAGTACAACGAGCCTAGTGCCACCTATTAGACATCGTGATACTATTAAAAATATTTTTACTGGAAAACCTTGTATTTATTTATTTATTTATTGGTTTACCAACAGTTATTACACTAAAACATTAATTACATACAGAACATAGTATTACGCTTAATCTAAATGCACAACTTATGTAGGTAAACACCACATGCATATGATTTAGAAAATAACTATTGACAAATGTTATCCAAGTATCGCGCGGAAACAAAACTTATATTTCAAAACTTATATATAGCACATATCTCTGAATGGGACAGTAATTAGTGGATGGTTAATCGATAGCAAGATCATGGACTCGGTTCTTAAATCGTTGAAATGTTGTGCCAAATATATCTATGTGTTTACTGTAGTGATTACATATCTTACTTTGATCGACTCAGAAACCGAACCCATATGCATGCCAGCCCAACTCCGCCCAGAAGCACAGAAGTTTCCTGAGGTCTTCACAGGCTTCGCGGAGTGACCTCGGGTTGTTGAAGATTTCCTTACGCTATGCTGTTACTCCCACACATTCCAGGACTACGCGGGCAGCAGATTCCTCTTCGGTCAGACATCCCCCACAGAGTGGGCTGTCTGTTACTCTGATGTTGTACAGATGTTTGTTTAGGGGACAGTGTCCTGTTAAAGATTGGACATTCGGACAATCGTGGGTCCGAATGTCCAATCTTTGTAGGTTGAGCAGGCGGTGTGTCAGACGTGGTGAGATGGCCGACAAGGCTGCTCTCGACTGTTTACAGTCCGTTGTCCAGCGCTCATTATGTTGGCTCTGAGTACGGAGCCACATCCATGTTCTTAGTTGTGAGAATGGTAGAGGGAGGAATAGAGGTGGACCTTCCGTGGTAGTTGCCGATCTTCTTCTAGCCAACTCATCTGCAGCATCTTTGCTTGTCGGATAAAACTGGTTAGTGAATACATTAAAAAGGTTTAAAAAGTAACATTATTTATTTTTATGTATGTAAATAATTATGTAGTCCAGCAGCGTTGTAATATGCGTCTCATGGTGATAAATTCTAAAGATATATTATTGTACCTCTCCCAGCGTTGGTTCCGTTGCGAAGTAAGTATGAAATATTTTTATCTGGGACGACAATTGCAGAATGAACTTCTTGGTGGAAGCAAGTATTCATTTAATATGTATACTAAAGAATGTTATCATAATTACTCTCATATTCTGATTTTTATGGAATTTGAATTTATATCAGCTTTATATACCATTCCATAATTTAAACATCTTAATCCTAACTAAAATTCTAAATGCGATTGTGAGTTTGTTTGTTACGCTTTCACGCCTACGCTACTTGACCGATCATTGCATACACGTTGCCAAGGGTACAGACAAGGAGATAGGACACCTTTAATACAGAAAACTACTTTTACCGAGGTATAGAAAAGTGGTCATAAACTATATAGTTTATGACAATATATTATATATTATAATTAAATATATATTATATTATAATATTGCCGCGGGAAAATCTAATATTTATATACATATTCGTTTTTATTACAAAACAATGAATCAGTTATTCTTTTATGCTGACAAATTACATATAAATTGCATGCAGTTAAAGCAAGACTTGGAATCTGTATATTACAACTAAGCTCAACATGCACATTTCCTCCATTACAAACTACTTCGCTTTATCTGTTTGATCGAGAATATTCTTGAAGATAAGCGCCGTCACTGAGAGGCTGTCGAGCAATCTCTCTAGGTCTGTTCCAACCACTATGTAAATTATTCAGCAGCATTCGTTATCTGAACCAATGAGATCTCTAGATTACGCAACATTCAAGGAGGGACTAGTATTAATGTATAAGGCATTTTTGTTATTTAATATTTACTAGTGTCGGCCAGTGGTCTATTTTTGTCCGTAATTTATTAATTAAAATGGATTCTTTCTTGCAACTTTTAACATTACGTATATAAACTATAACAATGAAAAATTGTACACTGCCATGTGCACGCAATATTCTTAAAAAGTTATAAAGTTTTCTCATCGCGTGTCTTAATGCTGCATTGTAAATAAGATCAGCATTAGCTAATGAAGATGGAGACATTTTTTTCGAATGAGGTATATACAAGCAAAGATTTAATAGTCATGTTGCACCTTACACATCAAAAGAATGCTCTTTTAAAGTACATATGCACTTTGATAACAGTTTTAACTGTAAGTAATTTAATTGTGCAGGGTCAAAGTGTCCAGAAGTTTCAAGGCGGAACTTTGATATCCATTTAAATTGCTTTACGAGAAAGAAAAATATTTGATATTTTTCCAAATTCTTCAAATGGTGTTGAAATCTAATTTTAGTGATTTTAAGAAAGCGTAGATTCTAAGAAAGTGTATGCATTTTGGTGTGGTAAATTTTCCTCATCTCAATATGAAAGCTCTCGCATTTTGTGTGACAAGTAAGATTGATATGCGTTATCTCCCCATTTGCTACGCACGTCGTGAAGAAATTGTCGTCAAGAAGTGTGTGCTCGTTATGCAAATGCTACCACCTCACCTCTAGATTTGTTTTTGACACAGTCATGTATAGGTAAAAATATTTATTTTTAAGTCGGTACGTTATTTAGCATTTTGTTATTGCTCTATAAAGTTAAGGATTTTGTGACTTATTGTCAGATTTGTTTTAATATTTTCATGTATAAAATCTTCCTTAGTTTTACAATTAATGAGAATTATTATTGTATACTAGCTGTTATCCGCGACTTCATCTGAGTGGAATTTAACAATAAGGTATTAATTTTATTACACGGAATCCTTATTTTTTATAATAAAAGTAATCTAAGTTACTCCTTATAAAATTAACTATCTGTCAGTGAAAGTCTCGTCAAAATCGGTCCAGCCATTTCAGAGATTAGCCGGAACAAGCAGACAGAGAGACAGATAAACATTAGTAAATATAAGTACCGTATATACATACTCCTCAATTGTATTGAGTAGGTAGGTTTAACACTTGTAAATATTTATCAGAAATGTAGGTACTAATGAATATTTAGCTGTTGTAAATAATATCAAACGGTTATAGACGACGAATTGCTACACAAAGCTCCAATCAATATGCCAGTAAACGAAAACCACAAATTGGTAACTCAGTTAGAGGGGCTTTGATCAATCTATATTTGTTCTACGCGTCAGAGGCCTGAAAGTTTCTTGATCTTCACAATTTTATTATTCATAGTGAACATGAGTTTTAAAAATGGAAGCAGATACTTAACCAATAATATTAAAGGCCCAAAAATACACGTGTTAGACAAGTATTTTTGGGCAGAATGACTCACTTAAAAAAGTACTACATCATCCTTCAGAACCAATACGTACAACCTTTTTGCACATCGTGTATCGTTTATTTTCATTCCCTCTACTAGGCCGGAAAAACAGACATTTATATTCGTCTCATCGTTTGCGTCCATCGTTTTTGTGGAGCTTCTTTTTGGATATCTGCTATATTTTAGTCCGTTGTATTTTCAACGTAGCTTGTTAATTTAAATGCGTTAAAATTTAAACTTTTTGTAATAAACGAAATTATAACCAGCATCGTCACTATTTGCCTTTATATATTAATAGAAATATAATAGTTATAGCGTTTGTAAAATAAGTCTCTTACTATTTATTTATGTATTAGCAACCGAAACGTCGGGGAAAGTGTAAACTTGAATATAAATAGTTTTAATAATTTAATTAGCTTAAAAATTAGTTAAGTTTAATAGTAGTAGTTTCTAAATTATGTAAAAAAATGTCAAATAAGCAACGCGATAAAATCCGTATATAGTAGTTTAATTTCAATGTATTTTATATAAGTTTAATATTTTATTTTTACAGTCCCATATTTTGTTACTCTTCATTTTGTTCTATTTATAAGTGGTTAGTTTTGTTAATATTAGTTAAGTTGTAAATTATGATTAAAATAAAATGGCTATTAAATCCTAAATAATTGATTAATCTTCAAGTATATAAATAGTTTAATATTTACAAATACAAATATACCTATTTCATCAAAACTAGCTTTAAAACGGGCCTCAATCTCTTACATGAACTACGATGTTTTATAATATTCACAGTATACTTATAAAAGCTCGTTAACGTTCGTTAAGCAATATGTACTGGACTGAGCACGTGTTACTTACTGTTTTTTATTAAAACCATCTCGTAGAATTTTAACCCACATTTATTATATTTTCTCTGTATCATCACTTTATAAAATAAACCCCACAACTACAGTTTACTAAATTCGGATTCCATTAAGTATGGTCGGCTCTACTTAAGTTTTACAATTTATAAGTAAATACATATTAGGCCGCTATGATCGTCGATTACGAATAAACCAGCATTGTTACAAACGGGACATTAAAATAATTTTATTTTTTATCAATTATTCAATAGTTAATGTTGATAAGTACATGGATGAAACTTACTTATGTGTGTCTAAATAATAGCAGTTATTTAATATATATCAGATTGATACAAATAAATATTTTACGTGAGCCAATAACGTTTGAAGTATGATGAATATTATTTTGGGTCTGTTGCACAGACTATTACATTTTTAGAGTGTATATAAATTTAAATAAAAGAACACAACGGCTGTAGCCCGATATATAAATCTATAGACTTGCAATCCAGAGGTCGTAGGATCGATATTCACTTACAACCGTCTTGAACCGTAAGATATTAATTTAGCTTAGCTCGAGTATTAAACAAGAATACAAGTCATTGCAAAGCAACTGATAAATTTTTTTATGAGTCCATTTTTATATTGTTTTCATACAATAAATGTTAAGGATGAAGCTCCCTATCACATTCTAGTCACATTACAAAAATAAGACGCTATGGTGCATACAGAAACCATCACAGTAATGAAAATCACTTTTTCATCTCTGTGACATCCTAACCAGATTATAACCAAACACTAAAAGGTCGCTACTACTGTCTAGGAAACCATTTTAGCATCGTAACGTAATGCGCAATAGTTATATTGCCCCAGAGCTTTAAAAAGTAGGCATGATATAAATATTTAGCAATAACAGCGTAAATGAAACGGAAATAGGTTCAAGTGGAAGCTAACGGAGCCGCTGTCCAAAGCTGAAAATTTATTTGAAACAAAAGAGGTTGTCTGGCTTCTTCTTGACTTTGTGAATAAAAACAGTATTATCGGCATACGCTTTTGCTTGCGTATTTGCAGAAAATCTTTGGTGATGTTAATCTATACAGATATCTTGAAGTACTGCCTTTACAGAACGTAATTTTGTTAATAATTTGTGTGCTATGTTTACAATCAAATAAAACAGGCATATGTTTATATCAATTGAACATGCCCCACATTTACATATGATAATTTTAGAAGCGAATTAGTGGTACATTTAATTCATTATACTTTGATTTACTTATCATATTTCATTAACATTTTGTTATATTTTAAAAAAATAGTCGCTTGCCATTCCTGGAAACGGTGAAAATCTTTTTAATAAACTTGTAGGCTCCTACTGTCATCTGGAACAAAAAAATAATACATCCTAATAAAATTTATGACAAAAAATTAAAAAGAAATCAATTGAAGCAACTGTTCAAATTCTTCTCGTATTTCACGATGAATAACATTGTATAGAAGACCAATAAAATAATTTACTCTACTAATGTTCCTTCAATTAAATTATTTTAACATAAGGCAAAATATCAAGTCAATGTTTGGCATAAGATTACTGAGATAATTCAACATGCGGAGATTTAAAAGAGCACTTTCTTCTTTTGGATCCTCATAGTGACTGCTTTGGAAAAGTTTTAATGAACGAGAATAGAACTTGAGAGCCTTTCACTCATAGATCGGAAGCAGTTAAGATTAGGTGGTTATTATTGTCTACTGTTTTGGAGGCACAAACAACTGTTGTGTGCCAGCTCTCGCCTTCGATTTCAAACATAGACTTTGATCTCCGGACTCAAAGAATATGTTTATGCTAGTGTTTGCTATCGGAATCTTTTTCAAACAATTCACAGTGGCATCATGGAATTGTACCCGGTAGATGATAATAAACTCGGTGTAATGTGTATGTGGTATATTATAAGTACACCCCTGCCTACTCATTTCGGGGACAATAATATATACTATGTTTTGAATATGTCTGGTTAAAATTTCAAAGAATCCGCTTTGTTATCTGAACGATTGTTATCAAAATCTGTTTGTAATTATATTTAGATGGACGGCCTTTGGACTGTGGACAGGCGAAATTCACTCGTACATAAAATATCCGCGACTACAGAATTTGAGTGCTGTGTTCATAATTTATTTCCTCCCCTCAAGCCAAACGTCTTAGAAACAGTATACAGTAGATACATTTTCTCTTTGCATAATACAATTTTAAATATACCCTTTAAATTTATAGCGTGTATCTTTACTTATATCTGTTTATGTAATAATATACATTAGTCAGAATGAGCTTATAAAAATAGATTGCCCGCTTGAGCATACCGCGATTTACATGGCAACAATTTAAATAAAGAAGCATCGATCAGCCGCTAAGCTAGGTCTCTATAAACATACTTAGCAAGGACCCCATGGCCTCTGCGTTATATGCAGTACTGTATATACATGCCATACGATAGTTAGAATGATTAAATTATCACGTAAGCGTTGCGACCAACAGTATAGAAAACCTTTTTGCTACTCTATAAACATAACACGAAATCATTATTGGCTTGAACAACTCTTGATAAAAGGTTGGCCACTTACCACACGTAAAGAAAAAAGAAGAAAGAGATTCTCACGTACTATTCATCTATAAATTGCACTAGACGCACAGGAAAACAGTATTAAATAGATGTGTTGAATATTGTATACAGGAAAAATACCAACTGTGGCTACTTTATTAAGGATGTTTTGCAGTACCTTTGTGTAAATCAAGATGCTTATGTTGGCTCAACGTAATAATATACCACCCAAAACCTCACTTGCCCCAAAAAATTATATCAGTTTCATTACCTAATAAATTTAAGAGCTCTTTTGCAACAAATATTTCACATGAAACCTTTCTTTTGCGCGGAGGTCAACGCCTGATGCCGTTAGTAGCGATTTTATAAAATTTGCACGTATCTCATTTATTTCTATATTTTAAATTTTGTAACTATGTACGTTTTGGGCACTATTGTACGATAGACTATTATACAGCAGCGAAATTTTGATCGGTTTTTTAAATTGTATTTACTACACTGCGCGGATTGTATTATATGTAGTTATAATAAACTTGGATTTTGAACTGTTATTTTTTGGTTCATGTAGACTATTGTAGACACATAAGGAAGCTGGCTGGTTGAAGGTAGTTTTAAATTGAAATGAAATCTCTCTGAGCTCTTTGCAAGGCGGCTGTGAAATTGCGGCAGCTCAGGCTTACGCGTTATAATGTGTGATTTGACGACTTGTCTTGTTTATTTGTGCCTTATTGTTATGTTTACACCTATTTTGCTAGATGACACTACATTCATTGTTATATTAAGTATTATATTGTTCTGAACACTGATGACTAGTGGTCTGCATGTGGTCGAAATCGACAATCTGTAGGAGGAATCAAGTTTTGTAACTATATAACTACACGGATCGATTTCTACTGCCGAGTCTACTTTTAGATGACCAGACAAACAGATCAGTGTAATAGATACCTGGTAGATATTCCATCATCAACACATCGAAATGTCTAAAAAGTAATTAGAAATTTAGTTTAATATATTTTTTTTATTTGGTTGTAGTCGCATTACGGATTTTACCTAAAGGATTCCATTGCGCATTTACTTAATTTTTCTGGGCTCATATTTTGTAGTAGCCAAGAACCTATACCATGGTACCGAGGGCAATCGATAGTCACTATCAATATAATGGACACATGAATGCCACGAGCAAGCAATCTCCTCGCCACTGCTGACACGCTGAGTGTTGTGGGTTCGAATTACACACGAGATAATAACTAGTGTGATCTACTAATAATTATTGTTCTGAGAATGGATTTAATTTATGTCGTTTATTATATTCGGTTTGTAAACCCCACCACGACAAGGTTTGAACAGTAGTGCGATCCAATTTAAAAATAAATAAAAGGTCAAGTTCACCAGCTGTGTGTGTACGGTTAGGCTCTTAACAAAAGAGGCCGCTATGAAAATTTTACTACGAAGTCTTTAGTCAATTATGTTTCAGCGAATGACGGTTAAATGCTCTTTATAATTTAATGCCCAACGCAGCCTCAAAACGGTTGATGTGTGAGTAATAACAATAAGAGACCCTCGGAGAATAAACATATTCGTTACGCAACAAAGCACTTGAAATATTAAGTAGCACTCGACCAAACGGAGTTAGGAACTTGACATACGCAAATTATTACTCGCAATATAATGTGATTATTAAAAGTAAAGCAGTTTTAACAATCACTGCTTGCGTTTGTGACTAAATTCGGCAGCAAAGTTTTTGTGTCTTTCGAGAGTCTTATTTTTAGGCTACAGAATGTAAAAAAATCTAAATCTAAATAGTTTAATAATCATTTAATTAGCTTAAAATTAGTAAAGTTTAATAGTAGTAGTAGTGTAAAAATTTTCAAAATTTTGTAATAAAGTGTCAAATAAACAACGCGATAAAATCCGTATATAGCAGTTTAATTTCAATGAATAATATTCGCGTAAATAGAAGACAATATTATCTAGCTTTTGTATTTCTGGATTGTTCTTTTAACACAATTTGCCCTTCGTATTCATATTATAGCAAATCAAAATCTTGCAAGTACGTATTGACTTATGTTGCTGTCTGTACTTACTATTGCTAGCTAGGTATACACAAAATGAACATTACAGTTAATAGCATATCCGCTTCAAGTAGACACGTACAACAACTGCAGTAGATATTATAAATAATGATCCTTATACAAACTCTTAACAAATTTGTAAATTGCCACAGTGCTACTGAAGAGCACTTGCTAACAAGGCTGGTCATTAGTGTACTGATTCAAGATACTGTCCAACCTAAATCTTCGTTTCAAGTGTAAGTTGGTTCAAACTTGTTTTGTCGACTCGCAAATGAGGAGAAGAAATCCCAGGTTAAAACTTATTAAGGCCAGACTATTATATTAACACTGTAGAAAGCATTAGGCTATTATTTTAAGACTCTAGTTCGTAATTCGTTAAAGCGTCATAAATAGCTAAATATTTAACAAATTTGTTAAAGTATTTTACTATTTTAAAATCATAATTATTAGGCTGTATCTAAAATACATTTTTTGTTATTTTTATCAACTGTAGGTACTTAGTCTCTATATAAACTTTAATTATGCCAAATAGCACACTCCTCTGTGCGAGCAAACTGCTTAAAACGGGTGCAAAATTGGCTCTTAAAGTAATATTAGTATTGAAATTCGACTTAAAAAAAGATAAAAAGTTTAAAAATAATATCTTTAGCCACGGTGAAATATCAACTAATTATCGAACACTAGGTTCATAAAATACTTTAAGAGTTATTATTTACATTTTGGTGCTTGAATTCGATTTCTAGTTAAAAACAGATCACATCAATCAATACAAAAGAACCTTAAGTTTACTGTGATTTTATACGAAGACAAAGATAGAGTGGCTCTTGCTGCCTGCTACTAAATCTCCAAACTTGATTTAATTATATCAAGCATCTCTAACAGCTGTCCTTAATAAATAAATGATGATCGACTACTTTAAAATATATACGATGTTTTAAAATATACTTTGAAAAAAATGACCCAGGTAACAATAATTGACAGCTACCTTTCTGTTATTTGATTAGTTACAAATAGAGATAGAGCTGGTAAATGGTATTTTTTGCTGACTATGATAGTGGTTCCTGATATAAACGAATAGTAACAATGTTACACATTTTGAACATACTAAGCTTTGCTCGCGATTTCGTCCACGTCGACTACAGTTTGCAATTAACGGCATTTATGTGGAGTAAACTAGTTTTATCTAATTCTGTTCAAGATGGATAAAATAATGCATTGTGTATTATTTTTCTGTCTTTAAGGAAAATGTGGCTTAGATTTAGTTGAGCTCCAAGTTATCGAATTAAAAAAACGTTATGAAAGAACTTTCAATATTTTTTACGTGATTTAAAAACCACTAGATTTGAAGTGAAAACAAAAATAAAATAAAACTTTTACTTTGGTTACCACTAAATAGTTAAAATTCTTTAGATTTGAAAAATATCTCCAATGTACAGAGAAAGCCTCGCTATAGTTTTATCATAGAATACACATAGCTAGTTAAATATAGTGTAAAATTATTCATATTCAATTGATGTTCTAACAATAATTGTAATCATAACAGCGTTGTTGCCTATGAAAGTTTAGCCACGATTAGCTGTTCTGCTTACAAATAGGCTACACAAGTGTAAAGAGTCGTAATTATTAATCCTGCATCATTACCAAACAGGTACAGCACATTACTGCAGTTTTTGTGCGAGTGACATATAATACAGACATCGACTAGATATTTTAAAATAATTATACCAAAATACAGCATCATGTGCCCGCGTTTGAAAAATCTAGGTAATGATAGTTACCAATAATCTCTACGCTAAGAAAATGATCTGAGACTACAAATTGATTTTGTAGCAGCTAGTGCTTTTTGAAGATGTAAATTATAGAAACGTCAGCGGTGTGGTAACTCTCATGCGTGTAATACCGTTGCGTTGTTAATAGTTTTTTGTATGACCATTCCTGCTCTATAAACAAAAGCTGTGTAACGGGGTCATTTTAGAGCCATCTAAACCATGTACATAAAGAATACCCAGACTTGGAGCAACCATTTCTGGATCACACACATTTATGTCTCGTGTAGGATTAAATTCTAACCCATAATACTCGTTGTAGTGGGAGCGACGAAGCGACCACTTGTCGTAGGGTTAGCACACACAGCACATACACACACGCACTCTCATTCACACATACACATATCTACACTAATATTCATACAGACACGCTCACGCACACACGAGCAAACATACTCACCGCATTATAACTTTATTAGAATTATGTTTTTATTAAGTCTCTCTTCATACATCGTTCACTTATGAATACCAAACAACGTGGTTGCACCTAATTGAGCTCCGACTTATCTAGAGTTAGGAGAGGCTGGTAATCTGTCATACAGGTCCTCCTAGTGCAGATACCAGTGTCTCACACAGACTCACCTACTCGATCATGTAAAACTTAGTTTGGGACCTGATTTTTGTAATTATTCTTTTTGAGGGAGAAATAAATAAATAATTAAATTATTACTTACACTACGGTACCCGCGCAGTCATTTCTACAGTTGTCATCAATTATCAGCAAAACATTGTTATCTCTACCACTAAGCAAATCCTGTGCAAAATGTAAAAAATATGCAGCTAAATAGAGCACAAGCATTCAATTTAAATAAAGGTATATTTACTTTGTTAAGTCGCGCGTCGTTTGAGAGGAAATGCGGGCAGTGAGCCATTTACAAAATCTGTTTCTAAACTTCGCGTCGTCGCACTTCTCTCATTCGCTAAATACTGAGCGAAAGGGACAAGTGTACTTTACATTACAATTAAAGTAAATGAGTTAGAAGAGGAATTTTCGCTCTAGTCTTTATTTGAGTGTCTCGTTAATTCCTTTGCATAAGTTCGTGCTTACCTGAGGGTTGTGCATGAGGTCCCGAGTTTGGTTCGCAGTTCGGTTAAGATGTGTTGATACAAAGTTCTAAGTAGTACAATGTCTGCGATAATTATCATGACTAGCAGCTTATGAGTTTATCTCATGAGCCACGTAAACTAAACACTAAACAATTAGTCTTAATAGGCTTCTGTACCCTGAAGAATGTAATTAGGGCCTCAGGGTATCTTTTTATTGTATCATTAAATCTAAAAGCCATATGAAATTTCAAACACTATTACAATTTCCAGTAATATTATTATACTAGAAAAGAAAGACAGGAAAATTTCTTGAAAGCAGCTAATACGGCTTTACTTCAACAATATAGCGCAGCTTAAGTTCGTAATAATTATTTTCTAGTTTAATAATGTTAAACGTACTTTACTTAGAATTTTTTTTGTTTCCTGAAACATTCAATACCTTGCTCGTAAACCTTTACTACGCGGAATCTATTATATATATTTTAAGTACTACATCCTTGGGCTGTTTCATTAAAACATTTTAAAGTATAAGAGATAGTAGATATTAGTTTATCAGAGATAACTGGAAGAACATTTTAGTTTTGTATTTTATCTGCTATAAGTTTGTAACTTACTACTAATATAATTGTATACATAACACGTAACAGGTATTAACGCTGTCATGCATGTTTACCTTTTAATGCTTGACGTTTTGACGGTCTACCGTGAAAATGTTTTTACGCAATGACGTGCTGAAATGAATTACGAACGAAATAATAAGCAATATACCTACCATGAAAACACTTCGGATTTTTTAGGACGTACAAATGTCATACAACTATATTCGTGACGAATGTCGGCGCGAATGATGTTTCATAGTAAGAATAAGCACGAACGAACGTACGCAATTGCGTATAACGCGTTTCACGGTAGACCCCCTGGTCGATATATTATATCATGCAACGCGAAAGCTTAAAAGTTATTATTACTATCTATAATAGATGATAAGCATGCTATTGACTACAGCAAAGCAGTTCAAAATAAATATGAGATGTTCAACACTAATGTCACAAACTTTCACATCTATTGTGAATATTCTTATTAAGCGTTTTTATGTGTGTTTACGGAGTATAACTACTTACCACGCTTATATATCATCTGTATTTAGATACGGTCTTATAATTTGAGGTAATTCGATAGAAAATATACGATCTAAGTTAGAGAGTAAGAGGCTTTTAAAGCCAAAAGAAATGTACCTACCTGTGCAATTTTTGGAAATCATGTTATGTATAGCGGACAGCCACTTTTGAAATTGTTAAATTCACCCACTACCATGTATATTTTACAAGTATGTGAATTTGTAGAAATCTCCAAGCTATTTGAAAAGCTCGTCTATACAGAAACTAGTCAGATCAGGAATAAATATAAGACGTTAAGCCATAATTATGTGTCTTTTTAGTTAGTGGACAGCAGATATGTAGTACGTACTTGAAGAGTATATAAATATGTTACATGTATTAGAATACCATTCAAATAATTGTACTCATCGTTAACGAAATGTGTGGAAGTACATATTTCGTTAACGATGAGTACAATTATTTCAACTATTACACATTACAAGTTAATGCTAAAAGACTAGAAGAGTCTAGTCTTTTAGCATTAACTTGTCTACACTTTAAACGACAACATAATATATATATTTATTGGACTCGAAAATATTTATTTCGCGATGGAATGAATTGAATTTTCTTTGTGACTTTGTACACCACAAAAACAACTGGCTCTGATGAGAAATATATCAAATTGTCTGATGCCAACAATGGATTTTGGTTCTGACATTTATTTTTTATATTTTCAATGTACTAACGAGAATTGTTGGGATAAATATAAAGGGATTTCAACTTGCCCTATACATGGCAGTCGACAGCGCTCCGGGTGATATAAACTGGTGTTTGCCCTAGAATAGGGGAATGGTAAAATAACAATTAAATATTAATTTAATATTATTGATCTCGGAAATGGCGCTGGGGCCTAAATGGTCGTCTTGCTGCTGCTACTACGTCGAGAGATATGGGGTTACAGCCCACAATCCACATGGGACAAAAGTATTTGTCATCCGCTATTTATAGTTGTACCGAGTTTGGATGTTCTTTGTGTCTCTTGTTTGAATGCCTATATTCCCCTGCGTTGCTTTGACTGCACGGATGGCGTAGTGGTTTAATTGGTCGCCTCGCCACTGCCGCCAGGCCGAGAGTTGTGGATTCGAATCCCACACGGGACAAAAATTGTGTGATCCACAAAATGGTTGTTCCGTGTCTGGGTGTTCTTTGTGTCCGCTGTTTAAATGTTTGGAAAGTCTCTCGAGACACAGGAATTATTGATAGCGTGAGCGTTGCAAAAAAAAACTTTTTTCGTACTGTTGTACGTGAAAAAAGTTTTTTTTGTGAATAATACCTGTAACTTATTAAAGTTGTAGTATTATTCATAGCCAATGTGGAATATATTTTATAATATAAAATAAATATATAGTTTTATTATATTTGATGTATTTCTTTCTTCAAGTATTTTAATTTCTGTGAGCGTTCAATCTTGGCATACGGTAGTATTATTCAGTAAAGACACGTGAAACTTAATTGCCACTTGGGTAGAAACTATAGTTTAACGAACCCACCTATTATTATTATGGTTACTTTAGAAATACTGATTTTTATCACATACTCGGTTAGTGAGCTTGGTAGTAAGATCATACAGAATTATACAAATGTTCATACATTTTTTTATTCAAATAATACTCGTGCTTTCCATAACATACAATTATTAATATATTCTTATATTAGTGTTAATATATTCGTATTACAGGATTTATGAGCAAACACGTAGTAATCCTTCCCGGAATATGTGCTTAGTTTTAGCATTTCGTTTACATGGCAAATGCCGCTGGTCTTCCACCTGTGGTCTTCCACGTGGTTCGTTCTTCAAGTCGAAGTTTTTATTACGAAAGCGTTTAAACCAAAAACGCACGGTGCGTTCATTATCAGTCTCCTCTCCAAACGCAGCGTTGATATTGCGAGCAGTTACTGCCAAGATAGGTCCGCGTCGAAACTCGTATTAAAAAATGACCCAGATTTTCGAAAAAACCAGAGAGAACCATCGTTCCCGTCTAAGCTGAATAAAAAAAACAATTGAATGTCGAAAATCTAATGTTGCACATTTTTTAAAAGAAGAATTTTATAAGTATCATTTGAATTAAAGTTTCAACTTCTCGTAAATCTCAAAACTTTAATCACAATAGTATAACATCAATTTAAAATGTAGCATTCTCGCATTCTGCTTAGAGTACCTCACACATTCTAATAATAATCACCTAATAACCTTACATTCATCCGCAAAAATATAAACTTCTGGGTTAAAGAGTCAGTTAACGCGTGCGACGGTACGGCACGCCAGAACCGCCAGCAATCGGTGCTTACTAGTACGACAATAGTTGTTAGGCACAAACAATCTGCAGAATTTGTCATGAAGACTCGGTGCATCAATCATCTCCTTTAAAATGTGAAATGTATATGTAAAATAATACACTGCCGCCAATCAATCCCTTCGGATATAGAGGCGTAAGACTATTTACATACGTAACTAGGAGGTGTCCGTACATTCAGTGTATTCTTAATAAACTAATTAGGATCAACTACCCATAAGACCATCCCAAATCGATGGTTCCGAGATTAGTCTATCTGTCTGTTTGTTTTACAGCATCTCGCAAAAATCATAATCCAAATTGCCAGTGATTCAAAATAATAACATAAAAATATAGAACAATTTTGATGGCAACAAATTCTTGTTTTATTTTGTGCGCAAAGTATGTAAGTAATTCATTGTTTATTCATCGTCTGTTCTGGTTTACAAGCCCACAGGCGATCATCGCCTTACGTCAAAAAAGATTTCCGTTTGCCGAATTACCTCAAAAATCGGAGATGTCTTTGTTATTTTGTCCTTGTGATCTACTAAATGAAAAATATTTATGTATTCAGAAGGCGAATATAATACCTACATTTTTTAAATATTTATGTAAATATTTTTGCGGTATATTTATAAATTTTTCAACTTTGTTGACGCAAAATAATAAATTACTAAAAAACTTTTAATTGCAAAATTCGTATAGCACTTAAATGCAGTAGTTGCTATTCACTTGAAAATTATCGTATAATAATAATAATAATAATAATAATAATAATATTCTACCACATACACAACACCATCTAGCCCAAACTAAGCAGAGCTTGAACTATGGCTACTAGACAATGGATAAACATACATATATACTTTTTTTTTTGTAAATAGATACATATTATACATATAAACAATAAAATGTTCTATTGATATAATCTCATGGCAAAGCTCTAATTTAAGTGTTTCCTTCAAAAGAGTAGAACATCTGTACCACTGATTTTGCAAATGTGATTTATTACTTATAAGCTTATGCCCGCGACTTTGCTCTCGCAGAAACAAACCTTTCTTCTTGAATTAAATGATTTTCTATACTCCTTACAAAGTGTATGCGAAATTTCATGATGATTGGTCAAGTACGAGGTCAAGTCACGTCAAGGTGCGAAAATGTAACAAACAAACAAACACACCCACATTCGCATTTAAGTAGGTATGAAATTCATTTGAGGACTCATTTGGTGTATGAAAGAATTATTGAGTTAATATAACCGCATTATCTAGACGCCGGCGTTCGGACGTCGAGTTAGAAATTAAGAGTTTTTTTTTCTCTTCATTCTAACACTTAACGTTATACAGAAATCTACTTAACTTATTAAATTAAATCCATTTCGTATGTTTCTCACGGAGAACTAATGAATATTCTTAACATCACGTAATGATTTCTCCGCACTCATATATCATCGTCATAGTATCTCTGGTTAATTTATTTTACCAACGATTATATTATTGCAACTGTAACTAGCGCGACAGACACAGAGGCGTGATATGTGGTTTTCCTTAACATATTGAATGCCATGTAGCAGACAATAGAAAATATATTGTTTACGGTTTAGACAAAGCAAAAGTATAAATATGGCAATTTATAACTTTTTAAATTATAGACAGCGTAGACAAAAAAGTTCTGTGCACTCACAGACGGGAACTTTGAAACGAGAAAACGCTTACAAAAGCGAAAATGCGCTTTAGAGAAACGCTTTTGTAAGATCCATTTACAGTGGTACATGGATCTTACAAAAGCGTTTCTCTGTGTGGATTATGAGCTATTGTTGGAAAAATTGAATGTTTACTGAATAAGGGGTAAGGTCTTAGATCTAATTACATCTTATCTTACTAGGAGAAAACAGTGTACCCAAATAACATGCTTAAATCTCAAACTCAAAACAGAAACACATTTTATGGCAGAATATAGATAAACTAACCTAGGAGTACCACAAGGTAGTGTAGGGGCCACTTTTATTTAATATTTATATTAACGACCTCCCAAAAATAACAAAGCATCTGATTATTTTGTTCGTTGCCGATAGCACAATTGTATATACAGGCAAAAATAAATCACTTATTGAATCTGACATTTTAAATACCCTTAGTAATGTAATGCAAAGGCTGACATTAAATAATTGAACAATTAATTTAAGTAAAACACTTTTAATAACATTTAAAAATAGAATTCCTCTAATGACAACTACTAATGTTAACTATAATGACAAAACTATTAGTGAAGTGGATACAACAAAATTTTTAGGACTTAATATAGATGTTAACCTGAATTGGAAAGCACATGCAGAGATCCTTTGCTCAAAACTGAGTACTCAATCATATGCATTGTATATGCTTACAAAAAAACTTAACCAGGCCGAAGTACTGACAGCATATTATGGCAACATTGTAAGTATGTTAAGATACGGAATCATATTCTGGGGCAACTGTACAGAAAAAGATCAAATATTTATAGCACAGAAAAAATGCATAAGTGCAATATGCAAGCTCGATAAAATAGATAGCTGTAGACCGTGCTTCTGAAAACTAAAAATATTAACAGTACTGTGTCTGTACATGTATGAGTTGGTGTTATTTATCAGATCTAAGTTAACGATGTACAAAAGTTATAAAAGCAAACGCCACAATTTGAAAGTTCACTGTCCTTAACACAAAAGTGCATTGATGACAAATAGTGTATTCTGCATGGCGTCACAAGTTTATAATCACCTACCTAAACTGATATTAAAAAGTATGAGCATCAATGTATTTAAACATAAAGTTAAACAATTACTCATAGAAAAAGCCTATTACAGTGTTAACGAATTTATAAATGACATGCAATCTAATAATGAGAAATAACCTATTGTATTAATTTATTTATTTACATGACATATTTTAATTTTTAATTATTAATTAGCATATATATTCTTAATTGACTTGTACCACAATTTCATTGCCTGACATTTATTATTTTTAATGGAGTTATTATTGTTATATAATTTATTAATTTTATATGATTATTAGTAGTGCACAATCAGTAAAGACAACGTGTAAAATTGTATGCCTTCAGGCGGATTATGGAGATACCAATTTATTTGTATGTTATCTGAATTACCCATTTTAGCAATAAATGAGTTTGAGTTTGAGTGAATTTATGACTGGCATCTCATTCAATGTATTAATAAACCATAATACGATTTTCAAGCTAGAACTTAGATTTAAAAAATTATAACATACAATTATATCATTAAATGCCTTGGTAGCGTAGCTGCAGTATGCGACTGCTATGTATGAAGTCATCTCGGGTACGAATCCCGCATCAGACTATTATCGGCTTTTTTTGTAAAAAAGTTCTCAATGGCTACATGGAGTCTGGCACTGAGTCTGATAGACAGCTGAAGGCTCGCTTCTAATATGTATGGCAATCATAGTTGATGAAGTGTGGGTATATTACGCATCTGCAACCCGGCCACGATGGTGTAGTGGTTAGTGTAACCGACTGCCACGCCTGAGGTCGCGGGTTCGATTCCCGCACAAGTCAAACATTTGTGTGCATGAATATTGATGTTTGTCTTGGTCTGGGTGTTTCTATGAATAATAAGTATGTATGTACAAAAAAAAACGTATATATGTATGTTTATCCATTGTCTAGTACCCGTAGTACAAGCTCTGCTTAGTTTGGGCTAGATGGTGTTGTGTGTATGTGGTAGAATATATTATTATTCTTATAGACCTAGTTTCACGCCATATCATAAATATTATATCAGACGAGGGTTTCAGAAAGATTCTAGGAGAGCAATCTGCATCGTATGTGTTGACGACCTCGATGGCGTAGTGGCTAGTGTAACCGACTGCCACGCCTGAAGTCGCGGGTTTTATTCCCGCACAAGTCAAACATTTGTGTGCATGAACATGGATGTTTGTCTTGGTCTGAGTGATTCTATGTAGGTATAATGTGTATGTATTTACAAAAAAAAATAGTGATGTATGTTTAGTGTAGTACCCATAGTACAAGCTCTGCTTAGTTTGGGCTAGAGGGTGTTGTATAAATAAAACTTGCCTATCATCCTTCTATAAAAAATGTATGGTACCTATGTTAAAAATAAATAATAAAACAAAGGCTATTCTCGGGTTTGTTTATTTGTGTAGGCTCATGGCGGTCGTTAGGCGAATTCTCATGCTGTACCGCGGGTTCTCTCACGATACGTGTGCGTCTCGGAGACACCGCGCGTGTTGCGTAAGTAATGGCACGCCGCGACTAGCCGCCGTAAACGTTTATCTTTTTAACTAGGGCTTAGGAGTGATTTGTTGCCACTTGTCGCAAAAACCTTGACTTCTTTTATTAAAGTTTAAAAAAATGGTTCTGCTTGTTGTTACGATACCTGCTAAAGTAGATTATGTGCATATTTGTTAACATTTGAAATATAAAGTTATTATTTATTTAGCAGAGTAAAGACTTATACTCGTAGTTATAGCTATTGATTTGATTTTTAGGAAAAGAGAATCTAGCCATGCACCTTAGAGACCCTAGATTACCCACCTAAACTGATGCAATACGTAAAGATTGACTATAGCGAATTTCCCAAATGACGTATCACGTGTTGGATCCAGGCGTACTCCAACTTGCAATATTCCACTTTCTAATACAGTATTCATCTACCTATGAAATGCCTCAGTGCAAGGCTTTCTCAACATAGTTTAGTTTTTCTAAACTTAAGATTATGGTTTTATATCGACCACCACGCATTAGAAGACTGACATTTGGTTTCTGGAAGGCTAATCAACAACAAACTCATGTCTGTTAACATCAAACCTATTTAAATTATTTCATTTTGTTCTATTTATAAGTGGTTAGTTTTGTTAATATTAGTTAAGTTGTAAATTATGATTGTTGCTTTCTTTAAGTAAATAATGAAGTATACCAATAAATGAATAATTAGTATACAAGTAACGTTTATATTAATAAACCGCAATGAAAACTTTCTTTGGCTGTTGCTAATTCAGTCAGCTAATTTTAATTACTTCAGTTGACATGTGATTGACAGAAAGTTAACAAAAGTTTGTATAAATCTCCAATTCAGAAAATATGGGATTATTATTCTCCTTTTCCGCTTGTTATATTTTCATATTGCTTTTATGGAATAAAGATTGCACTATAACAGAATCGATTGTAAGGAAATTAGATTCTTTTTTATTTCTTTTGTTCAAAGTAGGTGTCATCGAGAAATCCGCTTATCTAGTTTTTTTATCGTGTTTTAATTCATCCATCGTCGTACGGATGACGGCAGCGTGCGGACATTGTGCTTTTATAATTAAGGCCCGGTTCCTATATTAAAAAGGAGTCGTTCTAGCTACAGACAGTTACATTTTAACATATCATCGAAGTAAATGTGTCAAAAATTAACTGTCCGTAGCTAAAGCAAATCGTTTCTTGAATATAGGAACCAGAGCTAAGTCTCGACATGGTAATAAGTTAATTCGCTTTAAAATTAAAATAGCTATTTAAGCTATTGCTAAAGTATCTCGAAAAGGGTAGGTACAGGTAAATTCCTACATTTGGTCAGCTATAGTTTTCGGTACCACGTAATGACGGATGATCCTATTACGATATACCGGGCACAGTTACCGACTCTCTGATGTTGTAGAGAATTTCTCATCCGATACCTCAATTACATTTTGGAAACAACCCGTGTTTTCATGAACAGCAGTCGCATTCACTACCACGGCCACTTCACCGAAATAGTACGCTACGTCCACAATGTGTACAAATAATACTATTAAAGTCACAGTAGGAAGACAGGCGTTTCAATTAACTTCACGTATCTATTAACTATTGAAACGATTCACATCCATCCAATTCCATTGAAATGCCTGTATAGAATCTGCCGCGTATTGCGAGCTGAAACAGGCTGCTGCCAAACCAGCATTCATTTAAAAACATCGACACGTAAAACGCTCGGTCTGAGGCTACATCAAATATTGACTGTTGCTTTCAGACTATTGGCACATGTTGTGGCTAGATCTTAGAATTGATCATGACATGATGTGGCTAACCATTTCATGCAATGGTTGTATTTTAGGAGACGACGAGCTAAAACTGACTCGTTTAAACAGCAACGTTTGATGATATGTCAATCCATGGTTGGCCATACCTATCATTCATGATATCAAAGTTCCCATGATATAAAACATTTAATAAAAAAGCCAGATTAAGAAGTAATCATTTCACTTAACTTTTATCTTCAAATAAACTGGATCTGACTTTAGATTAATTTTGTTCAACGAAGTGCACGGATGGCATAGCGGTAAGGCAAGGTACTAGATACATTCGATAGAATCAAAGTCAAACAAAATGAAAGCGGCAGCATAAGGCAAATTCTAATTGATAAGTAGCTGTACCCTGCGGTTTCAGTTTCGGTTCCCGTGTATCGTAGCGTGGTGTTATATAGCCTATGTTACTTCTGGATAAATTATCTTTCTGATCGTGAAATAATTTAAAATATCGGGCACCTAGTTTTTATTTTATTAATTACAAGCATGCAAATCTTTTCTCTTCATAATATTAGTAAAAAAATCCATTACACCAATCCATTACAAAGCCAAAAGCTATTCGTTACCCTAAACATCGTTACGAAGAAAAATATTATTTGAACTTTGTCTATATTTTCCAATTACTTCTAATGGTTACTGGATTTATTTAAGATTACATCTTACCTTCGTAGAAAATCTCCAGATTATTTACTTAACTTACCCGAGAAACGGTTATTACGCAAGTCACAAAAAATATCAAATCATTTTAAGTATAGTTTAGAAGTCAAAGGGGTATTGCTCCGAGATTGTAGAGGGTTCACTTGTGTTGACAAATAGAAAAATGCCGATGCATGTGTTTTCTTATTCTTTCGATTTTATTACGACTTTATGTAATTTTAAAGAGACAATAAAGTTTAAAACAACATTGATTTATCCAAAATGTGGTAACGTTTAAAAAAACATTGATGTATCCAAAATGTGAAATAAATCAAAAAGTCTCGTCATCTGATATAAAAATTTGTAAATAAAATTTTGGACTTTATAAACGAGCAATTACAGTTTATTATTACATAAACCGAAGCCGTTGTACAAAAAGCGCAGTAATGTTACTGTTCGTTGCCAAGTGACAATTTATTTTATCATCAATGACTGCAGCGCCAGCTTTTGCTATACTTTTGCCTCAAAATTCAACTACCATTCAAAATAATTGATTTGAGCTACATAAATGTTAAATAAAAACTTTGATGGTGTTGTGGTTTAGATAATTACCTCACCATTCCTAGTATACAATTTACATTGGTTTGATCCCCACGCGAGCCAAAAATCTGTGAGATCTATATACCTATAATTTTTAGATCAGCTGTTATTTGTTGATCACACAAAGAACGTCCACATATGGAAGTTTTAGTGTTTTTCTATTTCTTGATTAAAGTTATTAGAGAATCCCGCAACATAGGCGCTCTAGTGCGGGCATTGTCTTATATAAAGAAAAGTGCTTCGCCAAATCAACGAAGTATGTATATAATATATGTAATTACAGAATTAGATTACACATATCTCTATTTCAAAATTGCTAGTATCTATATGTTATTATACTTAATCTACACTTATGCTAAAAGCGAACATAACAAAAATTTTTTAAACCAGCCTGTCATAGTATAATTATATCGTTTTTAAAGTGACTTTTACTATACCAGTCTGAATTTATAATATCTGGTAATCTGTTATTTTATAATACACCAAAATAAACCATTAAAAACAAAATACAAAATAGTATTCAGGATATTTGGTATAACCATTGATATTGTATAAATACCAGTAGTCATGGTATTTCTATTTTAGTCGGTCATAGTAAAGTTTGTTGAACTGTTCGTAGTTACACGTGCAAGATAAGTCCAGTGTGCAAGCTTATTATTGCGATACCTATCTATGAGATTGTGATTTGCATATAACTTACAACAAGACACTGCAATGAAAATAAACAATCCTTATAACCAAACTACGATGAATGTGGATGGACGTAAAATGTTTAACTTTAACTAACTATTATCCCTACCCGTCCTAGCTCGAAACATATGAGAACGGTCGACACACATATATAGTCAGGTGACAGATGGAATAGAAACAAATGACATACGAACTGCACTATTTTAAATCAGTCTGACTCTATTAGATGCTGTAGGGACTCGAAACGTCTAAAACTTCATAATAAGTTTAAGAAGCATATCCAGAATATGACATATACATTATAACATAAAAATCCTCTTTTTAGTCATGGGACAAAGGCGTAGAAACATAATTTAATTCACGCGGTTGAATATCGCCGCGGGCAACAGAGGTAATCCAATGACTGCGTATGCGATAGCGGTCGCACGGTACATCCGATAAGAAAGCTTTAACTATTTTCCAAAGCAGTATTAAAGCATACTGTCTGTACATGGGTTTGTCTGATCTTACCTCTTGCGTTGAAAGCAAAGTGGTTCCATTACTTCAAGAAATTACAATGCACCATTACCCCGATGATGCGTGCATCTACAGTCAGCAGTTTCCTTAAACATCAACCATGTAGTGTAAAGTAGGATAAGGAATAGTCCCAAAATATTACAGTACCAGCTGACCCACGCAACTTCGTCTGCTTCACATAAGAGAATTTTCCTCGTCTTTGCAACATTTTGCATTGATGCTCCGCTCCTATTGGTTGTAGCGTGATGTTATATAGCCTTTCTCAATAAATGGACTATCCAACACTAAAATATTTTTTAAATTCGACTCAGTAGTTCCTGAGATTAGCGCGTTCAAACAAACAAACAAACTCTTCAGCTTTATAATATTAGTATAGATAACATTTTGGCATGAAATACCTTTTATAAATATATTTATTTTAATAATCCTGCAAACAGAAGCAATTTATAATAAATACAAAATATATTCAATCTGGGCTAGATATGGAGCTTTGAAGTTTTAATGAAATTATTTTGAAGTACTTTTCTGCCATTGTAACCTAGAATAATTTTATTTTAATTGAATTGTAGACAAGTTAGTAGAAGGGCATCGTTCAAAACTAAAATTTTAATTGGATGTTAAATTGTAAATTGGTTACCGTGGCATGAACTGGGATCGCAAAATATTGTGAGTGAATATTATAGGGAATATTTATGAAACAGGTAATGGGTTTAAACGCGATATGCTAGGTATTTACTTACATATTTGAAGGCTTTTGGACAGGTCGTCGTATTAATTTATCTGTTCCTTCAGCTCTAAGAGTTTTAATTATTATCAATTTTTTAGGCAAGCTTATAGATATCTATCTATAAGCTCTATTATAATATATACTTTACTACCCCTTAGTGTTACTTTAGTTTCCATATAGAATTCATTATATTAAAAAATAATTGGTACACTTAAGGCCCTATTGAAATTGAATAGAATTGGATAAAATCATAAATGTCTATCTATCAAATTCTGATCTTTTATATTAAAAAAACTAATTATATTGTTTACGATGTAAAACCAATACCCGCTGAGCATATTGACTATTCTATGTAGATTAAGACACTGGCCGTCTTTCGTATAAGATGATGATGTAGATTAGGTATGAACCTTTGGCCTCGATATTGGTCTATGAATACCATTTCTTATATTAGGATTTATTATTATTTTGACTGTAGAATCTATATAATAGGGCAAACAAAAGTTAAGTGTTTCACCTTAGGACGATAGTGGCAGATAGCTAACTATTACATGCTCATATAATTCTAAAGGGAAAATTTAAGCACTAAAACAGAACTTCATGTTGTCAATGCTGATTCAAATTTGAACCATACTACCTTTAATTTACATAAACTCATGGTTGTTACACATTTACATACATCACAACAGTCACGTAGCTTTGATACACGTACACTTTTAATCATTTGCTTTTCAGATCCGATGTCCGGCCACAACACTGAATGACATATTGGCATTTTAAACGATACTACTCCGCAAAGCAAAACTTTTCGAATTCATCATTTGTGGTCAACTTTGCGGTAAGGCTTGTCAATTCGGACGTGACATTAATATTACAGCGATAATAACACAAACCTTTTTGTAACGATCTCTACTGCTGCGCATATTGTTTTAGAATTAAATAGATACGAGTTAAGTCAAATCAACGATTATATTATATTTGTTTAACAAGTGAGAAACGGCAATGAATTGCCGTAAATCTTAGAGTTCGAAAAACAATATATGCAAAGGTCACGTGATACCACGTGACCTTGAGGTCAGAGGTCAAAGGACTATGCTGAGTCGAATGGCGTTGACCGCGAGTCTTTAGCTCTTACGGTTCTTGATTTGAAAGTTGTATAACAGACAGACGGACGGACAAAGAAGCTTTTAAGAGTTTTTTCGAACTCTAAAAAGAGCACTCTCGACTAAGACTCAAAACAACTATTTGTGGATTACACAAGTTTTCTCTGTCTCGTGTGGTGATTAAACTGACAACACAGGGCGTAATGCCAGTGGCGAGGCGATCACTTAACCCACGCCATTTCTGTAATAAGCTATTATATTATATTATTTAGATGTTTAACTTAACGTGTAAACCATTCTCGCGGATAAAGCCGTAAATAAAAATCAGTTAAGAATAAATATATAATTCTAGTTTCTGCAGCGCTTACATCTATAGAACCGTAGAAGCATATACAATAAAGATATCCAAGTATATAATATACTAGGTGTCAGCGATAGCTCAGTGGGGAGACCAACAGACTGCAATGCAGAGGGTCTCGGGTTCGAACCCACGTCACGCACCTCTGACTTTCGTAAGTTATATGACTTTTCGAAATTATGTGCGTATTGATTGACAATTATCGCTTGCGCCGTGCCTCGGAGAGCACGCTAAGCCGTCGGTCCCGGCTGCCATGAACATCTATGGCAGTCGTTATTGGGAGAGTGTCGACACAAAAGATCCCACTGGGTCGAAGTATCGCCGGTCTGCACTGACTGGCCCCCACATAAGATACATACATACATACATATTATAGATTAATCTGATACATTATTTATCTGTGTCCCAAGTTTGATCGAAAACAATGTGATGGATATTGAGTAACAAACGGCTAAAAATCCAAACACCTTTACAAATAATTGTGACATCTCAACTAATATTATATATGTGAATATGAGTTTGTTTGTTACGCTTTCACGCCTTATCATCTCCACCAATCATAATGACATTTTGCAAACAGGTAGTGGGACCTCTCATCTAGAAGAAAAAAACCGAGTGATAGAAATTTATAAGCAAAATCAACGTTAATGCGAACCTGGCCGCGGTAAAAATCTACTTTACTTATTATATTATTACTAATAATTAATATAAAATGAATATTTTGTGTTATGCTATTGTTACGCCCAGTGACATCTCTCGGCATGGTGGGAAAGACTCGGCAGTTCCGTCTAATAATTTACACCGCCATCTATTGACATCTTACGGAACTACGTAGTAGGTATGCTTACGAGAATCATCGTACTGTTTGCATACCGGGAGCGGCGTTGCTAGAAAGCTCTAAAAGCGCTTTAGCCGCGAATAAATAGGGCGCACGCGCACCGCCAAGGCAGTTTACAATCGTAAGCGATCAAGTGTTCATCGAAGCGAACGGAAGCGGAAATACTACGGAGTTTGAAGCAGTACAGTGAAAAGTGTGGTATAGTGTTTGTTGTGTTTTAAATTTAATTGTGTGTCTGAATAAAACGTGTTTTTGTCGGTAATATTGTTTATATTCTTATCTGTCGAACCCAGCACGTAACACTATATTAAAAGCAATCAATAATGCAATGCATAAAACAAATTGTACTATAAAATTGTCGCAGAAATATATTTATTCTCGTCCACAATCTTCTATAAAATGTTTGCCAAGTAAACGCAAGTTTGAACTTATAATGGCTCACTCGAGAAATTTCCGCTTTTTTATTGTAAGTGCTTCTCACCAGATGCGTCGTTGAAATAAAGTTATGATAGTATTTTTAACAGAAATAGTACTTCTTTCTCTAAAAATCATAGCAGACACTTTTTAAATTTTCTGGTGCAGTACAAATGTGGTCTACTTCTACATTTTATATTCCACCATCCTCACACTGAGAAGAGACTCATGCCCAGCAGTGAGACAGTTTAATATAGGTTAATACTTAATATTATTATATATTTTAATATATTAGTATATTCCATTCTATCCTTTCCTGTCTAGCACACCACGTTCTGGTCTAGGTGTCACTGTAACACAGTAGAGTTGATTACAGCGTGTACCAAGAAGTTTAGCTTCTCATAATTATCTTTGTCGAAGTATTAAAACTCTAAATTCTTCGCCGAAATGCCTATTTTCTTCTTCCCTCGATCC
The DNA here is from genome assembly GCA_930367265.1 of Catocala fraxini. NCBI lineage: Eukaryota > Metazoa > Arthropoda > Insecta > Lepidoptera > Erebidae > Catocala > Catocala fraxini. The sequence goes on along the minus strand of OV884040.1, from coordinate 16,417,736 downwards.
TCAGTCTTTCAAACAGGACGTGAAAATTACCTCCTCAGGGCATCAAACTAGAGACCTCGGCACCACTTTACGCGAGGACGTGGTGTGGAGGATACTGCTCGTTTACTATACGACTGCTTACCATCAAGCAGAGTGTAATCACTTTAACTGGCAGTAATAATAAATAAATAGTACTTTATTTTAAATTCATAATTGATTCAAACAAAGTGTAATGTTATAATGTACTCGTAATAAAAGATACATATCCACTTTATAATATTTACATCTCAAAAGCTTTGTCTGTTACAAAGAACGATTGACGATTGTAAAAGGTTCTTTTATATTCTAAATACAAAAGATACGAAATAAAGTAATATCGAAATAAATTATTCACTTAGATGTTCTAGAACTTGAATAATATTTACTTATACTTAAGTGATACAAAAATATGACTCACTTTTATAATAATACCTGACTACGTATTTAGAGAGAGTCTGATACAGACATGAGAGTTTTCGTAAACATCTTAGACGTATACAAATTGCACGCTCTCAAGGTACGGTAAATAATCAATCAGTATTACGCGCTCATACATCACATATGTATATGAGAACCCTTTTCGCTCCTGTTTATTATTTTTCATACAAGTTTGTATATTGAACTATTCACTATAATTAGGTATATACACTACATTATACATAAAATGTATATAAGACACACATTTCGCCAGCTATGTTTTTTTATATTCCACTTTATAAGCAAGCCAGCCTATTGGTGTCTATCGGGAACAAGTCAAAGTCCAAAATCATGTATATATTTAGATCACAAAGTAACACTTATTAACGTACAAAATATATAGGTTAGTGAGTTTATTGAAACAAAACTACTATATACGGATTTTACCGCGTTGTTTATTTGACACTTTATTACATAATTTAGAAACGACTACTATAAAACTTTACTAATTTATTAAATTATTTAAATTATTAAAACTATTTATATTTAAGTTTACACTTGCCCCGACGTTTCGGTTGCTTTTCAGCAGCCATGGTCACGGGGAGACTAAGATGGTAGTTGTCTTAATGTTCCAGTGTAGTTATTTCAAAGTAGCCGAACATAATTTAATCATTGGTGTTTCTATTTACTCAGAATGAGCTCAAAGTATCATGAAGTCTAGCTGTGGTTTGCGTCTTCTTGGGTTTTTGGGTTGACTATTTAATTAAATATTAAGTACATATTTCGCGTAAAAGAAGACAATATTAGTGAGTTTAGTTATTGAATTTTTTCACATTTTCAATCCTTGTGCTTCTGAGTATTTCCTTATAGAAAAACACAATAACTCTTTTCATAGGAATTGCAGTCCTCACGATCGTAAGTAAACCCGCAGACAAGATGAAATAGTATATTGGTACGTGTGTGGTGGTATTAATCTACGGAATAGAATTGGTAGTATTTACATTTAAATGATTTAAAAGTCAGCGAAACGATACTAATGAACCACTCAGAGGCAACTCGAGAGCACATGTAAAGGATTCATACCATTTTGTGAGTGAAATTAAACACCTACGTCTCACTAACAATGAAACAATGGTTAGTTTTGATGTACAGTCATTATTTACATGCTTAACTGCACATGACTGTATTGAAATAACTAAAAGGAAGCTAATACAGTGCAATATGCCTAAGGAATATGCAGAACTACTTAAGCATTGCTTAACAACTGGCTATCTGTTGTGGGACAATAAATTCTACATACAAGTCGATGGTGTCGCAATGGGCTCCCCAGTATCGCCTGTCGTTGCTGACATATATATGGAGGACTTCGAGGCTCGAGCTTTACATACTGCCCCCATCACACCCAGGATTTATAAGAGGTTTGTAGATGATACTTTTACAATATTACCAACAGATAGTGCAAGTGTATTCCTAGAACATCTTAATTCCATTAATAATAACATCCAATTTACTATGGAATTAGAGGCAAATAATTCATTAGCTTTCTTAGATGTACTTGTCATCAGGAATCCTGATCATACTTTGAGCCACATTGTATATAGGAAAAAGACCCATACAAATAGGTACTTAAACGGTGAATCTCACCACCATCCTAAACAGTTAGCTACCGTGGGAATGTCTTTGTTTCAGAGAGCCCATGGGATCTGTGACAAGAAACACCTGGACGCTGAGCTTCAACATGTCAAGCAAGTACTGCAAGACAACAAGCTCCAACAGCCGCGCCGCTGTCACAGATCCCGAGAAAAGCCAGCCACAGTCGAGCGCCAGCCTGCTATACTGCCTTATGTAAGGGGTGTCACTGACAAGATTGGCTACATCTTGAAGCGAGCTTCAATCAACACATACTTCAAGCCGCCAACGAAGATAAGTCAATTTTTACCATCCGTCAAGTGCCAACTACCTTTACAAGATGCAGGGGTCTATAAAATAGATTGTGACTGCAGACTCTCATACATTGGTCAAACCAAGAGAAACATAGGCACCCGCATAAAAGAACACATAGCTGATGTAAAAAACCAACGCTCGTTGAAGTCTGCTGTGTGTGAACATGTGCAACAGGGGACCAACCACTACCTGAGATTTGACAAACCACAGATTCTCGCTAAAGAACACCGATTCCTACCAAGGATGCTTCGCGAGGCTATTGAAATCAAAAAAACATCCTAATTTTAATAGAGAAGATGGTTGGAATGTACCACCAGCTTGGGATCCAGTAATAAAAATAGTCAAACCCAAGAAGAAGCAAACCACAGCTAGACTTCATGATACTTTGAGCTCATTCTGCGTAAATAGAAACACCAATGATTAAATTATGTTCGGGTACTTTGAAATAACTACACTGGAACATTGAGACAACTGCCATCTTAGTCTCCCCGTGACCATGGCTGCTGAAAAGCAACCGAAACGTCGGGGAAAGTGTAAAAATAAATTAAATCTAAATAGTTTAATAATAATTTAATTAGCTTAAAAATTAGTAAAGTTTAATAGTAGTAGCAGTGTAAAAATTTTCAAAATTTTGTAATTAAGTGTCAAATAAACAACGCGATAAAATCCGTATATAGCAGTTTAATTTCAATGATACTAATGAATACCAAAGTTACTTACTTACTAATTGATGTGTATGAATGTAATTGAATTCCAGGTTTAAAAATAGTGTACCAAAATAGTATTTTTGGTTTAATCTATTTCCTGATTCTGTACCTTTGAACAAATAAATTAAAGTGGTACACTCATGCTACTACTTGGGCGTTAAACGGGTAAAATTGACGCGTAAACTATTAATTATTGAAATCTCTGTCAGATATCAAATAGAATAAGGATCTAAAATAAATCTTTGTAAGATTTCAAATAATAATGATAATAATTTTCAATGTTGCATATCTAATGAACTTATTAATGAATAATTAAACTAATTACCTGAATTGCATGTGTTTTATAATACCACATTTTGTTTAAATGCTGTTGTACTTTTTGGCCTTAAGCTATTATTTTTAATGATTATTTAAAGTCAATCCAATGAAACTTATTTCTACATCGTATTGTTTGGTATTCACTGATGAATGTAAGATCGCCCCACAATTTTCATTTCTTCCATATTGCTTTATATTACGACTTAAATTTAAACTGTACTATAAGTTTTATAAGAAACAAACTACCCGTTAACTTCCCGCGAAAGACTTATTTCTCTAGCGGTTACTGTGATAAAAGGTTACAGCTGACGTCACATTATCACCGCGTCACTTTATATCATAATATTGTCACCTTCAGGTACATAAATTGTTTTTAGGATGTCATAAAATACCGGCCAGCAGCTCTTGGGTTTGAGGTTGTAGAATTTAAGAAGTAACTTAGTTTGGGGTTGATTTATTTATTCAGTTCATTTTGTTGAAGTTGATAAGAGAAATGAAAATAGACGACATTATTATAGACTTTTAGAAAGTACCCTATCCTAATATTATAAAAGCAAATGTGAGGTTATTGTTTGTTGTACTTTCACACCTTAACTACTTGACCGATTATCATAAAATTTCGCAAATACGTTGTCAAGGGTATAGAAAAGAACTCGGCATCTTTGATCTAGAAAAAGTACTTTTCTGGAGGGATAGATAGTTGTCTATTTAACGTCAAATGAATACTAGAATGGAATATACGTTCACACATTAGACGATTATTGTAATGTAGGAGAATAGGCTTTTTGATTTTTATGACACTGAGACTAAATCGAAGCTCTATTTTTATCATTTATTATAACGAAGATTAGGTCTGACATTTTAAGTTGTTCTTTCGATGTCGATATTTATATATATTTTATATGATATTTTTTTTTATAGACGATTTATTAAAAGGCTGTCGCATGTCAAAGTCCAGTCCTTAACTCCGAATCTTCGATAAAGCAATGTCTATTCCAAGTACTAAATTGGAGTGTTGCGCGTGATAGATTATTCTAAATATTGTCTAAATATTCAAAGAAATACCAAAATAAGTACGTTTAAATATGTGTGTGTCTCATTTGTAAGTACCTACTTATCCCGGCAATAGTGCCGATAACAAACTGTATAATGAATCTGGCTAGATTTTATGTCATTGTTATTTATAGGTTAGATTCTAGGTTAAGTTACAATTATAAGATCAATTTTAGAGTTATTTACATGTTCAAACATAAAGAAAAATAAACTATGATTTAACAACATCATTAGCGAAAACTAAGCAGCTCAAATATAATCATTTCTAAAAACACGTGGCCGCCCGACTTGTTTGTTCACTAGTATAAAAGGACACGTGTCAGACGGATCGACTCACTTGTCGATTGGCCGCCGAACCGAACGGAGCTCCGAGTTTGCGCTATAAAAGCTGAGTAACTATTTAAATTGTTATTACTGTTTGTTTATTACTATTTATTAACTTGTTAAAATATTCTCGTTGGAATTTCTATTTGCCGTGTATTGTGTACGACATTATGAATGTTAAAAATCATATTTAAATTAAACTTCTTTTCAATTACCCTATCAATATGAATTAATTAAAGATTGGGTTATTCTATAAATTATTTAATAGCCTAACATTGTATACGCTTAGTATATGAGTAAATGTATATATAAATATACATAGCGTTTAGGTATACGTATATGTAGATAGTGTATGTATACATACACTATATAATCTTATATACATAATTTTAATAAATACATATAAATGAATTAATGGTTTGTTTTTATGTACTTATAAATATATACATAGATAAAAATATTACGTAGTTAAATAAAAGAAATTTAACACGCGCATTTAGAATTTCGATAGCAACAGTGAATACTAAATCTAACTAATTAAAATTTGGGTTATTTCTCACCGAATTATCTATACTACAATTAATTGTAATTCAATCTAAATTGATTACTAGACTGATAATTAATAATAGTGGTCGCTCAATGATCAATGTTTGACCTTAATACATTTCTATAAATCAGTTTTATTAATTTTATTAAAGCTTTGTTATCTCTTACTCCATAAAAATCTAATCTATCCCAATTTCCAAACTCTGTGTGCGCAATTGCTCGAAAACTGATACAAAGTTATGTTTTCCTTACACGTGTCAATATATAGATAACTAGATTTCGACTTTGGCTTCGCTTGCGTAAATCTAGGCTAGGTTAGGTCAGTAACAGTACTGTTTTCTGAATGAAAGGTTACCCTATGTCCTTTTATATTGCCCTGACAACGTGTATACGAAATTTTATAATTAACGGTTGAAAAGTTAAGGTGTAAAACAAACTCACCTTCGCATTTATAACATTAATTGGGTTGCCACTAATAATTTTAATTGAAAGTTTTCCACGTAAATCATTTTAATGCACGTTGTAAACATATTGTTTTACTTCATTATCATAATTAATTTGAGCTCCAGTTTTAGCCTACTACGTTCTCATCCGGATTCGTGCGGCCGTATTTTACTTAATATTTCAAATACCTGCCGCTATTTCACCCCTGTGCAAATAAACTCAGGTTCTTACTATATGTATCTTATGTGGGGGCCAGTCAGTGCAGACCGGCGACACTTCGACCCAGTGGGATCTTTTGTGTTGACACTCTCCCAATAACGACTGCCATAGATGTTCATGGCAGCCGGGACCGACGGCTTAACGTGCTCTCCGAGGCACGGAGCAGGCGATAATTGTCAATCAATACGCACATGATTTCGAAAAGTCATGTCACTTCCGAAAGTCAGAGGTGCGCGACGTGGGTTCGAACCCGAGACCCTCTGCATTGCAGTCTGTTGGTCTCCCCACTGAGCTATGGCTACTTTTTTGTTACTATATAGTCTTCTAATATTTTAGATGCTTAACGTCACGAACAGTATTACCACCTAATTATAAGAAATTATTTATACAAATTACGACAACATGTAAATTTTCCCACCTTTTTTTTTCAGGAAGCATACACCCGCTGCCAATTCTAACGCTGAACTATACTAACTAATACTATAAATGTGAGTTTGTTTGTTGCGCGTTTACACCTTAACTACTCAACCGATCATCATCATATTTCGCATACACCTTTCATCCAAAAAAAAGTACTGTTCCCGAGGGATAGATAGTAATAAATATATTCAAACAACATTCAGCAAGAACACTCACAACACCCGGCGTAAAGGTAAATGTAAACCACGACGCTATCCGTTTTTTACAAAAAATCGTCGAGATTCGCTCACTATTTTTACTACCATAAAGTGATATTTATGAACATATTATCTTCGTTAAGTCTACTCCAATTTTATGTAACGTTTACTGTATAATCAAAGATATCTGCACAATTCATCATCATTATTTGAACGGGTATCCAAAACACGGAGTCATCTCCAAGGTATTAATACGGATTGTGAGTGGATCCACCAGCTCGTACCTACTGCAAACAAAAGTAGACTATTTGTTTTGATATTGGACTTGTAATATTCAATACTGTTTCATTTCAGTGTGTGTCACAGATGAGTATCTTTATATGAGAGTCTCTAGCAGTCTGTAGTATTTAATGCAGTTGGTGGAGTATCTTGTGACTGTTGTTGAATATGATTACTCAAGTAAGCACGTATTGTGATTATCTTGCTAATACGACATTTGATTTTAATAATAATATAATATTAATAATAATATCAGCCCTGTTTCTAAACTGTGCTATTGCTGGGCACGGACCTCTCCTCAGTGCGAGAAGGGTTGGGCCATAGTCTACCACGCTGGCCTATAATTAATTATTTAATATGCACATCATTTCGTCCTAAAAACGTTTATGGTGCATATCTGGGATCTTTCTCTTCTCGCACTGAAGAGGCGTGTGCTCAGCAGTAGGGTAGTTTACAATTATACAGGTCTAATAATAATAATATATTTTTATTTTCAATTAGTGTTACAAATTTTCTCTTATTGTATTATTATTAAAACCAGACATTAGTTAAACTTATAATAAGAGGTTGCCATTGACGACCATACTAATATTAATTGTGTTACAGTCGTCAGCGTCTTCCACCCTAATACAAATGGTTTCATATTGAAAAATGATTACATATTAGAAAGTTCTTCATAATAATTACAAAAACAATAAATTATCAAATAGATTAACAATATTACATTATAACAGAGGACTTATAGTACAACTACCATCTTAGTATCCCCGTGACCATGGCTGCTGAAAAGCAACCGAAACGTCAGGGAATTACCACCTTACTGTATGCGACGCATATATATCGTCACATCATAAAGTAGACAATGGTAAACATCTGCTGCTTTATGATGTGACGTTTATCTAGATTAGGCGCTACTAATTAGAGACCACTGCGAAAACACAAATGTATGGTGTGTAACATTAAGAAGTTTTATTACTTTTAATTGATAATAAGTTTGGGCAGTATCACACAATTACATAGTTACATAGTTGTGTGATATATCACACAGGCAAAATCCTAAACATATATGTTTAGGGCTAGATTATGCCTGTGGCCCGCTCATTTGGAAAACATTTCTTTTTGCTGGATGAATGGTATTCGTATTTTTGTGTATCAGTCGACTAATAATAATAATAATAATATTCTACTACATACACACAACACCATCTAGCCCAAACTAAGCATAGCTTGTAATATGGGTAATAGACAATGGATAAACATACATATATACATTTTTTTTTGTAAATACGTACATATTATATATAGAAACACCCAGACCAAGACAAACATCCATATTCATGCACACAAATGTTTGACTTGTGCGGGAATCGAACCCGCGACCTCAGGCGCGGCAATCGGTTACACTAACCACTACACCATCGAGGCCGACAAAGATTAAGACATGAACGCGTATTAAACAAATAAAAGAAGAAACTTGGATTTACAGAAACTAAATACACGTGAGTAAATATCTATTTTCTTCATACAGATTGTTCAAACTTGTTTTGTCCATAAAGTACTACTTCTTTAGATTTTGTATATTTTTTGTTGACGAGCTTACGAGCTGTCACGATAGCAAATTAAATACCAAAACGAAACTGCAACTTTGAAGCGAGTAGAACGTTCCAGAAACCGTAAGTAGCTTTAACTTAATCCTTTTACATAGTCAACATTGCTCTATATTATTTTTCATTCATCCGACGGAGTAGAGGAGAGATGTGTTTTATATTGTTATGCTCAAATGCTTTTACTTCGGTGCTATTAGCTTCTGTGGATGCAGCTCAATCCCTTTTACATAGTCAACATTGCTCTATATTATTTTTTATTAGTTCGACGGAGTGGAGGAGAGATGTGTTATATTGTTATGCTCAAATGCTTTCACTTTGGTGATATTAGCTTCTGTGGATGCAGCTCAATCTAAGAGAAGAAGAGATGTTTAATTTTAGTTTGATAGAAAGTCAGCGGTTACAAGAGATGTAGACAAGAGATGTAGTAGTGTGCCGTAAGTAGTAGGCACAGACAAGCACAGACTAGCGCAGACTAGAAAATATAAAAGTAGCTAGCTTGCTGGTTGCTCAAAGTTCAACGCTATGTATCTACGCTCCGCAGTAGTCAATGTATACATCTTTATTAAGGTGGTGTTAACTTGTGGCTCAGACGCTCTTTATTTATTCACTCCGCTCATCTTCACATTGGGCCACAGCCTTTTTAGCATCATGACATCACTGCTTCCCCGTAATCCTACGCTTTGTAGGTATCAGTACTGGACTACGCGGCTTTTATCATGGTAATCTTGCTTTTCATAAGGTTTATAAACGTTTGTTGCACGAACTTAACCGTGTGTTTACCAGGACCTACAGTTCTATTAGTCTTTCGATGATAAGGTAATACTAAAATTGCTATTTAAATATCAACTACCTGTAGTCAGTGGCATAGCGGTGGTTAAAGTGACTGCTGTGCACAAAGCATCTGATTTAATACCCGGGTCAAAAATAATTAATTTTTAATGACCCGCTCATCATATAGCCAGCGAAATTTGTGTAATTACCATTATCTACCTTTATAGGATATAGGCGTAAGACTTGATTCAAATTTGAGACCTCTATGTGACTTGACTACTTGTCTGCAAACCTGCACCGGGCTAGCGTGGTAACCTAACCCTTCTCACACTATGGAGTGCCGTACCCAGCAGTGGGAGAATTAATATTTAAGGTTAATATAGTTAATATTAAGTAATCTGTAATCCACATTTGAATAGTGAAATACGGCTTAATCCTTCCTACACTGAAAGAAAAATAAGCTTAAGCTTGAATTAAACTTGAAAAATCAATTTAAGTTTAGGAGATGCTGGATATTCTAATTACCCGTACGTGTATTAAGGTGTGAAGTGTACTTTAACTAAATTAAATTATCTTTAGTACGTGTCAGTACATCGTAATATGTGTTTAAACGTAGTTAATACAAAGTTTGTAGACTAAGTTAAATATTTGATCTTCAGAAAAGCAAACAAAAGAATTGCGCGTTAATTTTATGAAGCCACCTTCTAGAAAACATAATTTAACTGATTTATATTACATAATTAGTATGTTGGAAAATAACGACGACGACTCGATGGCGTAGTGGTTAGTGTAACCGACTGCCACGCCTGAGGTCGCGGGTTCGATTCCCGCACAAGTCAAACATTTGTGTGCATGAACATGGATGTTTGTTTTGGTCTGGGTGTTTCTATGTATAATATGTATGTATTTACAAAAAAAAAAGTATATATGTATGTTTATCCATTGTCTAGTACCCATAGTACAAGCTCTGCTTAGTTTGGGCTAGATGGTGTTGTGTGTATGTGGTAGAGTGGTGTTGAATAAACCATATAGAACCTACATATTACACAACTTACGCACAAATTATACAGTGCTAAAATAATACATTACATTTATTACATAGATTATGTAAGTCTCACAAAACTAAGAACATTCTTTTTGCTAAACCTAATAATGTGGACTTACAAATCTTACAAATTAAATAGAAGAAGATAGACCTACAAGACGGTATCCTTATTTTTAGTTTTCCTTGAAAATGATTTCTATTAACTCTCCGTAACAGTTTTTGTCTTGCATGTAAGTGACAAGGGTCATCTGGCTGGACCTTTGTCACTTCACCGCTTACGACATAAAATAAGTGATACTTATTTCAGCTGTATCTATTTTACTAAGCAAACGTGTGTTTTAAAAGTCTTGAAGTATATGCTAGGAATCGCACGTATTTTGACTTCTGCTGTGCGAGAGGTCAACTTCTTGCATAGCAGTAGCAGGATTTGATCCCTGGTCAGGCAGTGTTCTTGGGTTGTTCTGTTTAGTAATTCTCCGTAGCAATATGCAGTCTGGAACTGTGCCATAGGTGGTAATAGCTTCGTCCACTGCCCCCAAAGCATTGCTGGCGAAATATTACCCCTTTGGGGGAAAGGTGTGAAGCTAAAATAGTAATAATTTATTGTATATTGCCGATTATGCGATTATAGGTATCAAGAGTCGTCGATAAATTCTCAAACAAATAAATAATTTTCAGCCCAAGGATAATGGTAAACCAATACGAGACGGCAATTTGAATAGCAATGGAATTTCCCATAAAACGTCAGTCATAACTTCTTTATCCGTGGATATTAAATCGCGCGAATAAATAAAATCGCAGATATGTAAGCCTATTTTGTTTATTAAATTTATCGTTCGATTTCATAACTATAGAAATTTCTCACAGCTTCGCTCGCATCATTGTAGCTTAGGTTATGAACAGTAGGTACTTTTTTTCTGGATGAAAGGTACCTTATGTCTTTTTTTGTTCTCCTGACAACGTGTATGCACAATTTAATGATGATCGGACGAGTAGTTAAGGCGTGAAAGCGTAACAAATAAACAAACTCACGTCCGCATTTATAATATTAGTTAGAATTGATGATTTGAATGTTGCTGTCTCACTTCATTTTTGGTTACTTCTGATTAATACGTTTTTGTAAATTTCATAATGTTTATGTATTTTCCAATTAGATTGCTATGCGTACGCTCTTCACAAATAATATGCTACTAAAACATTATTAGCTTATGCACCAGTATATCTTACCTAAGCACGGAGCTAAAAAATCAAGAACTTACTAGCTCCAGACTTGGAGAATTGGCGAATTTCCTAACATAAACACTTTTTCTTTTCTAGCCCAGCCCAGTATCTTGACCACAAGCCCTATAACAATATGCTAAACAATATACCAATGAAACAGTTTGTTTACGTAGCAGCTTACGTGAGACTTAAAATAATCCTTCAACAATAACTAACTAATCAAGACTTAGATTATATATAGTTACGAACTGGAACAAGTCATAAAGTGGTCTATTAATTAAACATACCCATATTTGTCACTGTAAGACTGGATTTATAATCAAACAGACTGTGTCTGAATGTCTCAGTTCACCGCAATGGAGGTACTTTGTCTTGACTAACGATTGACTAGTTACACAACACTTAATACCTGCATTCGACTCGCGTATTACTTAGTACTCAATGCAGCAGATATAATAGAAATCTTTCGAGACGTTACTAGTTTATTGAGAAACATAAGCACGTTATAAAATAGTAAATGAAAAGTGTTGGCGACATCATAGTTCACCTGAACTAATTATTGGGTCATTTGAAAACTTTTAAAACAGCGTATATTAATTATAGATTTTTTTTAATCTTACTATTGTTACTTTTATGCTATGATGTGATTTTTCATGTGATTTGATTACATAGTACATGGAATAAAAGAACATAAAAATATGCGACAGCACGACAATTTTTAAAATTTAAAAACAAACTATCAGACTAAACATACCTAGACTCGGAACAACTATTTGTGGACCCAACATATTTTCACGTGTGGCCATAGAATCTCCAACACTCCACGCAGTGGCAATATTAAGGTGACCACTAAACCACTACAGCATCCATATAGAGACTAATAAGATAGTTTCAATATTATAAAGCCGTCGAATATCAATTGCCTGAGTAACGTTCAACAAAGCTTGTGCCAAAATCAATGGATTCCGTTCTGTATGTGTTAGGTGTAGTCAGCTCATCGATCGCGAGTATAAGCCAACTTGCATAAACAAATATTAGAACTTGCACATGCAACTCAGATAATTATGCTCAGAGCTGATTTTATATACGTACATACATACATATATTCACGCCTGTTTCCCAGAGGGGTAGGCAGAGACTACGGATTTCCATTTGCTACGATATTTTATATACGAATCCACGTTATTTTTTAAAAACTGATTCGTTGGTCTGGCGTTAGTGTGGTTTTGAAATATTTTCTAGTAGTATTTTGATAGAATATTTTTAAGCTAGCTAACAGACTGGCACATATTGTTTCTAGAAGATAGCACACACAACATCGTGTTTCATCGTACGTAACTGTAAAGGCCCATGAAATATACGATCAGCTAGTTGCGTTGCGTCATAAGTATATTTAGATCTACCGCTCGTCATTATGATCACACTCTTATAGTGCTTAGTTTATTTGATTGTTTGCCGTACAAAGTGTGAAACATTCGCTTTATGTATCTCTACACGTCGCTTGATCTGTTGCCGTGCTTTGTGGCTTATAGCTTCAGATACTGAAATATACGCGCCGCGCATTTATACGCGCTGCTTATCGTGACTAGGTGCCATGCTCTGTGGTTTGGAGCCAATTACGAGCAATGTATATCTCCGCGTCAATTGATTTGGTTTAATGCACAGTAGGTTGGAGCCTCAGAGTATGTTACTGACGAGCCGCACATCTCTACATGTCAATTGATTTAGTTCCATGCCCAGTGGTTTGGAGCCTCGGATCATGGAACTTACGTGCCGCGCATCTTTACGCGCTTCTTAGCGTGATTTGGTTACATTTTTGTGGTTTGGAACGTACTCGTATATATACGTCGCCAATTAACAAAAGCTTTTTTTTATTGTTTTAGAGATTGAGCTATATTTTACTTCGATTTTTTTAAATGGTAGATATCGACGCAATAACCCTTTCGCTTGCTATTTTTATTGCAAAATCAAAACTAAAATTCAATAATAAAAATACTCAATTCAAAGTAATACAATGTGAGCGCTTTACATGCATCGGTTAATACGTATTCATCAGAACAGCTGTGTCTAGCAGCGACTACATGTTTCGTTCATTACAGCACATAATAGAACGGATTTGCCGACTTCGCTGTGACGTTACCATTGTATTGTATCGTGCCGTACTGGAATTTATAGGATTTAAGATTCAATATATTCTCTTAGACTGGCACGGTAGGACAGTGTATGCGACTGTTGTGCGTGAAGTCGTCGGTTGGTTCCCTGTGTCGGGCAAAGTGTTATTGGGTCTTTCTATCATTAGGTATACGAGTATTCTCAATAGCAGTACGGAGTCTAGATCTATTTCTTATCCCACTACAAGCCTAAATACCGTGGTTTTACCCGCTTGAAAACGTAACAGACTAACAGAGTTATTTTTATTTTATAATATTCGTACGGCTGCTTGTTAAAATTTACTACTCGATTTTGACCCGCGCTTTGCTCGCGTAGATGCAGGTTAGGTTAGAATAATATCATTACTTTTTTTGGATAAACGCTACGATTATGTACAATTTTTAGTATGCGCGAGCGTAATTATATACCTATATACTTATAATTCTGATGCCACCTTACACACAATGCCATCACTGTATGTAAGATGGCAAACTAACGCACATAATGTTATTTCAACCTATTAAAGCGAATCTGTTTTAAATTTTTGATAACGGCGCACTATTGTATTGTGACGTCATTAAATCGTCCACAGTTGCCGCAGTGAGTTGGTTCATTATACTAACAATAGAAAGCAGATAGAGCCGTCGATGTGACGCACTTATTGTGCCGTACCGCACAAAGTATTTTGTATTTTATCAGCTCGGCGTAAACGCCAAAGAATATTTTATTATTCTAAAAGAAGAATGGAAGAGGTTGCTTAACAAGCAGAAATACTACTAGAAGTTTGGATACTTACAAAACGACAACATAATTTGAAAATTTACTTACATTTTTATTTTCAAGGTCATCGGCATTATGTAAACTACATCCAATACATATGTAAACTACACCCAAACTCAAATCAAATATTTGTGAATTTCATAAATTATTGTCCCGTGGGGTAGTCGACTAGTGGCGAGACGATCGCTTGCTCTAGGCGATATTATTTAAAATTTCATTCATTCGTCGTAGCAGTAAAAGTCGTATTTGGCAGAAAAATGTATTGCCAAATTCTGCGCCGAAAATGTAATCGTGGATGGACCGTCCGGATATCACGGGCGCCAACGGGTCGCTGAGTTAACGAGCCGGAGAGGAGCCGGCACTCACGGTCACCCATCCAATTACCGGCGACTGTTATTTAACTTGACTACATAATTTCACACTGGAGTGAAATACAACTCAGTTTTTAAAAAATTTGTGTGACGCGCGGCTTCGCTCGCGTTAATGTACATTTTGTCAATAAATTTCTATTCCTGCAGAACAATACTGTTTTCTGGGAGAAACGTACCCTGAGTCCTTTTCTATACCACCGACAATGTATATGCGAAATTTCCTGACGATCGGTCGTGTAGTACAGGTGTGAAAACGTAACATACAAATAAACTCACATTCGCGTTTATAATATCTTTAAGGATATACCTACGATACTCCAAGTTAATTTTGTTTTCTTGCAATCTAGGTTATAAATTACTATGTGTACGAAATAAGTGTACTTCGATAGTGTTTGTAGTACATGCTGGAATCCGAACCCATGACCCCTTGATAACAATTCCGATGCCCTACCTATTACACTACCATCGTTTTATTAAAAGTTATATTATTTGCGTTTTTAAATTTATCTGTTCAATGTTATTTGTTGCCCGGAACCACTTAAGTGAGCACTAATAACGAAGTAGCTTTAAAACAAAACTAAGTCATAAATTGCTTACAATTAGGAATACTTGTATTAAAAGTCAAATATCATTTACTGAAAATTATATCAAACCAGTTGGTTTAAGATGCCTGTAAGTTTACAGGGCAGAAGTGTATAATTCGTTTATCCACTTTTCATCAAATATGGTTTAAGGTCTCACGTCTTGGCTACCATACACAGTTCCCAACACAGTGCTGCTACTGAAGAAATTCTTAAAAGAAAATCCAATAACACTTCACCCGATCCGTGAATCGAACCCGAAACATTATGCACAGTTGTTGCATTCACTACAAGCGCAGCGCCGAAGCAGTTCGCTGAATTTAGCATCGCTTTACTTGTTGCAGTATGTACCTCTTAACTTTGTAGTTCCATGAATTTCGTATTGCGGCAACATTTGAGGTGAGCCTCAAGTCTAAATAGGACGCAATTTGAATGCCACTGGCTTACTGGGTCATGCGATATCTATTGATGGCGAGGACATGACGAAGCGAGCTTCAGTTTGCTCAAGACGTGTCCCATGGAGCGTAAGACGGTTCAAAAACGTTACCCGCGGCGGTCGGTCAATTGATAAAAGATGAGGAAAATGGTACGTGACTTTCGTACTTTGGTTATGTTGTATTTATTTATTTATTTACTAAGGATCTCCAACAAAGAATATACACAAAATTGCACAGATAAATGAACATTAGTTTTGTATAGTGTACTCCTTTAGTTATAGGAGACCACAGCATGCACATATATATAATAACAAAGCATATAATAGAAAATGTAAAATTAATTAACTAAAATTTGCAGACTGCGCCGAGCGAAATGTGCCAAAACAGGCGGTTACAGTTAAGTGAATAAAATCAACACCTTTTGTTTAATACAAATATAAAATATTCATTTACCATAACAATTAATGTGTTTACAATTACTCCGTGTAAAAAACTTAACATAATTAATATTTTCGCCCACAAAATTACGTAAATTTGCAAGTTTGCGTAAGCTCGTGTTACGTGATTTTAGATTATAACAGTAGAAATCTATCCTATTTTACAGCTTAAACGAAACATATATAGTTATATTACAATTTGTCCGTCCCAAATATTTAAGTTATTGGTTGACAATAACTATATATGTTTCGTTACACATTTATTAAAAGCACTTCAAATCCTCCATACAATTTTACTATGGCGGCCGCGCGCCGATTTGAATGTGCGCCGCACGAGCTCTGTCATTATCTGTCTTACGCTCGGTGCAGTCTTAACAAACGAAATAAATAATGTGAAGCTTAATAAAAAACTTAAATAAGTGTGTTCTAAGTGTTTTTTATATTTTGGTAAGGGTTGACTAATATCAATATCATGAGACTTTGATAAATCATTGTATTGCCTACAAAGCCTTGGTACAGTAGCGTAATGAACCAGGTTGGTTTTTGAGAATGGAATATCCAATAGGTTATAATTACTTTTTCTTGGAATTTGGTTAGGTATTTTTATGTGTAAGGCGCTTAACAGTTCATTACAGTCTGTTATGCCGTTCAGTATTTTATGCAGAAATATGGCATCTAGTTTCAATCTGCGACTTGCTAATGTTTTTAGTTTATAATGTAACCTTAATGTGTAATTTGAAGTTTGTTTTGCTATACTGTCTCCATAATATAGGTGGTAAAGGAAGGCGCCTCTGGACGCTCTTTAAACGCTTTGTATAAATGCCATAATGTGGATTCCATATGACTGAGCCATACTCTAGAATCAGGCGTACAAGTTACAGCTTTATTTTCGTCGACAAATTTTTGAAGTACAAAAAGTAACAATTTTCATTCTTTAATCATTTTTACGCAAGCCTATTAAGTAATACAAATTAAAAAAATCTTTATGAGCTCTAAGAGACAGATAATAATCAAGAAAGTGGATGTTGCGCTTTGTTTTAAATACAGTGCAGTAACAGTACTCAATTTCCAGCTGAAATGTACCTTATATCCTTTCCTGTACCCCAAACAACATGTTGCGATCTTTTTTAATTTTTAATTAGTGTGGTTAAGAATACGCATTAACTACTCAAAGCTAAGGCGTAAAAGCGTAAAAACAAAGAAACCAACAAACAAACTCATATTCACATTTATGATATTAGTTAGGATTATTGCAGCAGCACAGCACTTTCCCAGCCATATCTGGGAAAGTGCCGGGTAGACGTCAATAGGCTGGTGAACTTGAAAACAGCTGCCGTGAGCTAAGTAACATATGGTGGATACGGTTTTAACTTTGTTTTATTTTTTGGCCAAGACTATTCCTGGATGCGCTATAGCATCTTAGTAAGGTACCAGGAAATTAATTTGTCAAAAATTAAGGCATTGATTTTATTAACAAACAAATATTTTTTTGCAAGTTTCTAAATTTTATTACTAAAGCTAGAAGCCATAGGGATTAGAGGACATAGACATAGACAACAATGTGTCAATATTAATAAATTAGATGACAATAGAGACTTAAAACCCTACTCATCGGCATATAGACAAATTAAATGCGGTGTACCACTGTACAGTGTGTTGGGCCCGATATTATTTATTTTATATATAAATGATATTATTAACATAACGAAGCACAAATGTATACTATTTGGCGACGATATACCGATTAAAGTGACGTCTGATAAAAAAAATATACAATTAAAGATCATGAATCTGACATTAATAATACAATTAACGCACTATTGAATTGGCTCGACATAAATGATTTAAAATTAATTTAGACAAATCCGTCTACATACAATTTGATAAATCACATAATAATAAACATAATATCCACCTTAACATAAACAATATCAAACAGGTAGCACATACAAAGTTTCTAGGAGTAATGATAGACGAAGACATTAACAGGAAATCACATTTAGATAATGTTACTAACAGAATCAATAAATTTGTTTATGCGCTAAGGCATATAAAATATGTCACAAACATTGAATCTGCTGTTACGTCATATCACGCCTACTTAGAATCGCTGCTCCGATACGGACTTATAATGTGGAATAACAGTACCAACTTCAATAGAGCATTTGTTGCCCAAAAAAAGTGCATACGAGCAATAAAAGGCCTTCAGCCGGACGAGTCATGTAAGCCGATATTTCAAAAGCTTGGATTGTTACCTTTACCATCTTTATATATTTACGAAATATGCATGTTTGTATATAAGAATAAAGAGTTGCTTAAAACAGCAGATGAGGTACATTCTAGAAATAGACGAGATCATTTTAAATTGGTCTTAAGTGACATACCGAGACTATCCAAGTAAAACAAAAGCTGCCTTGCTATGTGTGTGCGTATCTATAATAAACTACCGCATCACTTTAAGCAGTTAGGCTTCGGATTTTTTAAGAAAAGGTTGTATACTTGTGTAGGTCTATCCAACTTTTACGACATGAAATAATTTTTGGATAAAAAAATTTAATAGTTTTGTATCCATAATTAAAATTTTGTATGCTATAATCTAGCAAAACATGATTGTACTATATATAATATTCTAACTCCACCAAATACCATGTTTTATGCAAATAAATGATTATTATTATTATTATTATTAAATAAATAATAATAAGTGGACTCAGGAAAAATATTTGTAGACCTGAATGAAGAAAGTTAGGAGAGTATTTGTACAAAATAAATGGTGTTTGTTTGCAAATTAGAATCTTTGAAAAACTATAGATGTTTTTTGTTAGCGTGGAGCTCTGCTGATAAGATTACTTACAGGATATCCGTCACGTCTGTTTGTGCTGTTTTGTTTACTCCCACGAACTTCTTTCTTGGTAAATATTTGTTACATTTCTTGGATAGAGTGACCAATGGCCTTTTACTAACTATCTTAATATAGTGTGAAACAGATAAATATAGCTTTGGCATTAAGTAATTCATATAGTATGCCTATGTTGTATAAATTATATATTATAATGCACCGATGGCGTTATAGTAGTTGAAGTATTCACCACGCTATTCCCACTGCGCCGAATATTGTGGGTGTGATCCCCCACGGCACAGAAAATTGTATAATTCATAAATGGTTAAAATCAGGGTAATTTTTGTGTCCACTGTTTGTAAAGTCCCCCGCGATACAGGAATTATTTTTAGTGTTGCCCTTTGAAAAAACAACAGCACCTGAGCGCCAATTCTCACAATATAAAAATGTACAGAATATAGATGTGATTTTGACCAAGAAACGTTAAATCTGAATTGACATGCAATTTATGTTCATATTTCACGTTTATTTTTATTTTGAAGAATAACATTTCTGATATGTTTAGTTTCTATTACGAGAATAGGCCTTCTATTGTTTAGTTTGCTATATTACTTTTTGCTATTCAGTTAAACAACACATTTCATTAGTTTAAGACTGTTATTAATATCTCCGTGGATGCGTTTAGTAATGATTCTCAATTATATAATAATATACATTATAATATAAGAATGTAAAAAAAATACTTATAATCTCCGCATCACATTTTACTACAAAGATTAATTGTGAAACGAATTGAATTTCCATTGTGACTTTAAGGAAAATAACAGGGACAGATGAATAATTTATCAAATTGTTGGCCAACAATGGATTTCATCAGTCTTGGAATTTATTTTGAACATTTTCGAACAGTAATCACAAAAAATACATGCCAGGGCGTATATGTTACGAGTATATCTCAAATGAACATGACTTGTGTTCTTTACTCAACGTGTTGGGCTCAAAGATATAATTTAAATTTAAGTGTTTTATATTTGACGATGTGGCAGTTAGCCCTAGATTTCATATACACTAATGTATATACATATATGCTCGGGAACAGTCGATTTTTCTGGTATTGTGTATTGTGTTTTGGTGGTTTTCTGTATCCTTGAGAACGTGTATGCGAAATTTTGTGATGATCAGTCAAGTAGTTGAGACGTGAAAGCGTAACTAACAAATAAAGTCACTTTACATTAATACTATTAGTAAGGATATATGCTGTCAATATTTTAAATTAGAAATGTTATTATTTGAGATTAGCTTTTTGGCTACGTTTTTGTATAGAAGCTAAGCAATCAAAGCAATATATTTGTTACAATTCTTAAGCCAAAGCCTGAGATAATGTGTTAAGAATTGCTGAAAGAATATAGATGATTTCATTAGTTTCTATGCCTTCCTAAGTTGCATTGCTATGCAAAAACGTAAATTGTATAGATAGATTTAGTCTATTTCTAATTACTAGCGGTCGCCTAATGGTCAAAATTCGACCAAAATTCCTAAGCTTGCTACTTTGTTTTCTGTTTTAGAGTTCAAAAAAACTCTTATACTATAGCTTTGTCCGTCCGTCTGTTATACAACTTTCAACTCAAGAACCGTAAGAACTAGAGACTCGCGGTCAACGCCATTCAACTCAGCATAGTCGATATACCCCCGAAATGACTATGACCCTTGACCTCTGACCTCAAGATCACGTAGTATCACGTGATCTTTGCATATTACTTGAACCATTTTTTCGAACTCTAAGATTTACGGCAATTCATTGCCGTTTCTTACTTGTTTCTCTATTACATATAAATAAGGTATAGGTAACCATAGTTACAAAGAATTGTACGACGCCAGACGAACAATGTCAAAATACTACGAACGCGATTCGACTGCGTGTGTCAAATGCATGGTTGTGTGCGTGTAGTGTTTTTTCATTAATTTAATGTATTTCTAATGCATATTTTATATAAATATTAGGATTCAACCCTCCTTCTCTATATAAACTTTAACGGTGCCAAATTCCATACTCCTCCGTCCGCGCAATTTTCGTAAAAAGGAGTACAAAGTTTTTGCTTCACGCAATAATATATAGATATCAGTGTAATACATTTTTGCGTACTCAAATTGTTTCTAATAACTTGCGTGACTAAAATATCCTCATCAAAATAATTTTAAGATTCATACCATAGTACATACATACATACATACATAGATTCACGCCTGTTTCCGAGAGGGGTAGGCAGAGACTACGGATTTCCATTTGCTACGATCCTGACACACTTCTCTGGCTTCATTCACTTTCATCACATTCCTTATACACGCCCGTCGGTTCAAGGTGCTCTTAACCTGGCCTTTGTCCAGAACGCCTCCAATCTGATCAAGAAACGTTCGCCTAGGTCTTCCTCTTGCGACTGTTCCATTCACACTAGCCTTATACCATAGTTTTGTAACTAATGTAAAATAAATAGGTGCGTTTTGATAAAATTAAAATCTATATAATATTCACAGGAAAGCAAGGCATAGAAGCACAGGGTTTGCCAGTTTGTGACTATTTATCTATATTAATGAGGAACGGTTAGACTTAACGTTGTCCACGGAGGATTTTATATAGACCTTCTTGAATACTCTATTTTGCGGTTAGCCACAAAAAATTGATTTTCGTCACATCTTCACCCATTCGCTTCTTTTCTTCAATGGCCTTAAAAGATAAAAACTGATGGATGAGGCTGATTTCCAATAGTTGACCGCAACTATAGGCTTATTGATTGATTGAACAAGAAAGTAGTATTATTAAATGATTTACATAAAAAATTGAATACGTCTTATAAATATGTTTTAATCGCAAACAATTTACATACGTGAATATTTTCCGATTATTAATGTCGTTACCTCATTTTACATAATCACTTTCCGCAAGCACTAAGTTTAATACATTGTAAGTATTAAGTTTTAGAAAGTAGCTTAAGCTATAGTATAATTACGTTAACTTGACGCAAAGCTTAGACTTAAGAACTAAAGAAGGAAGCTGTGCTTATTACAAGCAATAATTTTGTGAATTTGAGTGCAAGCTTCAAGAGTTAAAGACGCTTTAATAGTTAAGATTCTTATAGATTTATAAATATAACCGGATTTTCCATTATTGGTATTATTTGTCATATACTCATTCATACAGTTTCAATTATTTTTAAGTAACGTACTTGAATATATTACGACAAACAATCAGACATCAAATTAATGCTGCGTAGCGCTACGCTGCTACGACGTAGAGAGCGAGTCGCTACGTATTCTACGCCGTAGATACAGCTGTTAGGTATCGTTTAATAATCCTTCCCTACGTAATTAGTGTTGCTTATATTGTGTATTCTATAAAACCCTTTTCGTAAGACCTAAGAAATCCTAGCGATATTTAAAGCCTACATTTTTGTATTTTACCCGAAGGTACTAAAGCCCGCATTAATGATAGCCGAGACCTACAGAAAGAAAATATTTGCGACGCCCGGAGTGGTAAGTTAGTTTTTAAACTATAGTTAAGGACTTGACTGTTGCAACATTTATCAATTAACATATCGTTCAGATTAATTTCTCATAAATACAGAGTGAATATAGCATGCGTTACATGTTACTTATTATAGTGATTAAATAACAAATCCAAATAACTTGAACTATTATTAATGCAAACGTGAGTATTTTTGTAATAATTTCCCGCCTCAACTGCTCGACCGATTAACATGAATTTTCGTATACAGTACGTCTGGTCATGGACTAGCGATTTTCTTAATACTTATAAATATAATAACTATTTTAATACACAAATACACTCTACCCTTGAGCAGTCCACTGCAGTAGCAGTGAAGTGGATTGGCCCATTGTGGATGTGGCAGCCATTTTATCTTTTGTTGAAAAATTCCCTATCAATTCAGAACATCTGCCGATCTAGTACAAAAATGAAAATTCTTATAAGGGATATTTTTGCAATAATTTACAATAATTTGATGATTTACATAATTTTCTTATAGCTTTAGAAAAAAGGGTGTCCAAAGACACAATTTTCTTTTTTAAAAATTACTGAGACATTGGTTTGTAATGTAGATAGTAGACAGTATTGTTGCCCTCCGAATAAGCCTATTTTATCTCAATAAGGTCAAAGCTTTGTGAGATATAATCTTTTTGTACTGCTATTGGTAGAGTGTATTTGTGTATTAAAATAGTTGTTATATAAATATTTAGAATTTTGCTAGTCCATGGCCGGGTCGACACACTGTATACGTTGTCAGGGAAAAAAAAAGAATAGAAGCCGAGGGATAGAATTTATTGACAAAATATACATTAACGTGTGCGAAGCTGCGGGCAAAAGCTAGTAACAATATAAAAGTTAACACCAATATTAAATTATATTACTACAATACCTGTTGGCTTATATTCAGACCTGTAGTCAGACAATCCGCAAATCAGTACCTAGTAAATAAAAAAATAACTATTACAGAACAGCTGTTAAGTAATAAACCCGCACGCATGTACAAAACCGCACTTTATTACTGGTAGTTCTCACCAAGTCATAATAAACAGTGCTAGACAGAACTAAAGGTTTAAACAGAAAAAGGGGATTTATGCTGTACTTTACATAAATAAACCCCGACACTATTATAGTCTGTATAATTTACACTTTCGTATGATATACAGTGATATTTAGCCGTTTTCAGCGCTTTACTACGCTTCTGGTACATTGCACTGAACCACATTTGTACTTAAATTATTGTTGTAGCTTATTCATGCAGTAATATTACGTAAGTGCATTTATTATTAGTTAAGTTGAATTACATTAAATGAGAATACAAAGCACGTATGAGGTAGTGGTTTACGTGATCGCCTCCCCATTTCCACTACCATACATTTGTGTTTTCACAATAGTCTGCTATTATTTGTAGCTCTTATGAACAGTCGACGTGTTTCCGAAAAGGCACGTTTGGCTGTTCATAGAGGACTATCAGTGCCCACACTTATGTATAGAAGTGAAAGTTGGGTATGGCAAAAGAAACATGAGAGCAGAATAAATGCTGTAGAATTGAGAGCGCTGAGAAATATATGTGGTGTGACTCTGAAAGATAGAATAAGGAATAGTGTGATTAGAGAGAGATGCGGCATGAAAGTGGATATAGTGACAAGAATAGAAAAGGGCATGTTAAGCTGGTTTGGGCATGTAGAAAGAATGGACGAGGAAAGACTGACTAAGAAAGTTTATAAGGCTAGTGTGAATGGAACAGTCGCAAGAGGAAGACCTAGGCGAAAGTTTCTTGATCAGATTGGAGGCGTTCTGGACAAAGGCCAGGTTAAGAGCACCTTGAACCGACGGGCGTGTATGAGGAATGTGATGAAAGTGAATGAAGCCAGAGAAGTGTGTCAGGATCGTAGCAAATGGAAATCCGTAGTCTCTGCCTACCCCTCTGGGAAACAGGCGTGAATCTATGTATGTATGTATTTGTAGCTCGTTAGCTAGATTAACGTCACGTCATAAAGTAGACGATACTTAAGATTGCGTTAGGGTGTTCCGTAAAGAAAGGATAAGTGCACGAAATGCGTAGAGGTTTAAGTGATCGCATTACCATTGTCGCTGCATTGAGTGTCTGACCTCCACGCGCGACTCAAATTTGTGTGATCCACAAATAGTTGTTCTGGTCTGAATGTTCTTTGTGTCGGTTGTTTGAATGTTGGTAAAATTCTTCGCGACACAGGCTATAAACCTAGTACGGGCGTTGTATTTTTTAAATGACCTGAAGCACACACTAACGGTAAACTTGTGATGAAAGCGGCCATAAGCAGTCTCATTCTCTCTCTCGACTGGTTGCTGTCGGGCGATCTATAAGACCTCATTAGCAACTGATCGTTGCTAAATATGTACGTACTCGTATATTAGAAACAATGATGATACCGCAACATGCAATGTAATCATTTCGGTTTTTATTACTATCGACGGTAATCATTCTTGTACTCCTGTGCTCTTTATCTTGTGCATAGAAAAGTATATCTTACATCCATAAGAAATAGGGCTAAAATGCTATTTTCGCAAGTCAAGCATTGAGATAAAAGGCCTTTACTATAAGACTACTAACCGTAACTCTATAATATATAAAAACAATAATTTGATGATGTGGTTGTAATCTCTGATGGGGTATCGATGTTTAAGTTATTCATAATTGATTTATTTTGCAGTTGACAACCTCGTCAAAATATGCATAAATAATATATACATAAAATATACGTTTAGCCGTATTGAGAAGCTCTAAGCTTCTACGTTCTATATTACTATTTGAATGGCAATGAACCTTGGCGAATCTATACATTGGAAAAATTATTCAAATAATTATTGATTTTATTTTTAAAAGGTTCTGATTTAAACCCAAATAAAGACCTAAAATAGTTTGTCCACCTGCCTTGTTTACCTGTTAATACTGGCAGTGATTAAATACATTTTAACGAATTTTGATGCGGTAACACAGTTTATTAACTTAAGATTCTACTTAAAATTCATACAATTGTATTCAATAGAACTGGAAATATAATAATAATATTCTACCACATACACACAACACCATCTAGCCCAAACTAAGCAGAGCTTGTACTATGGGTACTAGACATCGGATAAACATACAAAAATTTTTTTTTATTTTTTATTAAGTACATACATATTATACATAGAAACACCCAGACCAAGACAAACATCCATGTTCATGCACACAAATGTTTGACTTGTGCGGGAATCGAACTCGCGACCTCAGGCGTGGCAGTCAGTTACACTAACCACTACGCCATCGAGTCGTCAATATAATGTACAATGTTATCAGCAGCAAAATTCAAAAACAATACGTCGCGGGAGATTTACGATAACGGTGTATCCGTACGGATTCAGAACAGTAATTTATGAATCACATAAATGATTGTATCGTATGCAATTAAAACACAGAAAACTACAAAATCTAGTAATCGAAAAAAGTCAGTATAGAATATTAATATATGTGCAAACTTATACCATGACATCAAGGAGTCAAAGAGTTAGTATCTAATCACTTATACTAGTAATTTAATCGTGTATTCCTATCCAATTAATTATCGAAGATTTGAAACTATGTAGTGAGAATTACAAAGCATTATGAATAATAATTGTTCTCCTACTACATTTATTAGTAAGTACCGTCCTCTATTTTAGTTGGAAATCAATGTTTGTTTCTATCGTCTACAGCTGAGCAATAATGATTCAGTTAATTTAGACCCGAAGGGTTTCTTGTGCTCGTTTAAGCTTACTGGTTTGAATTCTAATTTATTACAAAACAACTGATTCCGACAATATGTTTAGTTTAGAAACGCCGTTGCCTTGGTGAAGCCGTTAATCTACTGAATTATTAATTCATATTTGCATTGAACAAAATCTTAGAGAATAGAATAAAGAATAGTGTAACAAGAGAGCGATCTGGGGTGTAATATTTACCAGGGTGGTAGTAAGTGATGGCAATATGACTTATAGTCTTAGCAAGGAGCTTACAATTATGAGTGCTTAGAATATATTAATCCTGAAAAAGCTTCTTTGCTGCACAATGATTGGCATTGCATTGCCATGACATTGCATTGACATGGCAAATGTATGTGATATTTTGTTTGGTGTATTTAATTTATTTTCTAAGACACCCGGGTCATACCCGTGTGTTAGACCTAATATATATATTTGTCATGATTATTGTAAAATATGTAACTGTCTAACTACTTTTGAATATCAATATTGTTATTATAGCATTTTAATTTTTTATCAAGGAAGTAGGAAAAAATTTTCAATTCGATACGTATTTTCCTATCATAGTTGACATGCCAATAGTCATATTTAACAGTTAATTCAGTCTTGGAACTGATGAGAATTTTGCTGTATCAGCATATTTCAGATAATAATAATAATAATAATAATAATATTCTATCACATACACACAACACCATCTAGCCCAAACTAAGCAGAGCTTGTACTATGGGTACTAGACAATGGATAAACATACATATATACTTTTTTTTTTTGTAAATACATACATATTATACATAGGAACACCCAGACCAAGACAAACATCCATGTTCACGCACACAAATGTTTGACTTGTGCGGGAATCGAACCCGCGACCTTAGGCGTGGCAGTCGGTTACACTAATCACTACGCCATCGAGTCGTCATGTTCTTATGCTCAAAATAATGTTTCTGTATAAAATCTATAGTTTTCCAATAACCACACTGCATACAACCACATCAATATCACGCCACTATAAAATATAACCACGCCTCACTATAAAATGCATTAGATATACACGTCATGTGTCATTATTGTGTTCAAGTACACATCAAAATAAACAAATCAGTTTAATAGCTTGCATTAATTATACGGTAAACAGTACGCTTAATGAATGTTTAACATATTTGTGATCAGGGATAAACCGCTCTCATTTTCACAATAACAGTGAAGCAAACCGGTTGTTAGTGAAAGGGATTGTCATACAATTTAATCTGTTTAAAATAATATTTGTGGGTGTAGATGGAATATTAGTTTAAATATTGAAGTTAAACAGTTTGTAGTCAATTTATTGGTGTGGTTTCTGATTTTGTGATCATTGAGGCAGAAACAAATTGAAAAAAAAAATAAGAAAAGTTGTCCTGGCAGCGATAACCTAGTGGGAAACCGTTGGACTGCCACGCAGAGGTCTCGAATTCGAACACAAGGCGCGCATCTCTGACTTTTCGAAGTTATATGCGTATTAAATAATTAATTATCGCTTGCTTTAACGGTCAAGGAAAACATCGTGAGGATACCTGCATGTCTGAGAGATTTTCATAATGTTCTTGAAGATATGTGAAGTCTGCCAACCCGCA
Source organism: Catocala fraxini (assembly GCA_930367265.1). Classification (NCBI taxonomy): domain Eukaryota; kingdom Metazoa; phylum Arthropoda; class Insecta; order Lepidoptera; family Erebidae; genus Catocala; species Catocala fraxini. Next base: position 16,389,694 of record OV884040.1, on the reverse strand, counting down.
CTACACCAGCGTGGTGGACTATGGCCTAACCCTTCTCATACTGAGAAGAGGGCCGTGCCCAGCAGTGGGACAGTTTAATACAGGGCTGATATTATTATATATTATTCCCAAGTCACTTGGGGTTGGCTTTTCTGGTCTAACCGGATTTGACTGGATATCAGTTTTTACACGGAGCGGCTGCCACCTGACCTCCGCAACCCGAAGGCTAACGATACCCTAAGGCTAGACCAGTGTCAGGATATTATAGGGCACTGACTTCCCAATAACGACTGCCATAGATGTGCATGGCAGCCGGAACCGACGGCTTAACGTGCTGTCTGAGACAGAAGCGTATCTCATACCCGTATTTCGCTCACCATAGTTTTATTTCCATGAAATAAAAGGCGCCCTATTGTCATTTTACAGGCACAGTTCCAGAATCCGTGCAGCTGCTGAGAATCACTTGATTGCCAGGTTGAACTTTGTATAGCTATATCGTTGGGTTTCTGTGTTAAAAATAGCGCTCATAGCCAGTTGCACTCACTGATCGGTAAACGATTAGCGAGGTTAAGTAACGTTGGGTGTGGTCAGTCTATAGATGGGCGGGCACGCCACGATCGTGGCGGTAAGTCCCGTGTTTGAGGAGTGGCTGGAGAGGCGCCATGGCGCCCTCACCTTCCGGCTGACACAGGTAATGACTGGCCACGGTTGTTTTGGCCAGTTCCTGTGTCGTATACGCCGGCAAGAGACGCCCGGTTGTCACCACTGCGGCGACTGCCGCGATGTTGTAGAGGACACGGCGCTGCACACTCTGGCGGTTTGCCCCGCTTGGGCATCGCGGCGCCGTGAGTTGATCGCGGCAGTCGGATTGGTTGCCCTCTCGCTCCCGGCCGTAGTTCAGTCTATGGTCCGGAGTGAGAGGTCGTGGAACGCCGTCGCCTCCTTCTGTGAGGAAGTAATTTCCATCAAGGAGGCGGCGGAGCGGGAGAGGGAGCGTTTGAACCCTCTCCCCAACCGCAGAGCCGGGCGCCGGAGGGCGCGGGACGACCTCCAGCCACCCTGAGGATTGAACTGGGGGTGGTGGGCTTTGTGGGCCTGTCCGCCATCCGTTCAGCACCAGGTCCGAGAGGCGGCGTGCGTGTTCCCACGCGCGCCTCTGTTGTTTCGAGTCCGTCTCCCCTCTAGGGGGGACAGTAGGGAGTGTTAGAAGTGCCTTTGGGTAGATCTTTCGTGTAGTGGCCTGCCGTTTCATACGGCGGGCCGAAACCTCGGCGGGGTCGCGACCGCATGCGAAAGTGATTCGCGCGGCCCCGTCGATAGTGGTTTTGTCGAGGAACACCGTGGTAGGTTTAGTCGGTATTCCGGGAGGTACTTCATCTTTTCAACATCTTTATTTTACCCCGGCGAGTCCGACATAACCCCTCCGCCCGCCCACGAGGAAAAAAAAAAAAAAAAAAATAGATTGGTGACCTGGTGACGCTTAGTGGTATTTCCTCTGAGCGTCTCCGTGCTTCGGAGGGCACGTAATAAGTCGGTCCCAGTTGTTGCCAAATTGACAGCAGTCTTTAAGCCATGTCAGAGGCATACAACTCTTGACAACAGGTTGGCCACTAACCACACGAAAAGAAAGAAAGTGTGTTAAAAATAACAGTAGCAGTAGACACACCTCTTATTATTAAATAGTCGATATAATTATTAAATACACTCACGCCTATTGCCTAGAGAGGTAGGCAGAGAATAGGGATTTCCACTTGTTACTATCTTGTAATTGTAATAATATATATAACATAAGCAAAAAACAAAAGTAATAATCAAGCATATGGCTCATCTGCCAGTAAGATTACCATTGCATATATTCTTAATATCTGGTATCAGTATACCAATAACCATAATAAGGGCAGGCATAATCTCGTGTCCTCAAGTAATAACCAGTGTTGTTTACTGGCGTGTTATCAACTCTAGAAAAAAAGGAATTGTTGAAACGCCAGACATAATTAAAACCTATTGTGTCTGACTACCAGTGTGCTGCTACCATCGGTTAAAGGATAAACAAAAAAGTAATGGGAGAGATAAGTGAAAGTTGAAAGGTGAAATAGTGAAACACATGAAGTGTTACTACCCCTACGCGGGTTTTCTGTAAGAAAGTAGTCTTCTCTAGAGAGAGGACAATTATTATGAAGAACTTTCTAATATGTAATCATTTTTCAATATGAAACCATTTTTATTAGGGTGGAAGAGACTGTAACACTATTAATATTAGTACGGTCGTCAACGGCAACCTCTTATTATAAGTTCAACTAATGTCTGCTTTTACCCCGGTGAGTCCGACATAGCCCCTACGCCCACCCCCGCGGAGGGGTATGCGTCAAAGCATTACACCACGTAAAAAAAGAAACTGGTTTTAATTATAATACAATAAGAGAAAATTTGTACCACAAATTGATAATAAAAATATATTATTATTTTTATTATTTGTACGGTCGCTTAAAAAATACGATGGCAATCTAAGCAGAGCCCTTGATATATACCTATGTAGCTTGAAAATCTCTTAGAATTTGTAATGTACACATAATATGCAGTACAGAAACGTGTTATCGTGGTCAACTACCACGGGTCATGGTTTTTCATGGGATTATATTGTCTTCGGACGATAAGGGTCAGAGGCATGAAATAATAATTGCTGTTAGGTCAGTTTACCTAACCTAGGCAGGCAAAAGGGCTACATATTTTCTGTTTGATGCAGGATAAGGCGTTTTTATTTCTGATTGTATGCAATTCAGACAATGTTTGATGAGCAAAATAAAATCTATGTTTAGCAAAGTAAGTTATTGTTCAATATTTATGTAAATGGCAATGCTAAAATGATATTGTGGCACGCGTACGTATAATACATCAGTTGTGTTCCCGTAGGGTTCGTTGGCCAAGTCTTTATAACTACAATACATAATGCAGGTATTGTATTTTATGATATCCAAAGTTTATTTAATCTAAGAAATGGAACCTCTATTTGACTATAAGTACAAATAGACATTACTTTCTCTCAAGAGTTAAAAAAGTTTCAAGATATTCTTACCAAAAATGCTTTCGTTTATCTTTTTATCAAAATGATACTTTTTTAACAAAATGACGCGAGGTAACCAAAAAATGCGAAAGACTTCAAGTTTAATGCTTATCACTAAGATAAGGCGGCTGCAAATTACAAAAGAGATTTGAAGACAAGATCTCATTAACGTTTTGCTTTTACCAAATATTAAAAGAGAAACTTGGTTGTGTGTGAGTTCGTATCGATACAAAGCTTTCATACGAAAACCTTAACAAAATGAAAATTAAATAGAATTTTAATATGAGTGTATTGAAAACTAAACATATCAAATACAAAGAATATCATACCGAGGTAACAAACATATCTGAAACTTGAAATCTAGTAATGTAATAACAATACTATTACCCAGACCTAGATGGAAATTTGTGTCTATTAATTAATTTCATAACACACGTAACTTTGTGAACAAATTCTACATAATTATGTATGCACTAATAACGCCTGTGACGAAGGAAGCATGCAATACAAAATATCCTGATCCGAAACGATAATTTGTGTTTTTCAAATGGTGGGCGACAATATTAACTACTGCTTCCGTACGGTAAACATAATTAGAAAAACTAAAGAGTATATATAACTCTTTAGTTTTTCGAATTATACTCAAATTTGACCTACGTTAGAATGTTGTAAAAACGTAGTATATTTTATCTATTAAATAGCAATATAAGTTATAGAATATGTTCATATTTTAACAGTGCTGAGGCGTGGTAATTAAACCGCTAGTTTTACTGATAGAACAAATATTACAGGGATTGTCACGTTAATTTTAAATATGGAATATGTGTACATCCTAACAAATATTATAAATGCAAATGACTGCTCTTTTGTATATTTATTTGACGCCTTTCACGCCTTTACTACCTGATCATCATGAAATTTCGCATAGGTAAATATTATCGGAGGAACAGAAAAGGACATATGGTGCCTTTCATCCAGTAAAAAGTTATGTTATTAATCTAACCTAACCTGTATTTACGAGCGAAACCGCGGGCAAAATCTAGTAGGTTTATAATTTACCATTCTTGATTAAACTATAATAGAGGAAGACCAATAACAAAAAACTAACATCAACTGAAAGAAAAAGTAAAAGTAAAACCGTATAGAGAAATGAAAGATTTGCCGAAAGATCTAAATGGACCATTTATGTTTTGATTTAATGTATTTAATAGCTATACAGCCATTATGCATGCAAAAGTGTGTGTTCTTTTTATGTATGTATGTATGTGTATTATAACTTATAATTAATAAAAACATGTTTATTTTATCTAATAATATTACAATAAATATAACTAAATGTCTCTTATATGTTAAAGCAAATTTATGTACCTGTACATCTGAATATAATTGAATAATACACTGTTGAAATTAAATATAATTGTATCAAATTTAATAAAATTGTTATTAGACTGCATCTATATATTTAAAACTAGGTACATAAATAGTATATACAGGTACATAAGTAGTAGTTACTAATTATTTACTTACCCAGTTAAAAACGAATTTCAAACATCCATTAATCGTTTTAATTATCGCTTTAAATAAAGAGATTAAGTACATACTGTTCGTCCCCTTTGCACAATATTTTCTCCTAACAAAATATTCTGTTAATTTTAAGATAAATTATTAGAACCCGGGCCTAACATAATATAAATTATTAATTATCATAATTACTGACACGCGTTTATTGTTTATTAGGGTTCCCTGCTGGCTGCTGACGCGCCGAGCTTATCTTGTTAAAATAAACGACGTTCAAATATCATAAGTAGCCTTTCTGTCAAACAATAAATATGGGTATTTTGTTCTATAAATAATAACAAGAGATTTCCAAACGCTTATAATAGGAATATTGGAATACTGACTCCAGCAACTATGTTCGTTTATGATATGCAATGAGTTTTTGCTCAGGGTTGCAAATAATTTGGTGACAGTAATAACCGATGTGGCGATGGCGAAACGAATTAGATAGCTGGCAGACAAGTTGTTTTCACCGAAACTAGCGCATAACGGAGAGATGTAGACTATCAAGAGGGAAGGCCACCGCTGTGTAATGGAGCAATACAGGTTGAAATAGTAATAATAATTACGACGAAAAACGCGGCGCCCTTTTACTTAAAACTAGCGTGAGAACGGAAAGTCCGCCACCGTGTTAGAGCCATTTAGTAGGAGTTTTGTATCTTGAATATCTACCTGGTCCATATGTGGATACAGCTGGTGATGCCAGCGAATATCGGCTACGATAACTACTTACCATTAGGCAAGCACTGTGCAGTTTTGTCACCTTAGCAGTATTAAAATATGTGTAATGCTTGTTTATATAATAATTAAACAAAAAAACAACAAAAACTTTAAAGGGATAGCAGCATAAACATTAAGCATAACACAGTTTTTATTTTTAATAAGCTATGTAATACAGCGCACTCAACTAATTAATTATGGTTGCTGATCTAGACGATGCTACTTTCAACAATTATTATATATATAATTATATACCACGCGGATATATTATTGGTCAAAAGTGTAGTGAAAATTCGCTTTAGCATAAAGTAGCCTTTAATTTCCATTTGAAATGTCATTAACTGCAAATGAAAAACTTCGTAAGTTATAATCTAGTGCTAATTTTATTTTTCAGTGATTGCCTGGATTCAAGAAAGTTTTGTCGGATTCGACTGTTAAAAAAATTGCAGTAACAGCACGAAGTCTCCTAATTTGAACGATAAGAAGGAAATAGGCCATATTAAATAAGATCTAATAAAATAAATAGCTAGCGAAAAGTATGTGTTTTAACTTCGCCTTTCCCTACTACTTTAAGTATATAGACAAACACCTAAATATGAAGCCATAGATTAAAAACGACATATAGTAAAAGTTAAATATTCAATTTAGGTATGTGCTTTACACTTCCGTTATCGAGCAAAGGGACTCAGTACAGGAGTAGGTAAAACGCCAATAAAATTGCAAATGTTCAATTATCTGCTTTATTATACGAGAATGACAGTCATGTGAATGCAGTACCGCTTTTTACGACCCATCGTTTGCGGTTCACTTCCTCTATATTAAAATAATATGGATACCGCGACTAATATGGATATCATTTGTTTTAAATAATTTGATGGTTTCACCACACTAACTTAAATATTTCGACGTGTTTCTATTGTCGTAATTATAATCCATATTATCTTTTGTCAGTCTTACCGCCTGTACTTCAAAATGTATTTTCTATTTAAGTATTCTAGATTCAGCAAATTCAACAAATTATGACACAGAAGCCATTATGAGCTTTTACGTCGGGTTGCAAGTACTGTTTCGGATGATATTTTGGTTATACAATAATACTTGATACTAAAATCTTAATCTCCCATCCCCTGTTTACCGTTAATGGTTAAAATATATAATTATATGTTCAACTATTTGACTAATACCTAACTACTTAACTTTTAAAATTTCTAATTCATGTTTGAGTCTGTTTTCCGTTCTTTATTTGTGACCCACCAAGTGATACGGGGAATCATCTATTTCCTAGGTCACCTCACCAGTTTTGTCGTGCTTATTTACATATTCCCTGAGACACCGTCGAATGTTATTGGTGGCCAAGAGCTTTACAGACTCCATCTGAGTATGACTTCTAATGTATGACTATTAAAACTTTGTTCATATTTCAATCACTCTAAATAGTACGTAACTGTGAGTTTAGTAAACTTGACTAGTTGAACAAGGTATTTAATCTATCTGGTTTAGATAGCCGCGAAGTTCAGCCAGGTTGGATAAGTAAAGAACAATCTATTTTGCATAATTTCTCTTCTTATTGCTTAAGTAAACATTAAGAACTTACGAAGTTATTGCATTAGTGAGTTAGGTATATGAAGCAATAAATCAAACTTAGTTGAAGTTCCTTTCATCAATCATACATTCAATTTTGTATATCAACTAGCTTTTGAATATAAATCAGTCTTGAGTATTTTAGTATCAAATGATGCATTTGACAAATGATATTAGGAGAACAATAAAAAAAAATTACTTGTGTTATGTAGTAAATAGCGATCTACAAACTGCATAGTCGGTACCAGTGCATAACTATGTTCACGGCCATTTGTATGGTCCCGCTTTTGATTCCCGATTGAAGCTGTGTCTTATCAAGTTGTTCTGCTAGACAATTCTCAGTAGCAGCAAGGAGTCTGAAAATGTGCTAGGTAAACGGCAGCTAGCCCTCCTATAAAGTTTACCTAAATAGATTTGATGAAATGTAGGCTTAAATCTATGTTACTATAACAAAAATAATTTTAGCATATAAGACTAAGCTAGCTAAGCGGTGAATGACGGTAACACTAAACTACAAAACAATGTGTATGAATAAACCCATATACCCATTGTTATATCATCGAAATTTCATTGCGCATATGATATAATACTCAGCCAAGCTCTACATAATATCCCGCTCTTGCTTACCTAATCGTTTCTTTTATTTCAGGAAATAAAATCCGTTGCACAAAATTGTGCAATTAGTCTGGTATAAATTAGACTAATGAGTGTATAATAGATATAATATACGAGACTTATGTCATTGAATCAATAATTTACATGTATTATATGTCGGGACGGCAATACTGTTAGTTGGGACACTAGCGCCATCTAGTGACACGAAAATGCATTAAGGCGGAACGCTAGCGTCATCTAGCGACGCTAGACGGAGTCTACGAGGGGGTGCGACGGGCGGACAGAGCTCAGTCTTCGTGTTACCGTCGACCAGTGCACACCTCGTAGGAACTGTCTCGCGTTTGATAGTGATAAGTGCTTTTAGTTAGAAATTGCTGTTAGTTAAATTCGGATACAAGTTATCTGATTACCTACGTATGTGTTTTCTACTTTGTGAAACCAACATTTCCCACTGCACGCCCAAGTGCTTTGATACTATACAATGGCTCATAAGGACGGGAAGATTATTTTGAGATCTATAAATTATTGTTCCAATTACAGGATACCAAGGATTGATACCAAGTACAAGTATTGTCTTCAAAAAATCGGTATGACGATAATTTATTAATTGGGACTAAGCAAAGTCTATCTAGGTTTAAAAATAGTGTAGGCATGATTAATCTTTAGAATACAGAAAGCTATCACTATTATGACTTAAAAATGTTTATTTGCTATTTAAAGTTATCGATAACTGGATAAGTAATTTGTAGATGATTATACATTTTGTACCTAGAATTATAATTGACCTTATTTTTTAAACATATTGTATTAGTAATAACGACAATAATTAAGGTGACTGGTCGGACTGGGCTGCATGCAGATTGGATTTTGTTGTAATATGTAATCTTGTAGATTGCCATAGATCTTTTAATAAGTATTAAAATTCATAAAGTAAATAAAAATTAATAAGACAAGATTAAGTCTAAAAGTATTTTAAAACCTAAAATATTCATATCCTGCAGAGTTATTTTCTTTGTGGTTTGAACAATCATTTAGATACCATTCAACAGTCTCTCTGCTCTTATCTTGAACAAATTAATTTCAATACAGATGCAGTGCCTACAGTTCTTTGTTTCTCAGTAAACAAGATAAACGCGGATGCCAACCATCCGCATTGACGTCAACTGTTAATTTATCAAAACACAGCGTCTGAACATTAAACTGTTGACGACGAGTCGTCGTCAACAGTTGTCTGTCTCTGTCTGTCTGTCTGTTGTCAGTTTCATAAATAACATCGTATTTACACTAAGAGTCAGGTAGAAGATAATAGACGTAGGCTGTTACACCTTATATTTTACATAGCAAGCGATTATAGGGTACATACCAACCGTAACTCACATACCATTAGACGAACCTTAAACCATATTATTTATACAAAAAAACGAATATTCGTAAACATAATTTTAGTAATTTTGATGTAGCAGAATGAACTTCGTAACATTTTATTATATTGTTCCGCTAGCAAACTTGAAACGCATTTTGTTTATTTTCTCAATGTAGGACAAAAGTACTGTTAACGCAAATGCTTTAGTCCTTAACACAATAAGGTTTAGGCAATAAAAAAGTAAATGAAAAAACTCCTGTAAAACTTTTGTTATAACGTTTTTATCGCTTCGTGGACAGAACAACTTCGTCACGTTAACAAATTAATTTGATCCAAAAATCTCTTTGCAATGTTGTTGGCGAAATTTTCTTACGATTTTCTTTACTCGTACTTTACATATTTTTGTTGTAGCTTTTGTGAACTTTACCTGAAAGTTTGATAAATGTTATACTGTCGAGTTTTTAAATTATAATATTACTTGAAATTAATAAGACTGAGGTGCGATGCATCAATATTTGTTCCGAGCCTGCGAGTTCTTTGTCTTAATTGTTGGAATATTTATAAAATATACCGCAATACAGAAAATAGGTTTAGTGTACGTAAATCTCCTGACTAAGGATTATAATTGTCACAATTTTTACTAAAATATATTTAATAAAAATATAAGTCAGTCAAAGTCAAAAATAATTTTGAATTTGACCTCATGGAGTCGCATTTACATGAAAAGGCCCATTTTATTTTCGAAGCATAAATGTTTTGGAAATAAAATTATCCATTTCTGTATTGACTTTCCATTGCTATGCAAATCTTTAGACGAGGCCTCTGTCCGGTAGTGAAACGTTATGCGACGGACATGAATTGCGGTACGACTCGATTGAATGCTGTTTCCCACCAATCTGTATACGAAGTGCACTCAACGTGTAGCCATTATTATTCTAGCCATGGCTTCGCTGTACGATGATAGAACATTAGAACATGTTTAAATTACTGTGCAGATGCCCAGCAATATTATTTTTCAATATTAAAATACAAAATGTGATTGAGATTAATGAACGCGGTAATTTAAAGGCCAATTCTGCTTTCCACAGCAGCTAAACTATTTTGGGTGTGACTTAAAAAGATAACTAGATAAGCCTTAAAAATACAACTAGATAGACTAAATAGGCTGTTATAAATCTTGATCTAATCGAGCTGACCGCAGTTATTTTTTTGAAACGTTATGGTATTATTCTAGGTAAAATGCTTTTCTTGATGTGTACAAAACAATATGAAATTTTAGTTTTATTTGCATATTTCCAAAGCAAATAGTTAAACAATGTAACAAAATAAAATTAGAAAGCAAGCGAAGTGCAGATGCGTTAATTTAAAAACAAAGTGGTATTGGTTCACATGAACCAATACCACTTTGTTTTTAAATTAACGCATCATGAATAACTAGCTGATTATACTTCTTATTGTGCGCATTATCCAACAACTTAAAGTACATACTTTAAGTTGTTGGATAATGCGCACAATAAGAAGTATAATCAGCTAGTTATTCAACGAAGTATGATTTAAACTTAAAACAAATATCTCATCCCGAGATAACTTTGTCTAACGTAGTTAGGACTGCATTCATAAAAACTTCGCTGCAGCAACTTTTATATTTTCCTTCTTATGAACAACTTTGCAAGTAAATGAAGTTAGTTTATTTAGTTGATTATTTTTCATCTCTTATTAAGAACGAAAGCGTCCAACAAAAATTTTACAAAAGCAGTTTTAGTGCAAAATTTATAAAAGATAAGTAAAATTATAAATTGAGTTGGAAATGGACGTCGATCAATCATTTCTAATTCAACAAAAAGCCAAGCTGAGCCGGACCTGGAGAGCTTATATTTAGGTAATTCACAAATAAACGTTATTATGTCAATCGATTACCAGTCACTAGGAAAACAGCTGTGTGACAAGCAGTGGCCTAATAAATTAAACCACGGCCCTTGTTATTGTTTTTAGTCTTTGTTGCAAGAACTTATCTAATTAGGTATATTTAAAAAAAATACCAGCAAACTATGGTTACAAAATATATAACAACTTGTGTTAAAGCGTACGCCACAAGCCTTAAAATTCACATATTAACCTGTCAATTGTTGTAATGCCAGAGATAATTGAAAACCTATTGTGCCAGACACAATAGGTATTGCCGGTGAGCGACAAACTCAATTCTAAGTACTATTACAAACGCGAATGTGATTTCTTAAGCTTTCACGTCATTACTACTCGACCGATCATCATACAATGTCTCTACGTTGTCAGGAGTACAGAAAAAGACTTTAGGTACCTTTCATCCAAAAAAATGAATTGTTTTTGAGGCATAGAAGTTTATTGACAAAATCAAGATAAACGCGGGCGAAGTCGAGGCCTAAATTACTCATGTCTTAGTCTAATTCTAACTATCACGACAACAGGATTTGTTAACTTTTCGCAATTTATACTTTACACATTAACATTCCCAGGTTAGTCATCTGTTGCACTTATTATTCAAATAATATGCAATATTGTTGTATCACAACATTAAAATACCTATTACATCACTCTGAAATCAAACGTGGTAGCTGAACTAGATAAGTGAATTTTGGATATTACATAAATATGCAGCCCGGGTGACACATACATAATGTTTCGTCAGTACGTGTCAACTCAATCGAAACGCAGATATATTATTGAAGTATGAATTTATGCGAGTGTTCCAGTCACGAAAGTAATATTTGGTATATAAATAATATTAAGTGAAAATGCAATGTAAATACAATCGTAAAAATATTCATAAATATGGCAAATAATATTTTCTAGAACATGGTATTTTTCGTATTTTCCATGGACCAAAATTATAAATACTTCATAAGCTTCAATTCTATCTACGCTTTATCCAACTTTCAGCACATCTATGATAATGCTATTAGTATATACTATTACTTACTGTCAAGATTTTCGTTAAAAATTTTTTTTACTTTTTACATGTTGTTTATTTTTATTGTAGGCTTGTCTTTTAAGATATTTCTTGTGGGAACTATGGATGTGCATGCGGTACGAGTGTTCTTTCCAAAAAATTGCACCAATTCTTAGAAAAATGGGAATTATACTGGGCTAATTTTATTAGACTATGCATAGCAATCGCTTTGTTTCTTTTGACTTGTATTATAGACAAAGTTAACAAAACTTCCGTGTTGTATAATTTTAATCCTTTAAAGAGGAAAGAAGACAAAGTTAATGAACAAGGGCTTTTAAAAAAATATATTGTTAATATTTATGTGCTCGCTGAACACTTCTTAAAACCACTTAAATAGTGTTTTAAAAAGGATTTAATCCTTTATATTAAAAGGATCTAAACCTTTCTAGCGTGTTATTACGTTAATAGTTCGTACAATCGCTAATGTGCAAGAATTACAAACATTACACAAAATACTATAAATTATTATACAATTTAGTTTAACTTCAAAAGACGTGAAAGCATTTTTATTTTTTCGTGTGAACGCGTAAATTAATACGCTTTCACTAATAAACGCGCTGGTTGAACTTTTTGCTGAGACAAAAACTATCAGCAGGTCTAGACATACTTAGGTACTAATGTTTATTCACGACCAGGCCCATATTTTATATAAGCAGATGTAATATAAGGGTTTTACTTGTAGATTTGAATTTAGTTTTTCCAGTGTAGTGTTATATTTTTGCATTATTTAATGTATTAAATTATTTTTTGTTTGTTTTTATGCATGCTTCAATCTCATGTAATTGTTTTTTTTACACTAATTGATCTAGACTAATTCATAGATGAATTAATTACTACAAATAATAATAATTGTATTTAATTTTAATATTTGGTAACGAGTAAAAATAAAATACTAGATAAAGAAATAAAGGTCATTTAATTCTTATTTAAAATTACGAATGAATACTTCAGAGATTTCTAATGGATATGTATAGTCCCTATTCTTACTATTTTTTAAAAAGTGGCATTTTGTGCTCTCGTATTTAAATTATATCAACACAATGAGCTATCATTGGAAACGGGTTAAAGTATTTCGAATGAAAACTTACTTAACACTAACACACACATAATAATATATTTCATATGTAGCTATTCGAGATTTTGAATACCTCGATTTTGTAAACAGAAACATTCGAATAAACAAATATAAAACTGATTAGGGTTATACACATTGTATTTTATTAATTCAGACACAACCGCTCTACTCTCATCTCATTCAGATTGTACACGATTGTCATAAATATGCGATATCAGCACATCCCACCCACTGTGAACAAATGCTTCACTAATTAAAATACTGGACGCAAAAAATGTGCACCGCAAAGAGAGAGTTTGAATGGCAGCGTACGATATGACATCATTGTATTTGCTCAGCCATTCTTTTTTATTATGAGTATCTTTTTTTGTGGTACCTAATTTTTGAACAGCAAGTCTTTTAAGTAAATATCCAAGCGATATAAGTTACATCAACACACACACGTTTAAAAAAGTGCTTTAATTCCGTTTTCAGTTTCAAAAGAGCGTTGCCTAAAGCTTTTTCTAAATATATTCCTTTGATAATTCTGTAAATTTCAATAGGATCGCAAAGAACCTTTAGTTTCATGAGAACAGTAGAATAATTTCAATGTATTCACTATTTGGCGAACCTCCAAAGTTGCATGTAGAATTATATTAATGTTCTCAAGATACCTACCATGCAGCTTATAAGAATCTTCTTTATCATAAATATATTATTTTTTAAATATAATTTTTAATTGCCTTTGAGTACATAGAGAATGACAGATAGTGCGGCAAATCCTAACTAATATTATAAATGTGAATGTGAGTTTGTTTGTTCAGGTGTTACGTTTCCATGTTTTAACTTCTCAACTGATTTTTCGCATACATATTGTCATAGGTATAGAAAACGATATAGGATAGATTTAATCCATAAGAAAAGTACTGTTCCCGAGGGAGTGAAATTTATTGACAAAATCTAGTTTAACGCGAGCGTAGACTGGGGAAAAATCTAGTTAATAATAAGATTACCGATGCTGGGTGCTGCACGTATGATGTGAAGAAGAAAGATAGAACAAATATTTTAATTTTGTTTACATTGTTACTTGTTAAAACGGTATAAGTATTATTTTGTTACCAACCCTCAATTTCGATTCTTAGTCGTCATTATATTTTAATAGCATCACGACAGTTAAACATTTAAGCTTTCCTAACCAAACTTTGACCTTTTGTAATCGCAAAATATATGATATATGAATAATTCATTTGATTATAATTTTAACAAAGGATTTCCTTGGACCTAAAATTTATTTTATACAATGCCTGCCATGGCTGTTCAAATAAAAAAGAGCTTTAGATTTACCGCGCTTATCTACAAGGGTGCTTTGGGTGTTAAAATTCGTAATTGGAAACCATTGTTAGAAAAAATTTGAATGATGAAATTGTGAACACGATTAACTTGAAATAAATCCTGAGTCCTCAAAATAAGTTGAATTTTTTCATAGTGTGTATTTCTATTGCCATACCAATAACAAAAGTACATAGGGTTATAATATTATGCATGATGGTTATGGAACCCTTCGTGTGCGAGTGAGATTCGCATTCACATTCAAGTGACCGGGTTTTAATGATTTCATTAACTGTCCAACAAAACCCTTGTTAAATGTTCAAACAAATCAAGATTATTATTTTGTTAATGAACGTCTGTGACATCTGCCTTATTACAGAGACGTCAACATTTTTTATTCATTATTTAACTTACGTTGCCATTTTCAATTGCCATATAATGAGAAGCTAGATACGAAGTTTATGAATTCGTGATATTTAATATTAAGTATAATATGTTTTTTTGACGTTGACTGTTATAACATTTTTTACCTAGCATATGGAAAATATTGACAACCTCATTTTAGAACTTATATATCTGCGTAAGTAGGCATCGCATGTCATGCCATAGCTTATTGTACGCATTATGACGTTTACATACCTGTTTATCATAAACACTTCGTTGTTTTCCCCAAGAGAATCAAATATTGAATATACCAGAGGAAATAAATAACGCGATAAAATCCGTATATAGCAGTTTAATTTCAATGAATAATATTCGCGTAAACAGAAGACAATATTATATACCAGAGGAAACTTATTTGAGAATAGGCCCTATGTTACAGTCAGTAGAATAAGTCGAAAGACACTTGGAAGATTCTGATTTGCCGTACCTATCAAAATTATGACAAATATTAGTTTATTATAACATTATTAGTTAAAGGATTAAATTATAGTAAAAATATAGGATAATAATTAGGATTTTCAAAATAAAATACATTTACAAATTTGTTTAATTTTGAGCTACTTATCTTGCTGACTGTAAGTGTACAAGTGAAATTGGAAAATAATTTACTGTACCGCTGGCTTATGTTTAGTACATAAAAGAGCGTCTTCTCAACGAACAATTATTCGTGTGCCTTACTTTACGTATAAATAATTTTGAAAATAAATTGTATTCGTTTTGAATTGTTTTATAAATTGCCTCTCAAAACTTTGACATATTTTATTCTAGTTCTCGGCTACCAACATTTAGAATTCTGAATACAAAATTAGTCTAAAATGTTTAATTTTTATTGCGTTCATCCGTCCACATAAAAACTTGCAAAACTGTCGTTACCACTGGTGTCAAAACAAAAAAAGTTGTTTTTCATTATTTATCTTTTTTGTACCTTTTATTTTTTACTCGTCCATAATATACAGTCCTTTGCAATAGCTCAGTGTGACGGACATTTCGACAGAGCGACAGTGAACACATTCGGCGTGTGTGATTAGTGGTTTAATTTTATGTATTTTCATATATATAGAGTGTGAACGTTCTAGAATAATGATATACATATATAGGACAACTTCTGACGCATTTTTTTGTATAGTTTGGCGCATGTTTTCCATAGCTATTTTATCCGCAATCAATAAAGTAGCTAGGTCGTGCTAGCAATATGTATTGGATGTACCTAGTCAATAATTATAAATTTTATTTTTATTAATTTGACGATACGCTAGAAAAACACTTTTGAGATCCCTCATACATACATATAGGGTCTCACGCATAGGCGTAGTGCTATAAAGTGTAAAGGAATAACATTATAAATTTAGAGTCACCTAAGGTACCCTTTATTTCTAGTGCTATAAGCGTTTTCATTTATTGATATTGGTATGAGAGCAATATTCATAAACTTTAATTGCTGAATTAGGTACTCTGGGTAGGTCTCTGTTAAGATTGGCCGCCGTGACCGAAATCGGTCTGGAGGACATTATTATTTTTTGTCAGCATTAAACTGAATTACACTGTTATGCATATTTCCATATTTCATTAAAATCTCCTATACTGTATGCTATAATTTTAAAGGAAATAATGTTTTTAATCCATTGTTTACGTAATTCTCCAAAAAAGTATCTAGCAACAAATATGTATTTAGGCCCCGGCCATAACACTTACCACACGTTAAACTCGTGTGTGATTATCTTGTGTAAAGGGTTTAAGCCCTCAAAGCAACACCAATTTAGTAGACACGCCAAATTTCGTCATGAAAAACAAAACAAAATTTGTCGCTCGATAGACAGTTTTATTGCTGAGCCAGATGTCAGCGTTTTAGCACTTGTACACGGCGCGGGTAATATTCTCTGATGTATGTGCGCAGGTTATATAAAGGATCGACGCGAGTAGCTTGTACATGTAGCTCACCCGAGTACCATGCGTCTGTAGCCTGCGCGAGTAGCTTGTGCATGTAGCCTGCGCTACTTGCGTTGTGTTCAAGTTCCATTTAAGACGTGACTAGTGACGTAACACAACTACACACAATTTTCTACAAATTATAATTATCCTATTGTGTCGTAGCGGCACATCGGCGGCCGGACACAAAAGGTTTATAATTATGTTTGGTATTCCAAGATAAGTAAGTATATATATATATGTATATATATAAGATAGCAGCGATAGCTCAGTGGGTAGACCAACAGACTGCAATGCAGAAGGTCTCGGGTTCGAACCCACGTCGCGCACCTCTGACTTTCGGAAGTTATATGACTTTTCGAAATTATGTGCGTATTGTTTGACAATTATCGCCTGCTCCGTGCCTCGGAAAACACGTTAAGCCGTTGGTCCCGGCTGCCATGAACATCTATGGCAGTCGTTATTAGGAAAGTCAGTACCCTCTAATATCCTGACACTGGTCTAGCCTTAGGGTATCGTTAGCCTTCGGGTTACGGAGGTCAGGTGGCAGCCGCTCCGTGTAAAAACTGATATCCAGTACAATCCGGTTAGACCAGAAAAGCCGACCCCAAGTGACTTGGAAATAATAAAGGCTAAGAGAGAAGAAGATTCCAAGATAAGTAAGTAATAATATAAAAACGATGATCCTTATGTATACTTTTTATTTTATTATTTATGTTTCTATTGGCATCCTTGTATACATACAAAAGAGTATGGAGAGTATGATTTATGTTATTAGTAAACTTATCCTAACATTGTTTAATAGTAGTGTTAGGATAATTCGGCCAAATTCTCACAAAATTACTTTATATATGTATGCGCTTACGTCACGTGTGATGAGTGTAAGCTTATTATTAAAATTCATACTATTTAACTCATTCTAATACTATCACTCTTTATTATTACTAGCTTTTGCTCGCGGAATAAAGTTCTTATTCCACATAGCGATAATGATAGTATACTCATAAGATTCTAAATTATTTCACATCTAAATAGTAACTTTATATTCAAGCACATTATGTGTATCTAAAATATTATCGTGAACCTCCGAGTGAGACTTTAAGCTCGGATAAGTGATTTTTTCACAAGCAGACTAAATTCGTTTAAGGTTACGTATATAAATCATGCATTTCGACAGCATAAAAGTGATTCCTCATAGAAGTGTTTTCGTTGGTCAAGTGGCATACTTACTATTTAATATTATCTTTTATGCACATTAATTATGCTAATCAGCAGCATCTACTGATATTTATATGAAACAAAGTGGTTATATGGTTTTAATTAATTATATGTGGATATTACGTAATATATTTGTTTATTAGTGTAAAACTCGTAATTTTGGTAATAATATTGACTGCCCGGATAGCCTAGCTAGTGTTTTAAGTAGCCGCATCACCATTGCCACTGCGCCGAGTGTTGTGGGTTCGAATCCCACACGGGACCAAATTTTGTGTTGTCCACAAATGGTTGTTCTTTGTGTCCGTTGTTTGAATGTTTGTAAAGTCCCCCACGACACAGTAATTATCCCTAGTGCAGGAGTAACCTTATTAAAAAAACAAGAAAAACGAATGTATCGTCTATTATATTAAAAGTACCCATCGGTTAATGTTAGTGTTATAAGCTTAAACAATATTTATACATATAAGTATACATAGATTTTTTATGCATATTAAATGTACATTTCACCAGCTATGGTCTTAGTCCCACGTTATCGGAGGCGAGCCTATTGTCGTCTAGCGGGTTCCAGATTCAGTCGTGCACATTATATACTTTCTTGATAGTAACTACTATAAAGGAACTAATCTAAGTAATATTTAATTGAAAATAAATTCTGAAACATTTAAGAAATACTGTGACCTACACAAATCCCAGAGTTATTTAATTACAGAGATACTTCTTGGATTTAGTTTATAAATTTATGATGAAGCTCCCAGGATTTATCGTTTGAGTGAACCTGGCTGAATACCTCAGAAGTTTGCTTCTTTTATTCATTAAATAAAGGTATTAAATATAGAGATCGTTACATTGTTGAAGTCGGAAAAAGTAATTTCAAAAAAATATAGCCTTGAAGCGTAGCTGATGGAAATACTATTGACCATTGAAAAGTTTAATCATTGTAATACATATTAAAACCTGAATAAGGTACATTTACCTTCAGATTTCAAAAATGGTTAATTATATTATGACAATTGTTTTTTATATTACGTCATTACGTACATACATACATATCATATAATATTATCATGAAATTCAACAGTGATCGTATCACCATTGCTAACCTTTTGATACAATACAAACATGAGCTTCACTAACAGAAAGCTAATTTAGTAGTTTAATAGAACAGGGGGAATTGAAATTCTCGCATATGCGTTATAATATTCACTAATAATTAGCAATC
The DNA here is from genome assembly GCA_930367265.1 of Catocala fraxini. Classification (NCBI taxonomy): domain Eukaryota; kingdom Metazoa; phylum Arthropoda; class Insecta; order Lepidoptera; family Erebidae; genus Catocala; species Catocala fraxini. The sequence goes on along the minus strand of OV884040.1, from coordinate 16,370,642 downwards.
ACAGCTTAAAAAAAAATAACAGACGCACTTTCACCTTTAAATAATCATTGATTTAATCAAGGAATGCATTAATAAATAAAGTAAGAGATAATTGATATCACCCAACAGCGATTACACAGCACGTCCGTTCCGTCCGCCGCTCGATGTCGAAGTGCGTCATTGCGCGCCGAGCGCGCTTTTATAGCCCGCTGTTACTCGTTTACATGGCATTCCGCAACCAACACTAGTATAAAACGCTAGTGGAGAAAATTTAATAAAAAGACAGGAAAATTTATAAAATAATTATGACTGAAATATTTTTTAATGACTTTTTAATTTTAAAATTAAAATTTAAAGATTTACAGTAAAATCAAAACATTGTTTTCAATTATTTTTAGAATCGAAAACGACTGACACGTCCACGAAAGACTTTCTAAAGTAAACGAATATAAACCTCAATTATAAAAACTTTTGTTCCATACCTTACTTTTTGTATAATACCTTCGCTTCCAGTTTCTATTGACGAAATGTAATGGCTGATTTATGAGAGTTACTCACCTTGAAATTGTAAACAGACTGCTTTTCATACAACGAAGGAAGTGAGAGGAAAGAAGCTTTTAATGACTAGGAAATATAAATTTAATTTTAATTATCTGCATTTTGTTAAGTACTTAGTGTAGATAGAAAAAAATCGGACAACATTTTTTTCACTACGGTAGACATTAAAAGTATTTCTGCTACGCTTAAAAATGTAACTGATAAGACTACATATTTTTTCAATCAAACAAATTCATGTAGGACTGCTTGATTAAATGGAACTCATGAAGGCAGTGAAAAGTAGTGAATGCAATAGAGAACGGAAGACAGCTGTGGTACCATATACAAAAACAAGAGAACAGTCATATTATGTTTGAACAATTGGTATTTATGCAGAAAAATATAAGTTAATTAGTATTTGAATAATGTGATAGGTATAAAAGTAGTTTCGTATATTATGACCACGCATGTGCCCGAAAAATAATATATAATAATATTCTATCATATAGGTACACACAACACCATCTAGCCCAAACTGAGCAGAGCTTGTACTATGGGTACTAGACAATAGAATAAAACATATATACTAACTTTTTTTTGTAGTTACATACATAGAAACACCCAGGCCAAGACAGATATCCATGTCCATGCACACAAATGTTTGACTTGTGCGGAAATCGAACCCGCGACCTCAGGCGTGGCAGTCGGTTACACTAACTACTACATCACTGAGGTTGACGATTGTCCCCTATATACTTACTAGATTTTACCTGCAGCTTCGCTCGCAATAATGTATGTATATTTTATCAATAAATGTTTAGATAAAAGTTACCCTATCTCCTTTTTATTGACCTACACCAACCTGAAAACGTGTATGTGGAAATTATATGATGATCGGTCAAGTACTTAACGCATGAAAGGGTAACAAACAACCAAACAAACGAACTGACATTCACATTTATAATATTAGTTAGGATTGTGTGAACCTTGCGATATGCACTACGTAATTATACACTAAAGCGCAAAAAACGCGATTTATTACGATAGATACATAGATAGACTATTTTCCATTATCATACAATTCATTTCAATGTGCAATAAATATGAACATAAAGTAGTTTTACAAATATACCAGATATAAGCCAGATTATAAAACTCATTTCATTTTACGGCTACGACGCATCATTATAAAAGCAGAGGCTTATAAAATTTTCTCGTTTTTTCTAGATGAAAAGATCTCCGACGGCGATTATGACGTGGACTAATTTTTGTAATGAAGGCAGTTGTATTCACGGTTGTATTATGTACAAAAAAAAATGACAAATATAATCAAAAGGAAAAGAAAAATAAAGAGAGAAAGAAAAATATTTATTTTGGCACACAAAAGGCACACGCAATACATGAAGAAATAAAAAAAAAGCAATAATACAAAATAAAAAAACAGAACAATAATAAAACTAGAAAAATAAAACAAATACTAACACTATAATTTCATTTCCGCTCACTGGCAACACCACATCTTCCGTTTAATTAAACGGAAACTGCCTCCATTTAAGTCAAGGCTAGTATTGTCAGTGAGCAGGCGATACAAACAATAATAGGTACATATTTTAAATTATTTAAGTTTAAAAAGTAATGGGAAAGTGTGTGTCCTATCATTGCCAAAATCTGGACATCGCTCAGAGTACGTTGCGATTGTTAAATCGTAACACTGGTATTCTGCGAAATTCAATGAAGTGACGCCGGCGCCTAGTGTCTAAACATATAAAATTATAATATACTTAAATATGTAAATATACGTGTAAATAAGATATAAACATAATTACTTCTTCTCCCTTAGCCTTTATTATTCCCTAGTCACTTGGGGTCGGCTTTTCTGGTCTAACCGGATTTGACTGGATATCAATTTTTACACGGAGCGGCTGCCACCTGACCTCCGCAACCCGAAGGCTAATGATACCCTAAGGCTAGACCAGTGTCAGGATATTAGTGGGTACTGACTTTTCCAATAACGACTGCCATAGATGTTCATGGCAGCCGGGACCGACGGCTTAACGTGTTTTCCGAGGCACGGAGCAGGCGATAGTTGTCAATCAATACGCACATAATTTCGAAAAGTCATATAACTTCTGAAAGTCAGAGGTGCGCGACGTGGGTTCAAACCCGCGACCCTCTGCATTGCAGTCTGTTGGTCTCCCCACTGAGCTATCGCTGCTATCTTATATATATACATATATATATACTTACTTATCTTGGAATACCAAACATAATTATAAACCTTTTGTGTCTATGTATAATTACTAAACAGTGTAAAAATGTGTGGAGTAAGAACAGAAAAGTGAACATTTGAGTGTATTTTTAAAACAAGCGTCATTGTGATATAGGTACCTGTTATTTATAACTATGTCGCATCCGCCCCCTATTAGTATTGTTATATGTACGCGCGACGCCAGCAATTCTAGGAATTGTGAACAAATCTAATGCGTAGTGACATCGACTGAGAGAGGCGATTCTCAAAAAAAAAAATTCCTTGCCTGTCTGAGAAGAAGTGTAGTGTATTATTATAATATATAATAATATAATACACTTGTATGGCAAGATGAATGAAATATAAAAATAATAATACATAATTTGTAGCAGTCTCACTCAAACAAAACAAGACAGGTTATGACACCTTAATCAATAAAAATGTGGATTCGTGTGCATTATACATACGCTTATATCAAGCTACACTCATCAAAAGAGTAGCAACCAGATCACAGAGCATGTCACCATCGAAAGGTAAGCACAGCAGTCATCTTATTTGACCATTTAACAACTTTGTACATATTTTAATTGTCCATTGTCCATATGGAAATCCGTAGTCTCTGCCTACCCCTCTGGGAAACAGGCGTGAATCTATGTAAGTATGTATGTATTCAAATTATCGATTGAATAATATAAATGGGTAATTATATTTAGTGAAAATAAAAATGCAACAATTGAAATTAAATTAAACAAAGTTAAAAGTAATCAAAAACAAACCTGTTTTGTTATAGGACTAGGAAATATATAGATACAAGGCAGGCCTTCAAAGTGCTAAAATACACCGCAACAACACAGACTGGAAACCCCTCCATCCAATACCTGATGGCCAAACCCAAGAAGATGAGTAGGCGTTTGTGAGGATTAAATATGGAAATAAAAGAGTGTTACAATATTCATGCATTGAACTGAAATAAAATGCTCTGTATTACATCATTGTATTACGTACTAATATCATGTGATGAAAGTTTATGAAGATCTTTCGATGTTTGTATTTAATCTATATTACTATTTGTTTCTAAGGATTTAACTCAAAACAACGCAACTGATTTTGAAAATTCTTTTACCATTAGAAAGCTATGTTATCAACGAGTAACATAGGTTATAATTTATTTTTTAAAAAGGTTCTGTTGCTAACCTATCCTCCTTTTACGCGAGCGAAGCCGCAGGCAAAAGTTAGTTATGCATAAGCCGGTTAACGGTTTGTAATGAATATGGGTGACATGGGCGTACAGATAGACCATATCCTCGATTAACGTATAAGATACTGTTTATTCCGATCATGCGTTCCCGTAGGAGTCACGCGAATGAAGCCACTGGCAGAAACTAGTTTGTAATAAATATTGCTTCAGTTTCCATGTGCTGGAACGCATATTAGTATTATGATTTTGGCTTTACTAAAAGTAATTCTAGTGTTCACCTAATAATCACTGGAAGAGGAAAATTTGTACTTACAATATGGCGGCACTAGGCATAGTATAATTATTTTACGTATATACGAAAATACCTGTTGGTGTAGATGCATAAAAGTTTATGGCACTCGTACGCCAAAACTATAGATTTTACAAAAATAATGTTATTACATAAATTGTAGGAATTTTCTCTAGTTTAATATTTTTTTTTTTATTGTGTAATGATTTGGATATGAGGTATTGTAAAAATACCATTTTACCAATATGGCGGCGCGAGTAGCGAAGGTCTGAGGTGGCAAAGTTGAAATTCGTAAAGGGCACATCAAAATCAATAAAACTACCAATTTTCAAAACTCACGGCTAACTTTCCAGATAAAACTACCAAATGACTGTGCTAATATAACTACGTATTTTCTTGATACCCACTTCAGTCGAGCTTTTAATTTTTAAGTAATTTTATGAAAAAATTGTTAATGAGTGAACAACTTCACGATCGCGAAGTCCAATATATTGCTATCGCCACGTTTAAAAGGTTATACAAGCTTTGTATGTGATAAAAGCATGTATGTAGTTATTCAGTCATATGCAAGCGGCTAACCTTTAAACTTGATGCCAGTGTATATGCTCAAGAGAATTTCCGCGACTGAAAGTAGAATGGATCACGTGGTACCCAGGAGACACCGTGAGGTGCGCAGCGAGGAACGTTAGGGTTATATCTAATGCACGTGTGAACAATGTTCTGTTCCAAGAACAATATATTGCGTTGTAGTAGTTTTCAAATATTACTTATGTTTTGATTCTGTAGCAGTATGAATCAACAATATTTAAACTTTCAATGCTAAAGAAAATAAAATATGTCGCAATTTTGAAGAATAGGGAATCAAAATCTCGCATGCGTTTATCGTCTTATATTGCTGATTGTACAATAATATAAAATATTTTTTAATACAAGAGTACTAAATATAAAAAAACGCGTAAAATTCAAAACACTATTGCCGTAATGTTTATCTATTTTAACTGACCCTTTTAAAATGTTTTCAGTTTCATGTTCGTATTGCATATCCAATCAAAGTAATTAATGGACTTCAATTTTGTTAAAAGTTTGTGAACATGTTGTTGAAATGGGCTGTTGATAATAGTTATGTTTTAATAGATTATATTTTAAGTAATTCAGTGTTAATATTATGTTCAATAAAAATAAATTTAATTTGTTTGATCGCAGCGGTTATACTTATTTTCATATACCTGTTATATATACAAAGATAATAAATATATTATAAATTTCATCATTTGATAGTCACTTTTATTAAAGACAACTCATGCGCTAAGAATATGTAATAATTCCTTTGTCGCAAGGGAAGTGGCAAACATTCAAACAACGGTCACGAAGTATACCCTAACTCAGAACAACCATTTGTGGAACGAATAACTTTAGATCTCGTGTGGTATTTTAACTCACAACTCAATGTCAATACTTAGCGTACTAGCTGGCGAAGCGATTGGTTAAACTACTACGCCATCTATGCAACTTTGTGTTTTATTGGTACGATCATCTGTTATTAAAATGCCATATTTTACACAAAATAATTTTTAGGTTACCTATAATTTCATTATTTATCATTATCATCACAGAAAGTGCAGGCACGTTTTTAATACATATACATACAAACTACTTGACTAAATTTGTACGCGAGTGTACAGCAACTTACAACAGAACTGGCAGCAAAACTATACTAAACTAGAAAAGTTTCAATTGGTGTTATTAGAAATAATGTTTATGGCAAACGTAATACTGTTGAATGCTTTATATTTTCCAACTTCAGTGTCATATAATTAACATTCCTACTAATCGCCTAACTAAAATGCTAGTCAGGGAAGACATCGTATTTTATCAATTTATATCCCTCGGTAACAGTACTTTTTCTATATGAAAAGTACCCTATGTCCCTTCTTGTACCCCTGACAATGTGTATTTGCATGATGATCGGTCGAGAAGTTAAGGCGTAAAAACCTTACAAACAAAATTAAATTCCTAATATTCTTAGCAGGATTCTAAAAAAAAGTGAACTGTAAAATTCTTTATAACATACACAGGTAATCTAAAATACATAAAAAACATAGTTTTGAATGTTTTAGAATCGAAAGTTTTAGAACATCCAAAGCTATATAACGTATACAGCTACGTAACTCTCGGCTGTTACTGGCTGGCAACCGCTTATAATCCAGCCACTTAGCAGGCTTTTGGTACCGACCGTTTAAATCCCACTTGACCTTCCCGCTTATGTTTACGTACGTACATACGTACGTACTGTTTAACGGATCTTTTGATAACGTCACCTACAGCAATTCCTCATAATATTTTGTTGTTATTTTTTTACGTTATAAGATAGCAAAAACATGAATTGTTTCTGAGCCTAACAATTATTATGAATTTTAGTAGGAAAACGTTGAACGTTATACATATACTCATACGGGTCAACCTGAGAATAAGCGATGTTGTTTGCAAGGTTTCCGCTTATCGCTTAACAGTATCATATTTGAACAACGAAGGTTACTTAAAATTATACTTGGTTAACATATTGAGTTGTAGCGGCGTACCGGCGGCTAGACACAATAGATTTTTAATAATTCAAAAACTGACACACATTTATAACTAATAATGCTATATTATAAAATTACTTAATTTAATACCTCAACACAAATGAGTAAATTGGTACCTCAACACATTATATGTTGAGGTACCAATATTCAGTAACCAATATAGCGCGCCATCGTGACCAATTTAATAAAAATCTTGACGTCACCTCACTATTTGAATGACAATGAAAAATTTCCTATAAAATGTCAATCATACCACCCTAGGTAGGTGGTATGGAGTGTGTAATGTAATACTGTCAGAGTTAAATATTTCGCATGGAATTTATCAAATATAGCTGTCAGCCGAGGTTCACCCACGTTTATGATTACTGCGCCGCTCCCGTGTATAGCTTATGTTACTTCTCAATAAAGTAGCTTTCTACTGGTAAAAGAAAATTTGGCCAGTGGTTTTTAAGCTAAGATAATATTATAACTGAAAATGTATTTTTCCCTGTATATTCATAAATGGGTTTCTTAGTAAAATTTACAGAATTGCACAGCTATTATCGGATAATTATAATAAAACCGCTGCATTATCTTCGTAAGTTATTTCCACACACCCCCGACAAATGACGTCGCATAATTGCCCTTCAGTGGCGCATTATTAGCTCGTGTTAAAATATTTTATGTTGATAATATAGTGGTTTTATTTATACGTAGTGGTACTATTATTTATATTAAACTTCATTTTGCCGGGGCGTTGCCCTCATTAATCTAGATTTTATCAGTACATTTCTATCCCCCAGGAACAGTACTTTTTTCTGGATGAATGGTACCCTATATTTCTGTCTGTCCCCATGATAACATGTATGCGTAATTTCAAGATGATCGGTTCAGTAGTTAAGACAAGAAAGCCTAACAAACAAACTCACATGCACATTTATAATATTAGCTAGGATTTTAATTCGTAAACGTAATACAGTAACTAACTACAAAGTACACTGCGTCGTATGTATATGTATGACAAGTGGAGATTATTACATCATTGTACAAGACACGATACGTCTAGTTACTCGCCTCAAGATGCACAACTGTTAACTCTGCGCCACAACACGCTTCGGTTACGTAACATCATTGATTATTATGTAAATGTATGTGCTGCTAGCTTTGCTTGAACAGCGTACCACTACAGCTATTGAATGGGTGTGTTTGCCATAGTAAAAAGTTTGTATAAATGACCAGCTGCTGTTAAAAGAAACGAGTAGAGTCGAAACTAATATAGCGTAAGTCAAAGTCAAAAACAATTTTTTTATATGTCGCAATTATTATTTCAAAGTCTGTGTGTTTTATTTTTTTTCTTATAAAAGACAACTCACGTACTAGGAATAATTCAACCAACCAACGGACACAAAGAACATCGAGACTCGGAATAGTCATTTGTGTATAATACAATTTTTTGTCCCGTGTGGGATACGCACCCACAACACTTGTCGCGGTGGCAGTGGCAATGTGACGACTTAAATCACTACGCCATCTGTGCAGTCATCTATTTATTTCGGCCACAATTATGGACTTGAAAATCTGTAAATGTCAGAAAAACTGAGTTTACTAGGTTAGTTACTAGGTTCAGGCAAAGAGTTCAGTTGTAAGATTATACGAGATAATTATACTGTTCATGAATCTATAAGATAACAATTTATCGTGCATATCGAGTTGTTAGTATAGTTGAGCCAAGGTGGCGAACAATCATACGCCCTGCCTTGCCTGATGGTACACGTATGGTAGAGCTTGTAATAACAGGGTATCACTCTCATATACCGCAACTTTGCAAAAAACTAAAATCCTCTATTGAGTATACAGCGCCCCTTTGATCTGTCAAGTTTTAGAATATCAAACATACTTATAAATCTATTGTGTCTAGCCACAGGTGTGCCCCTGCGACTCAATTCATTAAAGAGTATGTAAACTCTACTCATCGAAAGATCACAACGCAAAACTTTTTGACTGTAGTATATTATATAGGGTGGTGATACTGCCGCATTCCAACTGTAATTTAAGTGACATCTCAGGTTTCATGAGTTACATTTTACACCAGTACCGCTATTTTGGTATATTTTTATATCGTTGTCGTTAAAACTGTTTGAAAGGTGCCAGGTTTTAGGGACTTAAATATTTACAAAATTGTATTTGAAGTAGTAGTATTATTATAAATATGAATGTGAGTTTTATTGTTTATTTGTTTTATTGTTACGCTTTCACACCTTAACTACTCGACCGATAATCATGAAATTGCACATACTCGTTGTCAGAGGAGCAGTACAGGACATAGGGTACCTTTTATCCAGAAACTGCTCGCCACTGCCTTTGCGCCGAGTATTGTAGGCTCGAATCTCACACGGGACAAAACCTTGTGTGATTCACAAATGGTTGTTCCGAGTCTGGGTGTTCTTTGTGTCCGTTGTTTGAATGTTTGTAAAGACCCCACGACGAAGAAATACTCCTAGTGCAGAAATACACGTACATTTACGCGAGTGAAGCCGCGGGCAAAATCTAGTATATTATATTTGTACTATATTTTCTATCCGTACATATTTACTAGTAGCAGCAAGTAAATGATACTTATACCCAGATAATAAGACAATAATGTCTTAAAATATCTGCGGCCTATCGCGTCCCGCTACAATAAAGACAAATTTATATAACCCTAAGGACGGTTTATGTAATGATGATAAAATATAATATGCGGTACATTCTAGAAGTAGTCCGCAATGTTTTAGATGAAACTGTGTCAAGATGCTCAAGAAACACTTCAGCCACATTGTCATACAATTTTAAGGGTAGCACTAAATGTATTAAATGTCAGCTTTAATGATGCTGTCACATATTACTATGTTCATGTGAATAATAAAGATTGGTGATCGCGTTAATATTATAGTTTCTGGCTATTTTAAACTTTATTTATACGCTTGATTTTGCTTGCGGCTTTGATCGCGTTAATGTAGATTTAGTCAATATGTACGGTGAACCCGTACATTACTTCTTGTATTTAGTTTTAGCAACTAAGCATTTGTGCGTTCGGTCGTTTACATCGACCTACATTAATATTACTTATAATAATTTAGTGATTATACAGCACTCATCGCAGAACGTTTAATTTATCATTCCATCTCTATCATTAATTCATCATAGAATAATTATCATTTTATCATAAATGTAAGACCTGCAGTCTGCATTTTTTTTCCTTTGGGAACAGTACTTTTGTGGATGAAAAGTATCCTAGGTCATTAATTCTGTCCTTCTGACAACGGGTATACATAATTTCAAGATGATCGGTTTAGTAGTTAAGGCGTGAAGGCGTAACAAAAAAACAAACTCACATTCTTATTTATAGTATGAGTTATGTAAAGCGAACTTCCGGTTACAATATCCCGCCAGGGTGTCCCCGACGTTACGCCAATTAGTTAAACGCACGGGCAATCGTTTGGCATGTGAGCCTATCACTCCAGACGTATCGTAATAACGACCAATAGGAGCGCGCGTTGGCCGCGCGCTGCAGCACAGCAACTCGCGGGGAATAAGAATGGTGCGATGACCGGTATTAGACACGCGTCGTGTTTGTAACCATAAAATTGTCTTCTTGTTATATTTTGTAAAGCGATGTGTATTGTATATTCCTCATTCTCATGTACCAAAATTATAAGATTGTTTGTATATCTGTGCGTACCCCAAGTTTTTGGATGTGCTTTGCTTTTGTGCCTCTTTATTTAGCTATGCATAGATTGTCATTATACCGGGTCCATTTTATCAATGAGTAATAATTAATGTAAACATTATTCTATTAGCTTTATAACAGCCAATATCTTTAATTGATATTTTGGATCCACGTGGTGAGTGGTATCATTAATAGAAGTAGTACAATAATGCATAATATATCATATACATAAAATATTCACAAATATTCCCACAGCGGACATAAATACGGCCAAACGCGAAATAATTGTTAATTAAATTCATACGTTGTTATGCCGTGTAGTGATCAAACTAAGCACATCGACCATTGCGCCATTTAGGTACTCATTTACTCATTAAACGACGCAACAAGAAATCTTTAGCATTAAACTTTATAACCCACATAGTTCTTATAAACTGAAGCAATATTAGTTTAAAAGAATGCTTAAACATTACTTTAGGACACGATAGAAAGTGATGTTGGAGTCTTAAATTGTTAAGATTTTACCGTTAGTATGTTGTAAACTTATCATAACATTTATTACTTAAGACTGCGCCGAGCGTAAGACAGATAATGACAGAGCTCGTACGGCGCATATTCAAATCGGCGCGCGGCCGTCATAGTAAATTTGTATGGAGGATTTTAAGTGCTTTTTTGATAAATATGTATCTTTATTGTCAACCTATAACTTAAATATTTGGGACGGATAAATTGTAATATAACTATTTGTGTTTCGTTTAAGCTGTAAAATAGCATAGATTTCTACTGTTATAATCTAAAAATCACGTAAGACGAGCTTACGCTTTTGCATTTTTCGTGCAAATTCACGTAATTTTGTTGACGAAAATATTGATAATTTTAAGTTTTTTAAACGGAGTAATTGTAAACACATTCATTGTTATGGTAAATGTATATTTTATATTTGTATCAAACAAAAAGTGTTGATTTTATTCACTTAACTGACCGCCTGCTTTGGCATATTTCGCTCGGCGAAGTCTTAAGATTTTCCATTAGATACTGGCAGATTTTTATTTAATGCTTTTAGTACGTCCACTTCACTTCGCTTCTCAGTAAATGCTCCGGTAGTCCGCTAGTAGTTTATACGCACTAAGCGTACAATGGTGACATTTTAATTGTGATTCAAATATGATACTTAACACTTGGGGCCGTCCCTCACTCGGCAACAATATTATTATTTCGATAGTATTATTCGTAACTAGAATAATAATTAATGTGATCATCTAGGGATGCGAACAGAGATAATAATAAAAAAGTAGGCAACACATTAGAACTTAAGAATATTTACACCGAATGACGCATTAGATAGATGAGGTGATTTGAATTAGTGACTACGTAATGACGCTTTATATTATTGAATTTGTCAAGGAATATCCGAGTACTACTGTTTTATACAATATTATAATAATTATAATTTGTATTTCTAACTGTTTACCTTTAAAGCAAAAAAACAATTTTGCAAATATAATTTATAACAAATATTAACAAAATAACGATTCTATTTATCACGAATACTGTACGGCCTAAAAACCACACCATTTTGTTGACACGTTGTATATACTAAAAAAGGTATAAATAATTTAGCAATTTCTGCAGTGCAAGATTGAATTACGAGTTACGGCCCACATTTTGACTTTCATGAAATCGAATTGGTTGCAGGCTTGGTACGTTACGTCGATGAAATAAGATTTTTACTCAATATTGCTGTGGCATTACAATATGTTTTATCATTTAATATAATGTTAAAGATCTTGTTATTTTTATACATCGTTTAAAAGGTGAAATACCAAAGAACCAAATGAATATTAATGAAGGAATTAGTTAAGTAGTTTGATTTTGTTATTTTTGCTTCTATACAATTTAGTTATACTCTATATAATTATTTTACAACCTGTACGTCTAATCATTATCTTTTTTATTTAGCTAATTGATATATTTTAGTTTATCTACTCGGCACAATTTTTTAAAAAACTAAACGATTATTAAGATATAAATACTATCTGAACAAAAATAGGGAGAATAGGAACCAATACACAGTGTATTCAAAACTATTACGGAAGTGTATGAATCAACTTCAAACCTTGTGTAATGCAAAGCTTCTCATGTGTTCTCACAATAAAGCTAAAACTACGTGGACTGTTATAAAACGCAATATGGGTAACGCTACCTCTAGGCAATTCATAACAAATATAATAGATAATTTGACTACATTAACTTCTGGACATGACATCTCTAATAAATTTAATAATTATTTTATTGACATTACAAATAACATTTCATCTAATAAATTAATTGACGCTTCTGACATTTATAAGATAAAATCAAATGACCACAGTATATTTTTAGAACCTACCAGCCCGGCCGAAGTTCTGAATATAATTAAAGCGCTTAAAAATACTAAATCATCCGGCTATGATAATATCACAACAGATCTCATAAAAGATATATCACAATATATTTCATCACCACTTGCTCATATAATAAATCTTTCACTAGAACAGGGCTGCTTTCCAAACAGGTTAAAGTTAGCTTTAATTAAACCTTTATACAAAAAAGGCACAAAAACCGATGTTGGAAATTACAGACCGATAGCACTTACTCCAATTCTATCAAAAATATTTGAAAGGGTGATGTTCAATAGGGTATTAAAGTTTTTTGAAAAATATAATGTTTTGATTGAACAACAATATGGATTTCGGCGAAATAAATCGACCTCTCTAGCAGTATTCAGTCTAGTTAAGACAGTTATAGAAAATATAAATAAAAACAAATCTTCATGTGCCTTATTATTAGACTTGAGTAAGGCTTTTGACCTAGTTGATCACAAACGGCTAATGATAAAATTAGAAACATACGGCATCAGAGGCCCAGCCAAAGAATGGTTTCAATCGTACTTATATAATAGGAAACAGATTACCAGAATAACAAAAATGAATAAAGGTACTAACACATTAGAAAATTATGATTCTGAGCCTCGTATAAACCACACTGGTGTACCACAAGGAAGCATTTTAGGCCCGTTACTCTTCCTTGTATATATTAATGACCTACCGCAATCCATTAATCTTAAATGTGTCCTATTTGCAGATGACACTACTATTATTGTTGAGCATGATAAAAATCAAAATCCTAGTACAGAAATTAATAAAGCTTTAACTGATGTTATGAGATGGTTAGATGTTAATAAATTAAAAATTAATATCCCTAAAACCAATATTATTCATTTTAGGACATGGAAAAGTAAACCTTTACAACTTAATGTTGTTCTAGACAGTAATATTATAGACCAACAATGTAGTGCAAAATTTCTTGGCGTAATAATCGATGAACATTTTACTTGGCACAAGCACATTGAACAAATCTGTACAAAAATAAATCAATTTGTATTTGCCTTAAGAAAAGTAAAGGACATTACATCTCGAGACATTTCTTTAGTAGTCTATCACGCATATGTCTGTTCAATAATCCGCTACGGTATAGTTGTTTGGGGAAACTCTAGTGAGATAAACAGAATATTTGTGGCTCAGAAACGATGCATTCGTACAATATTTAATTTGGATTGGTGTGATTCCTGCAGACCAATATTCAAAGCTCACAACCTTCTTACTGTTCCGTGCATCTATATATACGAAATTGCCAAGTTTGTAAAATGTAACTCCATGCTTTTTAACAGAAGGGACAATACTAACAAACGAAAAATAAATCACCTAGATTTTGAAATACCCATACCTAAACTAGAACTTTTTAGAAAAAGCTGCGTTTATATGGCTCCCTTAATTTACAATTGTCTGCCACACTCGATAACCCTTCAACCTTATGGGAAGTTCTGCACTGAATTGCGTACTTGGTTGATAAGTGAATGTTTTTATACTGTTGAGGAGTACCTAAAAAAATACTCATGTAAATTTTATAATCTGGAACGTTCATCGAGGTTTAGATAATATTGTGTCCTCGCTTATATTTTTTTTGAGTTGTTTATAATTCTATAAGTTCTTTATAATTTTAATTGTGATTGACTTTAATTTACTGTTGCATGCTGTGTAACGGCCAAATATGTGAAACAATTATTGATATGTAACACCTTTGTATTGACCATATTTGACGCAATAAATGATATTATTATTATTATTATTATATTATTATTATTATCATAAATCTCGCATTGAAACATGTTTCATAATTTTCTTTCTGCTATATTTTAAAAAGGATATACACACTTTTACGTGTGAAACTTTGGTGTAGCAGTTATTTTGTTCGTGACAATCCAATACTATATTTTAATTTATTCGAGCCTCTTTCGGTCTCTTCAGAAAATCCATTCCTCTGGAAAATGTAGAGTTGTGAGTAAAGTAATGCCAAAATGCATAAAAGAAAATGGCATGATAGCAGTAAAATGAACTGCCAACAATTTTTATACGTTCTCATTGGTATCAGTACCACAGTGCTGCATTTATTTTTATGATAATACTGCCCAAAAATTGTACCATCTCGAAAGTCACGTAATGTCATATTATGTTTGTTTATGTTTTTTCTAGCTACGGTTTAGGCTTTATGTAATGGGTGACTGGTGTAACGCTATTTACGACACCGGTTTCTGAATAATGCCCGACAAAACAAAAACTGCATAGATAGCTGGTCAAGAATTGTTGTAACTAGCTACCGCCCGATCTATCCCTCGCTTAAAATACAGCTAGCTCAGAAGTGGCAGTTTCGCGTGGATTGGGCGCTCACCCTAAGGGTCAATCATGATTGTTATCATTTAAATATTCAGACAATTTTACTGGAAATGATCCGGTATCATTTTAATCAGATGTGTGCGATGTGTGTTCTAAAACAAAGCCGTTATGTTCTCTACGTTGTACTTGTCATAGCGTAACTTAACGGCTTTTATTTATTTTTATTTCGCAGATCACTACGAAGGAGTGGCATACTAATCTGCACTAAGAAACTTTTACCTTTATAATAACTAGATGACAAATTGGATTTAAAGAAAATTGTGGACACAACGTTATTACGTATAATATGTGGAATGGAAATATGTGTTATGATAATCAAACATTGACCGTAAAAATTGTACAATGAGAATGTATCTTGCACAGTGAGCTCTTTAAGCTGTGTTACTCTGTTTATCCGGGTTTTATTTCACAACTTCGTGTCACTTCAATACATTACTATAACAACATCTTTACGGTGCAGCCCTTCTCCTTAAAAAGTTACTACAGATAAATAAAGTAAGATAGTAAACCCAATCACCTACGTAAAATGTGTCAAGTATTGAGAAAACTAGTAAAACGTAGATACTTGTATTTGCAACGGAATTGCTCCGACCTTTTTTAAATAGGGACCTTTTATCCCTAATCCGTGTAATAAACCGAATTTATTTCTATAAATAACGTAAACTATAGAAATAAAAAAGAGCGTGTTTGTACACGTGTTTGCGTAACTCAATTTATATATTGCTGGATATTTGTTCAACAATATTTATATTCTGCCCCTGCAAATCTATAAATTAGACAGAGTAACTTTCTTATGCGATTCAACGTCAGATACTCGACATGTTGTGATGGCCGCACGGTGCAAGATTGAGTGTGTATTACCGAGATTCTCGCTGTTGTCTCAATAAGTAGACAAAAGCGAATCTACGCGTTTATGAAGCGAATTTGCACACACTAGTGGTATGTTATTCATATCAGTATAAAGTCCGCCTTATGGTAAGCAGTGTCTTGGGTCCTTTCTTACCACAGATCATTATGTTGTTACGATACAGAAACAACTCCTAATACGGAAGGCGTCTTAATAATAACTGTGATATAGAATAAACAAGACTAAAGTTCTATTGACATTACATTATGTTGTTACGATACAGAAACTACAGCAGCAATAGCTCAGTGGGGAGACCCACAGACTGCAATGCAGAGGGTCTCGGGTTCAAACCCACGTCGCGCACCTCTGACTTTCGGAAGTTATATGACTTTCCGAAATTATGTGCGTATTGATTGACAATTATCGCCTGCTCCGTGCCTCGGAGAGCACGTTAAGCCGTCGGTCCCGGCTGCCATGAACATCTATGGCAGTCGTTATTGGGAGAGTGTCGACACAAAAGATCTCATTGAGTCGAAGTGTCACCGGTCTGCACTGACTGGCCCTCACATAAGATACATACATACATACGATACAGTAACTAACCCTAATACGGGAGGCGTCTTAATATTAAATGTGACATCAAATAAACAAGACTAAAGTTCTTTTGAAATTAAGCCACTTTATATTTATTTTACTCGAAGTAGGTGTTCCAACTCACCTTCGATTAAAACTCTCGAAGGGCCTCTTCACGTTAGACTTATGTCTCCGTGTAAACCTTCAAAGGCCAGGTATTTTCATAATATAATATGTTAGAAAATACCTGTGATAAGAGAAACGTAGGTAATAATATTCTATCACATATACACAACACCATCTAGCTCAAACTAAGCAGAGTTTGTAGTAAGGGTACTAGACAATGGATAAACATACATATATACTTTTTTTTGTAAGTACATACATATTATACATAGATACACCCTGACCAAGACGAACTTCTTAGATGCTTTTCAGCTGCTATCATCATGGAGAAACTATACAGTTCTTTTACTTGTTTTACAGTCAGTAAATTTAATTCACAGTAAGTAAGAGGCATAGATCCCTGTCTTTATTGAGTATGTCGTAGTACGGCATATTGCAAGCAAATTATATGGTAATCTCGCATAGCTGTTTCCCGCACTGAGAAATGGGGAGACGTGCTTGAACTAAGTAAAGCTGTAACACGGTTGCTTCGGTTGACCGGTTATCAATTTGGCGCGTAATAAATCAGGTCAAGTTCAACTACCATAAATCATTTTATTAGCGATGGCTCACTATTTCGAGTACTAAAATGGCGCCGTGAAAGAAGCTTTGGCTATGCTATATTTTTCTTTTATTATAGAGCTGTTTGTGTAGATATGATTAAGATAATATTAAATCATTATCAGCAGCGATAGCCTAGTTGGAAATCGTTGGATTGCCACGCAGAGATCTCGAGTTCGAACCCAAAGCGCGCATCTATGACTTTTCAAAGTTATATGCGTATTAAATAGTTACCTAATTATTGCTTGCTTTAATGGTGAAGGAAAACACAGTGAGGAAACCTGCATGTCTGAGAGTTCTCCATAATGTTCTCGAAGATATGTGAAGTCTGCCAACCCGCACTAGGCCAGCGTGGATTTCATTTTTTAATGAGTGCGGTAACCTGTACGGTTTTGAATATATGGGATTAATGTCTTCTTTTAACTTTATGGTATGTTGATAAATGTCTGTCGTTGACAATTTATCGCCTTCCAAATAAAATATATCCGCATATTTTGCACATAAATTTTGAATATTCATTTTCTCCTCTTTATTTAACCGAACCAAATTAACCGCGCTGAATTATTCGAACTTTTATTAAAGACGCAAATATTGTAAAGCGATGCACTGTGAGTATCAAGATTCAGTTCTGACAAGGTTACGTCATCATCCGTACAATTTAAAACGCGTATTGGTATTTTACCATTAACTGGTGTCACTAAGGAACTTGCTACAAAAATTCCTTGTTGTATTTCTTTAGAACAAACTACGAAATCTTTAGTTAAATTAGTTTTAACATAGTGTATAGATTCTGATCTGGCGGGTAACTTCATCAAATATTGTTTTAATATAATAAATGGTAATATTATTTCATTCCCGTTATACAGCAATCGTAATATATTATTGTTAAAATCAATAACAGACCTATACTTGCCGAAAAAGTCTTGGCCTAAAATTCCGTGAGGTGATGTTAGTGAAGGAGGTGGCGGAGAGGGAGAGGGAACGTTCAATCCCTCTCCCTAAACGCAGAGCCGGGCGCAGGAGGGCGCGAGACGACCTCCAGCCACCCTGAATAGAAGCCTGCGGGCGGTGGACCCATTGGGGCCGTCCATCGCCCGATCAGCGGAGGTCCGAGTAGGCGGTGTTCGTGTTCCGCGCACGCTTCTTGATGTCGGAAGGGGGCCTAGGTCCGCGTTTTGTCGTCGGGGACCAGGTCCCCCAATTGTGTGTGTTTTTTGTTGTGTTTGTGAGTTTGTTTAATGGTTGTGTTGGACCACGTCCATCGGCGGGTCAAACCTTTGACGGGGTCGCGATTTGAATGCGAGGGCGATCCGCGCGACCCCTCCATAAAGGTGTGAGGAACACCGCGGTGGTTTTAGTCGGTTCAGCCCAAATTTCCATCTTATGGGCTGGATCCCGACATATCCCCATCGCCCGCCCCAAAACCGGCGATGGAGAATGTGAATTACACATAAAGCCGCGTTAAAAAAAAAAAGGATCTTAAGTATACTTCGTTTTGTCGTATACATTTAGTTCCAATGTACTATTAATTAATATCAAAAGCAAGCTTATATAAAGGTATTTCTAATTACTTTACTATAAAGGTACCATGAAACTTTTCATTCATTCTCAAAGGACCTTTTGCGCTGATTAGTTTTATTAGAAACGTAATAAAATGTCAAATGGCGCAATAAGTGGTTTACTTTGATTTGTCAAGTCTTCAAAGACATGAAGATGATAGTATATAATTATATATGGGGAACAAAATTTCGAAATCATTTTATTTATCAAAGGTGGCAAGATGAATATAGTGGCCTATGACTCATCGGAATATATAATCATAAAACAAAAATAAATCATTCGAGCTCGGGATCGTTCGAAATATTCGAATTACTTTTCTCGTAGCACTTACACATCGCTAATATTAAATAGGTAGTATATTAAAAAAAATACAAGTTTCTTAGTCGGAACACAACCATCATAATTTTATATTTTTTTATAATTTAAGTAATAATTAATTAAATCATACAAATTATAAAATTATGATGGTTGTGTTCCGACTAAGAACGCCCTGAACAAAGTTAAATTTTGCTAGATCCCAAAACAATTTTATTCTTATCTTTTATTTTTTATTCGAACAATGTTTTATCTCGTGTGAGGATCGATCACACAATAATTTGGCGCAGTGGCAGTGACAAGGCGATTACTTAAGCCACTACGCCATTTGTGTCGTTATTCTATCATGTACAAAACATGCCACACCAGAACATAAAACTTTCGACGAAGCAGTAACAGAAGCTTCAATGGAACAGTAGAACTACAGGATTAATGAACGTGGTTAAATAACAGTCACCGGTAATTAATTAGATGGGAGGGCGTTAGTGTCGGCTACTCTCCAGCTCGTTAGGGGCGCGCTTTCATCGCCTCTAACCTGATAATATGCTCGTATAATTCAGACGATTATTGACCGCCGCATTTACATACAATAATTTGATACGTTGATGTGGAAATAATATAAATACGTTCACTGATGTTATCAGCATCAAAGGGAAATTGACGTTGAGCTAGACTTGATTTTGAACCGTTTCTTTTAATACATATATAGGTACCCTTGACGTCAACGTTAGAGATGTATTGCGACCACAATTCATCAGCTACGATTTAAGGTTCCCGTTACAGTGTTTCGGGTTTTATGGATCCGAGCCCTTGTCATCTAACGGGCACAATTATTCCAGATTACGCTGAGAATTTCTGCTGCTGCGACTGCTATTGAGCATGTCTTATGAGGAAACCCCGATAACACTTTGCCTGTACCCGGTAATTGAGATTAAGACTACATGGACAGCAGTCACAATCATTACCGCTGCTCCACTTTCAATGAAATGCCTGGTCGAGCTAAGACATAAGAACATTTAAATATATCATATAATGCATAATTTATATAGTCGATTAATAAATAATATGTATTATTTATTAATCAACTAAGTAGAAAAACATTCAGGATATAGATAGTCTTTTCAATTCCGAGTCAAAACTATGTACATGAGACATGAATTCATAAAATATAAAGGTTACGTAGTAGCATAGAGGTAAATCACGTATCTGAAATATTAGGAGCACATTAGCTAATTAAATATATTTATCATACTAATTTATATTCATAATTGAAATACTCCATTACTATTTTATTACGAACTAAAATCTTTATAAGTCTACACCTACCAGATTAAACTAAAATAGATGGAGTTGCAAACGTAAATTTTACGGTCATTATGCCCATAATCACTGGTGTAAAAGCGCTAGACCGTCCCCGACAATTAGCACATATACAAAGTGCTGCGTCAAGTTAACGAGTATTATCTGCAATGGAACGGGCGACTTGGAGTTAAACGGAGGCTGGCTAATTGTCGTATAGAGTTCATATAATACATAGGTGACATATTTGATATACAAGCCGTTATGCTGGAACGGGTGGGCAGAGGTATATTGCGTCTATTGCCGTGAGTCCCGAGCACAGCTCCAGAGTTTTTGCTACTAAACTACGTATTTGGTGTCAAACAATCTCTATAACAATATGCCCGAACCGTCCCTCCGATCCCTTTGCCTGAACCTAGCATCTAACCGAAATATAGCTTCTCCAACGTAGTACAATCACTAACCTATATATTTTGACGATCATTAGTGATTCTTTGTCACCTAAATGAATCAATAATTTTTGACTTTGATTTCGCATTAATCTTGAGACTTCACACATGCACATACGCTATTATAAAATTATAACAAGGCTTTTTTGTACATTAGCGATATTTTTGATTATATTATTATCCTCTAGTTTCTAAGTTTATCATATCGCTGATTTGATTGTCTTATTCTAATTATTTGATGACGCGTCGAATAAGTCAGCTTGGCCGTTGCGTGGTTAATGTAGGTGAAACAAACTACTGCCTATCCTTTAGGTGATATTCAGAAAGTGTCCATTGTATGTTAATAACCAGTTAGGTGGTTAGTTAGTTTGTTGTCAAGATTAATTCACGTTATCAAAATTTGTGTTTCGTACTATGTATTCTTTCTTTAAAGCTTGTAACTGTACTCAAAGAATAAATAAATTCTGAGGTAGCTTTTATCTTTCTTTACAGAAAATTATGCGGATAAATCTCAAGAGATGCTAGCCAGTAGTTTATGCTTTCTTTTAAACAATTTATGTCTCTGAAGTGACGTAAATGTGATGTGGAATAAAATTACGCCACGGTAGCTACGTAAACTGTTGTCTTATAAGATTTTAGAATAAAATTTACTAACTACACTACGCAGAGTACAAAATACAAAAACGTTATTTATTTATTTATTTTATGTACACAAAACAGAGCATATTACAAGTAGGTTGGAATATAAATGCATATTACAGTTATGTTTCTAAACTAAGTTCTTAACTAAATGTACACTGCATGATCACAATGGACTGTGATGATCATAACGTGAAATATCTATATAAAAAACAATATGAAAACAAAATGTAGGTTTCTATTTAGATGAAAATTAAAACTTGTATGTAGGTACTTGTAGCAGCGATAGCCTAGTAGGAAACCGTTGGACGCAGAGGTCTTGTGTTCGATCCTAAGGCTTTTCGAAACCTCTGACTTTTCGAAGCTATATGCGTATTTATAAGTTAATTATCGCTTATTAACCAAGAGTGACTAGTATTCGTGCTCTGTAAATCTTTTTTAATTATTTTAAGCATTTAAAAATAAAAAAAATGTTGCCCAAATAAAAAAAATGTTAAACAGCATTACTTTTTTATTTATGCCTAGCAAGCTCGAAAGACTTTGTCCAGCTCGAGCGAACCGATAGCATTAGATCGAATTGTGAATCTAACTATCCAAGTTCCCATTCAAACACACACAAAAATAATTTTCATTTCAGTCCAGCCGTTTGGGAGGAGTTTAATGGCATAGACACTAACAGAAGAATTATAATTATGAGATGTCATCGTCTAGTAATAGAAATTTCTTGAATGATTGGTTCTGAAAATATATTTTTTTAGAATTATGTCTTTAAAGATAAGATAATTCTAGTGCAGTCAATGATACAAAGATTCAGAAGCTAATTAAACGTCAAAGTTATAGACGTTATCTATTACCTTAATATCACCCACAGATATTACAAAACGCGTACATCTGAGACATCATCCTAGAATATTAGTGTTACTTAATCTCTACGCTCGTTTAAAATAATGCTTTAATATCTAGACATTTATTTTAGTGCTTTGGAGACTAATGACTGTAATAAGATTTATGGTAATAGAATAAGTTATGCAATCATTTTCGTCATATTCATTGCTAGAGATAAATTTACTTCAGGACATTAAAATTCTGTTGCTGAATCTAGTTTACGTAATAACGTACCTACCGTACGTAACCCTTACCATGATTACATTAGTGCTGAACGGTTAAATAGCTGTTACTATCAGATTACCAAGAATATCTATGTTCACATCAAGCTTGAATCAAATAATAATAAAATAATTGCTGTGTCACGGGGAACTTTACAAGCAAACAAACAACGGACACCAAAGCACATCTAGACTCGGAACAACTGTTTATGGTTCACACATATTTTTATATATTATTGACTGGTATTGTCATTATTTCATTATAGCAGCGATAGCTCAGTGGGGAGACCAACAGACTGCAATGCAGAGGGTCTCGGGTTCGAACCCAAGTCGCGCACCTCTGACTTTCGGAATTTATATGACTTTTATGACAATTATCGCCTGCTCCGTGCCTCGGAGAACACGTTAAGCCGTCGGTCTCAGCTGCCATGAACATCTATGGTAGTCGTTATTGGGAAATTCAGTACCCTCTAATATCCTGACACTGGTCTAGCCTAAGGGTATCGTTAGCCTTCGGGTTGCGGAGGTCAGGTGGCAGCCGCTCCGTGTAAAAACTGATATCCAGTCAAATCCGGTTAGACTAAAAAAGCCGACCTTAAGTGACTTGGGAATAATAAAGGTTAAGGGAGAAGAAGATTGACTGGCATTGCCTGCAGTTACCAGCTGCAGGTATCTACAGTTTGTCAATGATTTTATTCATATAGATTACACTAAGCACTAAATCTCCGGTTTCTTTAAGCAATATTCCTAGCTACATTGCTGAGAAAACCACATCAAAATCAATTTAATAAATTTAGCGCATGGGAGTGAAAGTTGGGTATGGCATGAGAGCCGAATAAATGCTGTAGAAATGAGATAGCTGAGAGGCATAATATATATTACGTGTTGTGATGCTGAAAGATAGAATAAGAAATAGTGTGATTAGAGAGAGATGCGGCATGAAAGTGGATATAATGACAAGAATAGAAAAGGGTATATTAAGCTGGTTTGGGCATGTATTTAGAAAGAATGGACGAGAAAAGACTGACTAAGAAAGTTTATGAGGGTAGTGTGAATAAAACAGACCGGACCAGATCGGAGACGTTCTGGACAAAGGCCAGCTTAAGAGCACCTTAAACCGGCGAGCGTGTATGAGGAATGTGAAGGATGCCAGAGAAGTGTGTCAGGATCGTAGCAAATGAAAATCCGTAGTCTGCCTACCCCTTTGGGAAACAGGCGTGAATCTATATATGTTTAATGCTAGAACAAACAGAAAGACACAAAAATGCTAGAATCCCATGGTTTGAAGTCAGACATATCTCATAGTCGTTTCTTATTAGTTTCTTAAACTATTTCAATTAACCAAACACAACGCAACACTTGTAGACCTATATATTTATCCATGTGATAGTTTTACAATAGTTACTAGCTATGCCCTGTGTCTGCAACTTTTTTGAATAATGAGCTCATGTTATGCAAATATTTTATACAGACCAGACAACTAGTTTCTTAAAGATTAATGCGTTCAAACAAACAAACACTTGACAGCTTTAAAGATTATAGGTTTATAAATAGACTTATCTAATAAATAATTCTTCTAAATAAGGCTAATTTTAATTGCGAATATTAATAAACTCGTGTTTATTGAGATAACGAGCTTAGAGTGTAAATGTAATTAATTGACGTAATTTCGCGTAATATACTGGTAATAGGCAATTTCTGCGGCGAATATAAATTATTGTGAACATTATAATTTGTTGGTTTAAATTATCTGTTTTAATGAATGGCTTAATCCCTTTCGTGATTACATCTTTTAATGTGTTTATCGTTTAACATGTGAAATAATGTTATTTAATAAATGCGAACTAATATTATAAATGCAAATGTGTGTTTGTTTATTTGTTCTCTCTCATCTCATGAAATTTTGCATACACGTTATCGAGGTGTACAGAAAAGGACATAGAGTACCTGTCATTCACCTAGAAAAAATCCTGTTACCGAACAAGCAAAGCCACAGGCAAAAGGTAGTATGGTATAATAAAAGCTAATAACATTCAGCTTTATGTTTTTTAATATTTTTAATTCTATTTTAGGAATTAAAAATATTAAAAAATAAAGAAAATATCTTTATTTTCGTAAACATTGTGCGTGTGTGTGTGCGTGTATGTGTGTGCGCGGGTGTGTGTGTGTTTGTGTGTGCGTGTGCGCGTGTGTTTGTGTGTGTGTGTGTGTGTGTGCGCGCGTGCGTACGTTAGTACGTGCGTGTGTGCGTGCGTGCGTGTGTGAGCTAATATTATTTGTTTTTATATTCTTGTTGTATGAAAGTTTTGCAATCCACTCAGTAATTATTGTTTTATAACTTTGGTAAGTTACAGGATGTATGTTCAGTATTGTGTTCAATTTATTATAAAGAAGTGCTGCACGTTTATACTATTGCATGTTTGCAAATGTTGTTTTAACTGTTTGGACTGGGGCTTACTATATCTTTCCTTCTCTTTGCAGTGTCTATTTCAAATCGTGGTAGACATTTATGCATTTTTAACGTTGTATTTAAATTATATAACTTTTGGATTGATAACAGTTTGCTGATTTTATATAAGAATTCTGTGGGGAAATGCCGTTTATTAAAATACATAACTTTATATAGTGTTCTTTGGGATCGTTCAATTTGAAGAAAACGCGTTTTAAAGGTACCACTCCTGACTGGGATGCAATAAACAATATTTAATAATAATAATAATATTTATTTGCTTAAAACAAGGTATATAAAGATGTTACAATTGTGAAATAAGTTACACATGTTTAGCTTAACATAGCACGCAAAACATTTAAGACATAGTCTGGTAGGCACAAAGTTACAATTTATTATCAATAAATTCTTTTAGACTATAAATAAGTCATTTATATAAATGTATTTTAAATAACCGAGTATTTAACAATAACCGAGTATTTGACAAGGTATCTTATTAAATATGCGTACACACATCACTAGAGAGCTTTTATTATATTTATTCAACCTTGCAACATCACTAAGCACAAGTCTGTGGGGGTCTCGTCTACTCCTTGGATTTATATCGTCTGGTATCTTAAATAATTCTTTATATTTTCTTACAACATTACAAATTTCATAAATGTAAAGAGACGGTAGCGGAAGCAAACCAAGCTCTTTAAACTTCGGACGACATGATTCATCGGGTTGTATTCCACACATGGCTCTACCACATTTTTTTGTGCGACATATACCCTGTTTTGATCAGTACTATTACCCCAAATTATAAGTCCGTAGTGTAACAGTAACCTTACATATGCGTCGTAACACGTAGTTGCCGTTTTTATATTTATTACGATTTTTAGAGTTCGAAAATACTCTTACGTCCGTCCGTCCGTCCGTTCGTCTGTCTGTTATACAACTTTCAACTCAAGAACCGTAAGAGCTAGAGACTCGCAGTCAACGCCATTCGTCTTAGCATAGTCGATATACCCCCGAAATGATTATGACCTTTGATCTCCGACCTCAAGATCACGTGATACCATCTTTCAACTCAAAAACCGTAAGAGCTAGAGACTCGCGGTTAGCGCCATTCAACTCAACATAGTCGATATACCCCCGAAATGTCTATGACCTTTGACCTCTGACCTCAAGGTCAAGTGATAAAAATTTTTCGAACTCTAAGATTTACGCAAATTCAAGGCCATTTTCACTTGTTATTTGTTTGAGCGCGTAAACATATCGATTTATTCTATTCGACACATGTTCTACGTGTGTCTTCCAATTTAGGTTTTCATCCAGTGTAACGCCTAGGAATTTTGTATGGGTAACTTCTTTGAGTTTTGGTACTCTTAGTTTGATATTGAAATTACTATTATAAGATTTATTAAATTTTATAAATATGGATTTATTTAGATTAATTTTTAAACTATTTATGTCAAGCCTATTAATTAATTTATCTATTGAGTTATTAATTTCATTTTCATGGTCATTAACAGTATTATATTTTTTATTAGATGTCACAATGATAAAAATGTCATCAGCGTATAATATGGTTTTGTAGTTTATTATATTGATTATAAAGTAGGAATAATACGGGACCCAGCACGCTTCCCTGAGGAACGCTGCACCCATTATAACTGTATTGAGAATAATACAGTACCATATCTCTATTATGATTTATTTTAGTAACAACAACGCATTGTTGTCTATTACTTAAATAGGACGAAAACCACTGCAATAGGTGTCCCCTGAAGTTTTTCTATTAGTATGTGATGTGAGACCAAGTCAAAAGCATTTGATAATCGAAGAACAAGTCTGTAGTAAAGTTATTATTATTTAAGTTTCTCACTATTTCTTTTATCGAGGAGAAAATAACTAGGTTTGTAAATTTGTCTTTTTGAAAGCCAAATGCTGTTCATCTGTAATAATATGAAATGTGTTACAGAAGTTAATTAATCTATTATACATACACTTTTCAAATACTTTGGATATTATGGGCATCAGGAAAATCGGGCGATAGTTATTGATGTCATATTTTTCACCCTTTTTAAACAGTGGCTTTATGATGGACCATTTCAGTGCTTCCGGGAATTCGGTTGAAAAAGATGAATTTTTCAAATGTGTTAATATGCCTGTGATTCCTTCTACACAAGCTTTTATAATTTTGGTGGTAATCTCATCATAACCGATAGTATTTGTATTGTTTAGTGGTAGTGAAAAACAAATTTTGGTTGTGACTTATTTTGTATAGCAAAACAGGTGTAATTGGTTTTTTCTGTGTTTAAAGTAACTAAGTTATTTCTTAGTCAATTAGCTACTTGTGCCATTTTCTGTTGCTATCTTAGTGCTATCCCAATTTCTACAAGTGAACACAACAGCAGTGTGTAGTGTACTGTATACAGTACACTATAATATATTCTAACACTTTCAATATAAAAAAGTATTTTATTCAATCGCAGTTTCACTCGTGCGGAAAGTTACAGACCGATGTGTCGATATAAAATGTTTGAACCATTATTCGACATTTTTACCACAACATTTTATGGTGCGTCGGATTGAGGTCTTTATTTTTAGAAAAAGATATATTTAAAATCGAATATCGACATCCTTTGCCGAAATTAAATAAATTTATTTCATTATTCGAGTTTTTGGATTAGTAGAGCCATGCTGGTATAAGCATGGCTCTACTAATCCAAAAACGCGACAGAATGTGTGTGAACTTAAAGGCTCGATCGTGGAAATGCAACCCTCTCAAAGAGTATTTACGTAAAAACTGAACGATTCTGTTCTGTTACGTTTCATTCGGTCAGTAAGAGCCCGCAATCATTCCTTCGATCTCTTTCACTCATATCTACCTCCTCCTGAAATCTCCTTCACATTGGTTACAGTAACGGCTTAATATCAGGCAGACCGTGATTACTATGGTAAGGCGATTGGTTGTGTTTCCTTGGCGTTGCTTCTGTGATGTAAGAAAAACACAACTGTGTTCATAACCGTCTATTACCGCTTGTCATCACGTAGACTGACTTCAGATCCCTATTACCATATCTTAGAGCATTGTCTTTGCATGTGCTAGAACGAGACAACGCAATAATTATAAAATGTATTTTGTAATGGGCTATCTTAAACATGTACATATTATATGAATGCTTTAAGACAATTTTCACCCGTGGACTACTTATGGACCCTGTATGCATCCGAAGAGGTCCGCGAAGCCATTAAAAATTTAATAGCAAAAGTAATTTAATATTCTTGCTTTCGAATAATTATATATTATTGTGTAGTTTATTTATAGAGAAACACCTAATAATGACTTATATTACTGGCAGATAATTAGCAGTCATAGGCGAAATAAAATATTGTCAAATTGTCCTTCATTACCAAAAGGTTAAAAACCACTGCTTTAAAAGATAGAAGTTCAAGGAGATTTGATATTTTTCAAATTCGTTTCAACGTTAAAACCACAGTACAACTTCTGACTGCACCGGCGGCGTAGCGGGTAAATAGTCGCCTCGTCGCTGCTATCACGCCGTTCGTTCGAATCTTACACGAAACAATTAATTGTGTGATTCACAAATAATTATTATGAATCTGAGAGATTTTACAGTCTTGTTATTGCAAAGACCTTACAGTCTTTGCTAAATAGGGCCTAATTACCTTATTCGGGGAAAGATTTATAAAAAATGCATATGTACACAATTTTTGTGAAACTAATCAAGCCATTCCTATAAGTAATATTTTTACGCTCTGTGTATCAAATACATAGGTTTCATCTCTGTTAGTTAGAATTAATATTATCTACATGTATTATATTAGCAATTCACGATCGACAGAGGGCGTTACAACGTAAATATCTCTTAGTGTCAACTCAGTCTTTAAAAAATCGTTTTTAGCAAAAAAATTAAGTCTAAAGTAATGTTGTGTGCATAAAAGTGACAATTAAAGCATTAATATTTGACACAAACGTTATCAGTGAAATATGCTACGTGTTGCAAAAGTTATGAACAGTGACAGTTATTAAAACACAGTGGTTACAATACTAGTGAAACAGCCTACTACAGTCATCTGGACAAAATCACCTCACTTAAGTACCTATCTGCTATACCGATTCTATCTTTGTTGCAATTTTATCATCGAAAAAGACCAATTGATTCCAAATTACATTGTGAAAATTTGCAACCTACTACTAGTGCCATAGTGTCAAGTAGCGGCAACTAACTATTTCAAATTCTCGCCGTTAAGATAAAGTTGCAATTAATAACACTCAGAGGGCAGTAAAATCTATGACAAATAACGAGGTGATCTAAGAGACATCTGTTAACAAGTAGTGATACCTTGAAGAAACTTGTAGTCGGAGTATACAACACGTTACAGCGACACCTAGCGACACAGGGCGAAACTACATGAAATAGCGAATACCTCGCCTGGCTGCGCACGAGCAACTCCTATCATTTAGTTCCGCAGAATTTACACAGAGGACACTAAAATGCCTTTAAGCTACGTTACCATGAGGAAAGTATTACCTAAAGCAAAGTCACTGGAGAGATTAGACGATAACATGAGCTTTTCAGTAAGTTCTTCATACTCAGAGGAATTACTGGGGAGGAGCTTGGACATCTCGACTCATACATTAGCCCTATGCAATGAAGAAATGAAGGAAGAAATAAACAATCTGAAGACCAATTTATTAAGTACCCAGAATGAACTTGAAAATTTAATAATAGAAAATATGTCATTAAAAGACCAAATAGCCAGTATGTCTCAGGAAATAGGAATCTTAAAACAAATTTGCAGAACTCCGCTATCGTCACTACGTAAAACCCTACCGTCTTCAAGAAAGTCAAATACAAAACGCCGTCTCACAGAATCTTTTATTAGTCCTTCACCAAGTCTAAAAGAAACACATTTTGAAAGTCAGATCACGAACGATAATAGCAAAATAACGAAAGCAAAAACACAAAATGTAATCGAAACTTCACAGTACGAGAGTTGTGGCCTAGGTGAACTAGATGGCGCTACTGATAATTTGTTGGAAGAAATTTTAACTAAAACGCCAGATAATGACTCTAAAGAAGACTGTCACACTAACCAGCAATCAGAATCAAACAGCAGGGTATTAGACATCACTCAATCATCAAGAATGCATCCTGCTGCTCCCACTACAAGCGCAACTACTGCAGAGCAGCAGTTAACCACAACCAAAGAAGCTGAACCGTTGTATAAGACAACCAATGGTACTAGCTTCGAGGAGAGGTCCCCCACACATAGAGTGGCAATATTTGCTGATCAAGCAGGATACGGGATTCGCCAAATACTACAGGACTTATTAGGACATGATTACATTGTTACTTGTTTCATAAAACCATATGCACAGATAGACCAAGTTGTTAATTCATGCGAGTCTCTTTGTAAACAATTCACCACCACAGACTATATAATATTTTTGGGTGGGATAAATGACAATAATGTATTAAAACTGCAGTCTCTAATATATAATTTTCTCTTCAAAATGCAACACACTAATGTTCTAGTTGGTAAGGTATACAATAGTAAATATCTAAATGTATATAAAGTGAATCAATTGCTGCAATATGTTTGCTCTAATTTTAAAAATAACACCATGTTTATATCCCTTGATAATGACTATACTGGTAATCCAATTTTCAATAGATTTATAGCTTGTAGATTGTTGTGTAGAGCATTATTGAAGGCCACTTATAAAATAAATTATAATAATTATTGTGACATGTCAAAACAGATACAAGGTAAGTGGGTAAAAAGTATAAAAACTATTAATGTCGGTACACAAACTGAAAATACTTTGCAACAAAGTGTCAGCACCTCACCCACTATAAGGGAGGACACAATGGTGGCCACCCAGTGTAGTTCATCACAACCTGATACCATTTGTTTTCGCCCATCCCAGTAAAAATAATTCGTTGTGTTTAACTAATAATCCTCACCTTACACATTTAAATATCTTTCACCAAAACCTTTGTGGTCTTAGCAATAAAAAAGATGAATTTGAAATATACATAGAAAGCTTACAAGATACCATTGACTACCTATGCATAAGTGAGCACTTTCTCAATGATAAATTAGTGAGTTTACTAAGTTTTAATAACTATAAAATAGTATCTTGTAATACTAGAAAGAATAAACAAAGAGGAGGCACTGTTATACTGTCAAGAAATGATAGAAAATGTGAGGAACTACCAATTGCTAAGAAACTTTATACAGTAGAGGCTTTTGAGATAAGTGCAATTAAAGACACAGCCACTGGTGCTTGTGTCTGTTGTTGTTATCGTACACCTTATGATACAAATTTAATGACATTTATGAATAAATTAGAAGATTTGTTAGAACATTTTTATGATAGCAATTGTTGCATATGTGGAGACTTTAATATTGACTTATTGACAGATAGCAAAAAATGTCGAGACTTTGTTAATTTATTGACATGTTATAATTTTAGACCGCTAATTGACACAATTACTTTTATTCGCAATGACTCTTCATCCTGTATTGATAATTTTTTGACTAATATGCCAACACATTCTATTGTTAAATTAGACACTGACCATAATGGTTTAGCTGATGGACATGCCGGTTTATTTTGCAACTTGACATTATTATGTAGTAAATTAAATAAAAACAAAGTTTTCTATGTTATGAAAAGGAGGCTGAGCATAAAAAATAAAATCAGATTTAGGCAAAGATTATTAAGTTATGACTGGAATAATCTGGGTCCAAATAATTTATTAAAAGTACTTCAAAATGTTTATAAACAGAGCTTTAGAAAACAAAAAAGGGAAATTCGGTTAAATGCTTTATCGAATTTGCGATGGGTTTCAAATGGAATTAAAACTTCTAGTCAAATGAAACGTTTCTTGATGGTAGGTAAAGGGAACCATAATCATTTCAGCATTATACGATATAGACAGATATACATAGCAGTGTATAGACGGGTTATAAAAATGGCCAAGAGACTGGCTATTCAAAGACAAATACTCAAGTTTAAAAACCTTTCTAGAGATATTTGGAAGATTATTAATCGACATAGAAATAAAAAACAATTCGTTAATGATAAAATTATTCTAAAATCAGGTAACAAAGTAGTAAGTGACCCGTCGGAAATTGTGAATATTTTTGCAGAAGAATTCGGGCGAAAATTTGGTCAAACGCAGATCTACTCCCAAACGGCAATTAGCATGCTAGAAAGAAACACTGTCAGAGTCGAAAACCCGATTACGTGGGCTCCAGTTACACCTAAAGAAATCTCTACTCTAGTAACTCATATGGAAAATAAATCTTCGTGTGGTTACGATGAATTACCTATATCATCAATTAAGGAAAATATTGACATCCTAGCTGAGCCTCTGACCAATTTGTTCAATTACTGTATGAAGCAGGGTATTTTTCCCGATCAATTCAAAATAGCCAAAATTATACCTGTGTTTAAAAAGGGAGTAAAGTCTGATCCTGCCATGTATAGGCCTATTTCGTTACTACCTACAATATCAAAAATCTTTGAAAAAGTGATAAAAGATAGGTTGATTAAACACTTAAATATAAATAAGGTACTACATCATAGACAGTTTGGGTATACAACGGGAGTCGGCACTCAAGACGCTATTGAGGTACTAGTTGGGGATGTTGTAAATAAAATGAACCTGAAAAACAAAGTAGCCGGGCTCTTCCTAGATCTATGTGCTGCATTTGACACTATCAACCATGAACTGCTTTTGAAAAAATTGGACCATTATGGAGTTAGGGGTAATGCGGGGCAATTGTTTCAATCATATCTGCAAAATAGAAAGATGTTTGTCGAAATTGATGCAGTAGCTAATGGCAACAATTCTAATAACAAATATGATTGCAGGGAAACTTTCAAGTCAAAAATGAACCCAATTTTGACTGGCGTTCCACAAGGCTCAATACTCGGCCCAATATTCTTTATTACTTTCATTAATGATTTAATACCCTACGTTATAAATATTTCCAGGGGAGATATTGAACCGATTATGTTTGCTGACGACACTAATGCTATTATATCAGCAGAAAATATAAACAGCTTAAGTTTGAAAGTAAACGAGGCTATAAGAATATTCTATGATTGGTTTTCAGTAAATAGTCTTACATTAAATATCAATTAAACTAACATCATGCTGTTTCGGTCGACAGCCAAGAATAGTGATAGACTTGATTGTGTCATAAATGGTGAATCGGTAAATACTTATAAAACTACGAAGTTTCTTGGAGTTAATATTGACGAGTTTCTGAACTGGAAATATGAGCTCACAAGTTTGGAAGGTGCAATCAGTTCTGCATGCTACGTGCTAAGAAGTTTGAGGGATGTAGTTAGTACTCAATACTTAAAAATTGTATACTATGCTCTAATAGAGTCTAAGTTGAGATACAGCATATTACTCTGGGGAGGTAGCTATAATTACAACATTTCCCGAGCGTTCATTCTGCAGAAAAGGGCGATTAGAACGATTGTAGGCATAAAACAGGACGTGTCTTGCAAACCATATTTTGTTGAGTTAGACATTTTAACTGTGCCGAGTCTTTACATACTGGTATTACTAACAAATTTTGCAAAAAACATTCATAAATATGAAACACAGGAAGAACGCCATCAAAGAGAGTCTACGCGCAGAAAGGATTTTCAGTCTAACTGTATACCACAGCTAAATATAGTGAAGCACAGTAGTCATTACAATGCTGTCAGATTATTTAATAAGTTGCCCGTTGGCTTGAAGAGCTTGCTCTATAAAAGTAATTTTAATACCAAGCTTAAAACATTTCTACTGAAAGGTTGTTTATATTCTGTAGATGACATGCCAAAGTGTACTTTCAGTGATATGGAAGATCAATAATAAATTACAATCAATATAAATTTTAATTCATTTACATACATTAGGATTGTTATTTTATATCTTATCCTATTGACATTTATTAATACCATTTTATCATTGACATTATTATTTTCATTTCTAACTTATTATTGACCACTTTTGATTGTATTGACTTAATGTTTTTTTTTTGTTATCATTCATTGTATTATTGTGTATTACTTATTAATTGCATTGTGACATTTCCGATTCTTATTGCTTTTTTGAACTATCTATGTACTAATTCAAACACAATGTGAAAATTGTTAATGAATAAAATTTTGAATTGAATTGAATTGAATTAAACACCAAGTCTGAGCTAACTCGCTTGAATAATTACTTAGGCGGGTGTAATAATTATAAATTCTAACACTGCAGACGCTTAACTGAATATGTATATATAGCCATTTTAATTCACGTCGCCGTATTAGTAAGATTATATACTACGTTAAATGTTATAATTTTTGTAGATTATCAAGGATATAAGAAATAATAAGGGCCTCGAGACCGAATTTCGGAGACTAGCCCTTTGAACAGGAGATTTCATGGTTCACAAGTGTGAGCGTAAACACAAGTGCTTACGTTACGTGTTGCCTAACTATCATAATTTGTTGGGCTGACAATTTGACACGACCGGAGAGAGATCAGGTGCAAGGCCAGTTGCTTTATGTGCTTTCTGGGATGTGTAACAGCGCCAACTTCCTAACTCTAGACCGACCACTTTGTTTGTCCGGCTCGGGATTTGAACTCGAGCCCTTATACACAGCAGTCTCATACACTACCGCTGCGTTACCGAAGCAGTTTAGAGGACATAATAATACAATAACTTAGAATGGTATATTTAACTAATTATATAGTAATTTACAATAAAGTTAATTAAGTTTTTGCAATATGCTGAAGATATTATGGGTATATTAATTGTTTTTTGTATCGCTTGTATTTTTTTATATCACTAGAACACATCTCGATCTCAATATAATTATTGGGATCAAGATTCGTTCCAGTGATACAAAGAGTATTTATGTACCCTATATCTTAATTTAGGATATAAATTTTATTCAAATCGTTCAACGATTTTTGCGTGATCTGGTATCAAACATTCTCACATGTATAAAAACTTTTACGATTATAATCTTAGAGTGGTCAGGTCAGGTCATGAGATATAAACTAGTGGATTGTGTGCTAGTAAAGTTATAGCGTATGGTGATCAGATAAGTGAGCTTTGTATATGAGAATAGTAAAGATATAGCACATGACGGTCACACTAGTTGAGCTACTAGATAGAAGATAGTAAACTGGTAAAACTATTTGTGGATAAAGTATCTATAAAATATGCGAGCGAGTATCTCCTCGCTCAACTACACTAGTTTTACAAGCTAAGCCAAGTAACTCCCGATGTGAACCGAAAAGTATTGAGCCTTGTAAATCAAATTGTAATGTAAATTAGTAGAATTTACTACAAACTCAATGTTTTCTTTTCAAAGAAAGAGCAAATTATTTATTAAACTCTATAATTAAAGATCTTATAGTTAAGGTTTGGTAACAAATATGAACTATGCTGGACATGGCAACAATAGGATGAGGTGCCTTACATTACGATCTGACTTGACGTCATACATATCTTTGAATTAATTCAGATATTTTAAACGACGACATTGTGAAAAAGGCATTTGTGCGGATGCATATTATGAGGTATATAAAAACCCGCTCTTAAGACTTGAAATTGCTCATAAGACTGAATAAAGTGATTATACCAATTAATAACACTTTATGAATTATTATTATAAGCGGTTGAAACTAAGTATTTAGTTATTAGAATAACTTACCTTGTTCAAAGTCTATGGAATGGAATTTCTCTGGGACTTTTTCAATTAAGTATACCACCTGACAAGAATGTTAACAGACCTTGTGGGAAAGTTTTACCTTACTTTGGAAATTCCTACATACTCGTGTCGGCTATACAAAGGTCGACTGGTACGTAATGTGTGTCGTTGGTACTAGCGTTATTTAGGAATTCAGTCTAGCTGAGGCTGCACTGGTACAGCAAATGAAGGCGAAGCCACACAAAAATAAAATATCGTAATTTTCCCCTGCATGATCCGGTTACCACTCTATGTAATATGAGTTTATTTTCACGTAGTCTTCAACGCGTTCGACGTACACTGCTGTATTAATACCACGAGAGTATTACTGCTGCAGTGGTTTGTAGCGTAATGTTATACAGCTTATGTTACTTTTGAATAAAGTAGCGTTCGTTTCTGAGGTCATAAATTACAATCAAAAGTACAAATCTTTGCTTTTAAGGGTTCCGTACCTCAAAAGGAAAAACAACGGCACCCTTATAGGATCACTTTGTTGTCCGTCCGTCTGTCTGTCTGTCTGTCTGTCAATACCCTTTATCTTAAAAACGCGTAGAGGTATCGAGTTCAAATTACAACGATATACTCAGGTTTACAGTATCTTGAAGCTGTGAAGAAATCAAACGTTTATGCCGCAACAAACGTATATTTCGACACTCTCAAGGGAATCAAAATTTATAGGGTATTTTAGTATTTTCCGTTGACCTATAACTATGAAATTTGGTAAGTAATACCATCTTATATTACAAGTATAGGAACAAAATTGAAAACTATATATTACAAATGGAATGAAATCATAAAAAACAGGATCTTTTTGCAAGGCCAATTTTTTTTATAATATGTACCTTTATATTTTTACGAAACCCTCGCACCTGTCCGTTTTTATAATATTAGTGTAGAAAAGTTATGATACAACTAAACATAAACAAAAATTTATAAAACAAGATAAAGCTTGTGACAATTCAGTGTTAACCTTTTTTATCCTAGAGATACGAACGGGACTTAATGTAACTTACCGC
Organism: Catocala fraxini; assembly: GCA_930367265.1. Lineage (NCBI taxonomy): Eukaryota > Metazoa > Arthropoda > Insecta > Lepidoptera > Erebidae > Catocala > Catocala fraxini. The sequence continues at coordinate 16,333,590 of OV884040.1, read as the reverse complement.
TGTTTTCAACGTCTCTGGAAATACAATTTAAGACGTTATTGTGACATCTAAAACCAAGAGACATCCGTATAACCTTTTATTGTCAGACAATATATATTAACTTAGTGTGTCGCAGCGAAACACTGGCGAGCAGTCATAATAGGTTTGTCAGCTCAATGCAATAAGACAACAAATATATTATACACATCAACAACCACATTCATTTGCTAAGATCTTTTATTATTTTTTGTTGGTTTAAAGTGACGTCAAGTAAGGACGATATAACTACATACCTACCTACCTGTAGCAGACCAACTAAACCTTTCTCAACAAATATGTGTCATCAACATCCACTCTGTGGACCGTACAACACTCATAATTCAGGTAAAAACAATTGATATTATACTAGAATCTGTTGCCTTTTCTTCGTTAAATAGGAGCAGAATGCAAAACGTGCTTACGATAATAAAAAGTGGCTATACTTGCTGGTGGCCGCCATTTTGCCGCCGGGTATACCACGCAATCCACTCCGGAATAACCTTTGAAACACGGACAGGAAAACTGCGTGCCATGCACAAAGAGCAGTGTGAGCTTTATATTTGCCAACCGACGTCAATTATTTCTCATTGCCATATTTATTTGGTATGAACGGTTTGGCTGTGAATATCAAGCAAGTCTACAATATCCAGATGAATCGATAAACTTTCTACTTGAGTAATGTTTACTTATTTATAGCTAACCAACAGCTTAAAATGCAATTCATATAGTAACAGTAAGCCAATAATTACAGGTCTTCACGTTTAGTTTTGGATTAAAACATTTATTTGAGCAAGTAGTAAATAAGATCACTTAAATATAGTTCTTGCAATATTTGTTAATACTTAATTAAAATATAGTACCTAATTATATTTATAATTTAAGAAAATAATTTGTGGGTCATTACCTGCCTCGCCTAATATGCATTAGTAGGTATGAAATAAGTCTTTGTTGAATTCCATAGAAACATTTAAACATATAACTACACATTTCATCTTATACAATCCCGCCATATACAAAATGCTGCTCATATTATTATTTCAAAGCGTTACCTGCCCCAGAAAAAAATGTTTTTAGTTAACAACTCTAAACATTCGTAATGTAAACATTTAAAAGAAAACGGTTACGAATTTATCTGCAACCACCACGTTTCGAAAGATACAACTTTCTGAAGTAATAGACGTGTTTTTCTTGTGTCGATAAAATGCATTATCGAGTAATCAAAATAATGAAGTAATCTTTTTGAAAAACAGCTATTCCTTTTTACGAAATTTAAAATGTGAATGAACATTTACAAATACTTAATATGGAGGAGGGTACTACTTAGGAGGTGTTATACTTAGTTTTAATACTTTCTACCTTTAAATTCTTCCATGAGTTTGAATACAGGACCCGGGAACGCCATCTTATAATTAGTGAGTCAAGAATTAGCCGCCAACGGATTGATTCCAGCATTCAACATCTGTAAAGCAGAATACAGTGTATGAGTTTTCGATATATTTAAAGTAATCTGCCATATACGGCATAAGCAACGAGCAAATGAAATAAGTATTCTAAAGCAGGCTGTATGGTGATTAAATACAGTAAATTTATTAGCCAAAGATACTAGATTTGGCACAAAAAATTAAATTCCAGTCTATAAAAGCCGACAATATAAGATCTCTACGTAAATGTATTTGTTATTTTACACGCAACTGGAAATATAATAGCACAACCTCCCCAGAAAAACCTTTAGAAACCAAAAACCATCCAGAATTGTAAAAATGAAAGAAATAGCAGATTAGAATAGTTTTTACTGAAATAAAAAAGTATATACATTTGTTCAGCTATATAACGTCTTCATGCAAACTAAGATAAGACGCATTCAAGCAGACGTAGAGATAGATTGGCACAGATGCGGACAGTGAGTGAATAATGCATACTGCACTGTGTTCTCCAACTGCGGATCAACTTGAGAATATTACTGCACAAATATACTATATTGACTGTGTCTGAGGTTTATGAGATCTAGTCTAAATTGACTCTACACCGCTTTACTAAGACGTAATGTCAGACTCGTATGTTAACGCATTCTAATCGTGCCTTTGGCTTTATGCAGTCCACAATAGTTATGTATTAGGTTCTTGTTTGTGATGTATCTCTATACGTTGAATCCACGTTACAGTTAGCTTCTAAAATAATGCCGTCTACCGGACAGAGCTCCAGCTTGCATTCTGGCATTCCGTACAAACTAACAACTCTGTATGTGGACATTTCTGTCAAGAAATTCTCATATTTCCAAAAAAACGAGTAACTTTTAATGACTTTCTACCGCTGCGCCACCAAGGTAATTACAGTTCTAAAATACCATAATATGACTACAAAGTATGAATTAAAAGCCGCAATTTATTGTACGCCCAAATAAATTACATTTTTAAGAAACTGTTCTAAAATGGTGCCAGCCAGAGTTAGTTACAAAAGAATACAGCTTATGTCTGTCAGTCTATCCTTTTTATTCAGCACCTATAGACAGTAATAATCACATAGGCACAGAATGAACATGAAACTAGAACAACAATACACGGGTAGGTACTTTGAATGAAAAATCCTAAACTACACATTTTTCGTCTATCGTCTGAAGTCATCTCTCAATTTTCTTGTACTTACTAAGTTTGAAAACTGCTACTTACATAATTTATTTTTTAAATTATGTTGTTGATTTAATATTTATTGAATTTGATATCTATAATTTTTTTATATAGGTAGTAATAAATACCAAATTATTGTTATTAGTTAGTATTACAATGTTCCAAAATGTATTTGTAGTGCCAATATTTACATAATTATACGTAAGCATTACGTAACGTAGTTTGAAAATTAGAAGGTTTTTAATGTTTTTAGAGTTCGAAAAAACTCTTATACAACAGCTTTGTCCGTCTGTCTGTTATACAACTTTTAACTCAAGAACCGTTAGAGCTAGACTCACGGTCAACGCCATTCGACTCAGCATAGTCGATAAACCCCTGAAATGACGTTGATCTTTGACCTCTGACCTCAAGGTCACGAGGTATCATGTGACTTTTGCATATTGCTTGAACCATTTTTTCGATTTCTACGATTTACGGCAATTCATTGACGTTTCGCACTTGTTTATGGAAGCGTTTGGCCATGTGGAAGATTATTTCATACGCCACTAGTAGATATAAATATAATTATAAACAATACACAGACGGTAGATATAAATATAATTATGAACTAATTTTATTCTTTTAATGATTTAATGTTACAGAAATATATAATCTCTGGGCGTATTATTACACAATATCTACTTTACTAAAGCCATGTCAATGACCTAAAATTTCTATAAAGTTACATGGATGACACTCGCTGCAATTCAGATATATATAAACCTCTTATGCAAATGCCGTTTTATTACAATATTTAGCTATACAGCTATACTCGGTTAGCAGCTTGAGATAAGTATACCATCATATTCTCCGGTTATTAGCCGGTAATTATGCAAAACGACCGGCGCGGCGTCCGAAGCAGATTAACATAAACATACACGCGGTTGCCGGCTGTTCACACAATATTGAGCCGACCATGTGGAACCATCAGAAATGAGATAATAGCAAAAATCTGAGCCGTAATTTGATACTCATTTTATTTACTTTGCCAAATCGATTAAACTTGATTTTACCAAAATATGTCTGGTTACATAATTAGCTTCTTATTAACCAATCCACCATGTTCTTCTGTCATCGTATTTCACTGTTATCTCCTTACGTACTAGAATAAATAATCAATTTGATTGCATGAATGGCGAAGTGGTTTAAATGATTGCCTCGTCGCTGCCACTTCGCCGAGTGTTGTGGGTTCGAATCCCACACAAGAAAAATTTGTGTGATCCACAAAATAATGGTTGTGCCGAGTCTGGGTGTCCTTTGTGTCCATTCTTTGAATGATTGTAAAGTCCCACGTGACACAGGAATTATTCCTAGTGCGGTAATAGCTTTTTGCTAACTTTATGACACTGGACTTATATTATCTTAAAACATTATGTTATTGTACTAACAAAAAGCCGATCCTCTAAACAAATTAATGACAAATCAAATAGTTACTGTACAAGCCACAATCCCTATTGACTGATATCTCGCTGAAATATTTTAAGCAGAACCACAGAATATCGTTCCCCGCTGAGTTAACCGTTCAATTATTGCTCTCTTCTTTGCGTGTCTATTTGAGCATTTGCAAATGGACGGAATTTAGAATCGAATTCATTTTCAAGAGGCCGATCGTGGTTCTCCCTGTGAGTTCATCGTTGTCGAGTAACGACAAGTGCTCTTGTTTATGCTGGTTTTGTGCTTCAGATGAGTTTACGCTCAATCCGCGCCTGTTTATAGAACATCAAACCAATAAGCTTTCTGGTCTTAAAATTTAAACTTTGTGAATTCTTTTATGGAGATAATTAAAGTATCAATAAATTATGTTAATCATATATAATAATTATGTGAATCAAACCAAGTATACAAGTTGTTACATTCACGGCAGGGAAGTGAATGACGAGAGTGTCAAGCGTCGCGGCGTTGCAATCTAAATAGTGCAACATGAAATATTATTGCATCATGCTTCCCGTGTCCCAACAAATTACTTAATATATTGTGCTGTTAGTCAATGTGTATAATTAGACTAGATTTTGCCCGCGGCTTTGTTCGCGTAAATGTAGGTTAGGTAGTTAGATTAGCAAAAATAATTTTACCTGGATAAAAGGTACTTTATATCTTTTTCTGTTTCCCCGACAACGTGTATGAGAAATTTCATGATGATCGGTCGAGTAGTTAAAGTGTGGAAGCGTAACAAAGAAACAAATAATCCTACATTCGCATTTATCATATTGGATAAGATTACGTGATTTATTTAATTTATCTATGTCAGTTACTGGATAATTTCATTAACCTGTACGCTTAACTATACCTTGACATAATGATAAAAGCATTGCGTCTGGACGCCGCCCGGTGCCTGTACACGGATGGATGAATTAACTAAACAAAAGCATTGCATCGCGTAGACATGTATAGATCTATCTAGAATATGTAGTATCTGTCGAGTGTTATAAAGCGGTAACATGCGGTTCAAATATAGCATACTGGTACCAAGAGGTAATACATAGCGACTCATACACATATATGTATATTGTATATTTTTTGTCATTTCTGTTTATTGAAATCGAATACTGTCCGAAATCAGTAACATCTGATGGATTTTACGAACTTTTTGATTGTCAACTAGTAAATTCTGTCAGACTGATAAGAAAAACGGTTAACACGTCACAAGATAAGTCAACCGAATAATTACGGAGATTGCAGTTCCGCTATAGAAACTTCGCGTGCTGTAATATGAAGCTATACACACAAAGTAAGTTACGTAACTAAGTTTCGCGTAAGTAGATGAGAGCTCAGACTTATTCTAAGAAATGAAATACCGCCAACCGAGCTCCGTGTCGAGACCAGCTGTTTGTGGTATACTCTACATTAAGTACTTAGATTTCCATCGCATTGCTGTGACAGCTTAACTTTATATGATGTGGTAGTTCAACAGTCTTGTTATTTGTGTGCATGAACATGGATGTTTGTCTTGGTCCGGGTGTTTCTATGTATAATAGGTATACATTTACAAAAAATATATATATATGTGTATGTTTATCCATTGTCTAGTACCTATAGTACAAGCTCTACTTAGTTAGGGCTAAATGGTGTTGTGTATATGTGATAGAATATTATTATATTATTTGTCAGTTATCATATTCTTATGCTTTTATAGGACTGTTTTAGGTTGATTGACTCTAACCATTATTCTAAATTACTATTGAAATTATTCAAATCGGTTAATTATTTCTCGGTTCTTTTGCTTCTTATTCGCAGCAGTTCCAAAGTTTTCTAATACTTTCACGTCACATACTGCGTACTCCTATAGTTTTCTTAATAATTGTCCGTATATCAAGCATCGTTGGAGCTTTAGTACGGTGCAATTCGATTGGTGTAAACGATCTTCAGCTTGCTTTAATCTTTTTTTATTTAATTGGCAGCTTTGTTGAACTACGTGATACCTTTATAAAACCCCATTGTAGCACTAGGCATGCTTACCTGTCATAGCGAGTTTTTATAATCTCATCTCGTCTCTAAGATAATGCCCGTCCGAATCTAGTAGCCCATCGGTCACTGCAACTACGCTGCATATTCAAACCCGTGCTTTATGTATCAAACGGAGTTCCAATAACTAGACTCACAGATTTAGTTAGATAAAATATTTCTCTATTTAAATTCACCTTGAATAGATTTAAATGCAGTGATGACTAGCACCATACACACATATCCAAACCGATATGGAATTTATGAAAACTTTTTAATATAAATGCTATAGTTTCGAATACTACACGGCTAGCACCTAAAAAAGCTTATTCTCTGCAGATGAGTATTACGAGCGATTATCTTTGCGCACCTGCTTTTTTATAGACCTACCGCCCTGGTTAAGTGATGAGGCCATTTAAAATGTTTTCACAATGATAAGGGACCCTTTTAGAGAAAAATATGGAGGTTTGGACAATATATCATTTGAAAATATGAGGTTAAATGTTGGACTATGCATGTGAGATAATAAATTGTGAATGTTTTTAGCGTTGTCCATTCAATTTTCAACAGTAACTGGTTGTCCAGCATAACATAAGCCCAAACGCGATTTTGGAGTAGGCGATGGTTCTGGGTTTGATACCTTTGTGAAACCTACAACAGGCTTAGATAGGCTTGCCATTTATTTTTAGAGTGAGACCTAAATTGACTGCGCAATTGGCGTAGTGGTTTAAGTAATCGCTTCGCTTCTGTTTCTAAGTTCCCCATGACGTAGAAAGTAATCCTAGAGCGGATAAAAGTTTTGAAAAAGTACTCGCAAAAAAGTACGTAATATACCTCAGCTTACGTTTTCGGGGATAAAGGCAATAGGTGGAATATACGAGTACCTATAAGTATTATATTCTTATAATATTTGGGACGGACAAATTCTAATATAACTATTTATGTTTCGTTTAAGCGGTAAATGCAAATTTACATAATTTTGTAGGCAAAAATATTAATTATTTTAAGTTTTTTTCACGAAGTGATTGTAAACACATTCATTGTCATGGTAAATGTATATTTTATATTTGTATTAAACAAAAAGTGTTGATTTTATTTACTTAACTGTGACCGCCTGTTTTGGCAAATTTCGCTCGGCGCAGTCTTAATAAATACGAGTAAGTCAACCATAGTGCTGATCATCACTTAAGCTGCTAAGTATTTATAAAACTTGTGAAGAAGATAAAAGTTTTAGACGTCTTTCAATTTATAATACTTCTACAAAGTCCATAAAGAAATTAGCTTAAGGCTTTAATAATTTTCCCTTAAATTTTTTAAGCGAAAATTATAGAAGGTATCTTATGAAATTGAATGCTGGTGTATTTCTCCTCAGTCACAGTGAGAGCTCTTTTCTCCTCCAGCTTGTATATTTCATCGTAGAACGTGTACTTGCTGAACGTCACCCCACTGGTAGTATACTGCTGCGTCAAGTATACCGATTTATATATAGTCCTATTCACTTTGTCCTTGTCTAATATCCATTTGTACTTGAGGAACGGATTGGAGAAGTTTTATGTTTGCATGATGATAAGATGGCCCTCAAAGTGTCCAAGCTAAGTTTGTGATCTCTGAAGCTCTCAGCCGCTATCCCGCGCAATCACTGTTATAGTAATATAATAGAACTAGATTTTGACCGCGGCTTTGCTTGCGTTAATGTGGATTTTGTATAATAAATTTCTATCCCTTAGGAACTTTGTTTTTTTTTTCTGACATGAAAGGTTTCTTTTATCCTTTTTTGTACCCCTGAGTTAAACGTGTATGCATAATTTCATCATGGTCAGTCGAGTAGTTAAGGCGTGAAAGCGTAACAAACAAACAAACTCACAACCGCATTTATAATATTAGTTAGGATTAGTATGCTGAGCAGCTGATGTTGCATTACCTTGAAACCAATTAAAGTTTCACAAAAATTTTAATTACAAAATATATTCCGTTTGTTTTTGTATATTCATCTCTTTTAGAAATATTGTCAACAGCTCCCGTAGTTTTAATTAACCTCTTGGTGACAGAGTGTGTAGTTATGATCAAGGCTCTATTCATTAAGTGTTACAAGCGGCGCAAAAACCACCTGAAGTTATTTTCCAGACGTAATTTTAAAATGATGATTGGATCGCAATTGAATCGCTTTCAAGTAGTTATGGCATCATGATGCAAGACGAAATTTAACTCGATACTCAATATTTACTACTTTACAATTTTACGTGCTTGATGAAATATAATATTTAATTGATCCACTGCTGGGCACAGGCCTCTTCTTCGTGTAAGAAGCTTTAGGCCATAACGCTGGCCGAGTGGGGTTGGTAGAATTTTAGACCTCGACGTAGCAGTCTGCCAAGTAGGCTATCTCTGCTATACTATAAAAATATATACATAATTAGCGAACCCGGTAGACGTTGTACTGCCCAAACTTTGGCTTGCAACCCGATCGCAGCGCTACCTATCGGGTCGAATTGTAATTATGAACCAGTCAAAAATCCACTCAAACACAATTTTTACAATCAAAATCTTTTTAGCCCGTTAGGATGAGTTTAGTGCTGAAGTCATGCAGATATTTTAAATTTCGTACAAATTGAAAGAATAAGGTGCATAAATACAATTTCTATTAGCTTAAACGTAAGCCCGCTAAGAGAGACAGTCAATACAGGCTGCAGTTGAAAAGGAAATCTAAAAAAAATACCAAATAAATACTAATACGGTTGAGGCCTATTGACAGTGAGCGATTGTCAATAGTACTCTCTCGAGGATAATATGTCTATCGTCGACGACTGAACTGGATACTGAATAATTACATAATTTTAGATTTAGATATAATTTATTTTACAAACACATCACATATTTATTGAACATATGTTTAAAAGTTATGTTACCGTATTTACTCTTTTAATACAGACTTATTTTAGTTTTGAGGTTTGCATTTGGCTAAAACTTTTTCCTTGTATTAATTCTATTCTTGGATTATCAAAGTTCTGGCATACTTATTGTGGCGTGTTTTTAAAAAAGACGACTCCCGCACTATGAATAATTCCTGTGTGTCAGGGGACTTAACAAACATTCAAAAAATGGACACAAAGAACACACAAACACAAATGTTTGTCCCATGTGGAATTCGAACCCACAATACCCGGTGCAGTGGCAGCGGCGAGCCGACTACTTATACCACTACGCTATCCCAGCAGTCTTTGATATACGTTTACTCCTTTATAAGTTTAAACCATTCAGATTTTTCATGTTTAAGTGGATTTTTTAGCAGACAGATAAATAATTCTCGTGAACGACGGAAAGAACACAAACACATCAAACCGTAAAAGCAGCGCCTTATCAAAACTTTGCTGAAAATAGGACAAATATTTATCTGTAGTAGAGCTTCGCTGATTTCAGCATGAATGGGCCGACTCGACCGGGGAAGGACTAACCTCTCACAGAATATCGACGTGAAATAGCAGTTTTCCTACTGTTGTATTTCGTTCGGAGAGTGAGAGTGCCGGAGGCCCAATCACCCTATTTCCACCTTCTCGCTCCTTCTCTTTCCTACTTCTTCTTCCTTTCCTAAAGGGTCGGCAACGCGCAAATGATGCCTCTGGTGCTGCATGCGTCCATAGGCTACGGTGACCACTTACCATCAGGTGGGCCGTAAACATATTAGCCACCTAAGTTGTATGAAAAAAACTAACTAAGAAGATAATTCTAAATTATTTTATACAATGGAAAACATTCACAAATTATTAGAAGGCCTCCTACTTGCTCATATACAGGGTGTGGCGTAAATAGTGGTCCAACGTAAAGGAGTCGATACACCGTGTTCCTAGCTAACATATACCGGGATATTAATCATTTTAAATAAAAGGTCTCAAAAAAAAAACATTTTTTTTATTTTTTTAGAAAATCGTTACCGTGCATTACAAATTTGGCTGTATTTTCGACAAATATTATTATTTTTTCATTCTGTTTTTTATTATTACTGCTAATTACATAAACCAACTTATCCAAATGTTTTTTTTATTATCAAGTTCACAAGTAATAAAAAAAATGAGTTTATTTCCAATTTTCATTACTCACTCTAGCAAATCATGTGACTTTAGGTGCGTGTGGTGTAAAAAAATTGTACTACACCGTCAGTGCCCATTATTTAAAAAAATAGATCACTAAATGCAGATTCTAAAATAGTACAATACTAAGTGGTGGAAGTAAAAACAAGAAAGTTATTGGCATTTAAAACAAAAAGGAGCTGAATTAGTTTAACACCATTTTTTTAGTTAAGCTTTAAAAGTATTGCAATTTTGTATGAAATCATTCATTGTAACATTTTAAACATTTGACATCAACAGAGTGTAACATTAGCTCACCCTTAACCGTACCGCAGGTAAAAAAAGGTCAAGTTTTTTCTAGGAAATGGGTAGCAGAGCAGAAAACAAAAGCCCATTGGAATGTATCGGCGTATTACGTTATGGGGAGTGAAAAGGAAGGAATCCGGTGTCTTCCTAAAGAGAGAAAGAGACAACCAAAATAGCAACTCAAACAGGAAACAAACATAGCCCAGCTAGCCAGTGCAATACCGTACGTCGCATGCGCTCCTCGTTTTTATCTGTGTTATCTCTGCCGTCGATTTGTTTTTTCTTTCTGGACTCTGTTTTGCTTGTGATATGGACTCGTTATTTTGGTGATCCCTGCGACTTTGCTTACGTTATTTGGACTTTGAAATTCTTGACGATTTGGACACACGTGCAGTGTAGTGGAGAATTAGCAATGTCTGAATACACACCGCGAGAGTATGCCGACATGCATCTTATTTACGGCGAATGTGGATGCGTCGGAAGAGAAGCAGCCCGAGTGTATCGGGAGAGATATCCTAATCGTCGACATCCGGATCATCGTGTGTTTGCGAGAGTGTATAACGCCTATACCGAGGGGAGGATACCCGGCACGGGTGTA